>CM040239.1:264804161-265204161 GCA_022545495.1 Chrysanthemum lavandulifolium | reverse complement strand
GGGTCATTACACATGGATTTTACCCATTGTGATGTCATGCATGATGTAATGCACATTAATGCACATTTAATGCGTGATGTAATTAATGCACATGGGTCTTGGGTTATGGGTTATGGGTCATGGACTTTGGGTCATGGGTACCCAACTATATACAATGAACCTAGACAATGGGTTATGGGTTATGGATCATGGGTAATGGGTAATGGGTCATGGGTTATGGATAATCCATTATATTTTATTAACCATTTACTTAACTAGTTTTAAGGCCATGTATTTTATAAAAGTGTCAGTAACAAATGTTACTTATATATGTTTTATAAAAATGGTTTTAGCTTTATACAAACTATTTAACTAAACATGTTTAATGGTTTATTAGGGGTTTGATCATAACGCAACATAACAATCATGTATGAACCCGTGTTGTAGTATACAGGGATTCGAGACGTCGAGAGATGTTGAAAGTATGTTGAGACAAAATAAGATTACGAGTAACTTATACATTTTACGTTATGTATTACAAGTTATATGTTTGTCATCAACAAAACAAACAAGACTGTATAGATTAAATATTGTAATATTTGCACTAACAATCTCCCCCTTTATGATTATGACAAAATATATGTAAACGTAATAGATAGGTAAAATGTCGAAGTTACTTGTGTCCGTACTTCATTTACATTACCTTCTCCTTTTACACTCTTCTCCCCCTTTTGTTGAAACAAAAAGGGTGTGTCCTTGAAGTTTATACTTTATTTCTCCCAAGAATGGCGAGCTTGCATCATCCCTAGTGAAGTTAAATTGAAAACACCTTATCGCTCCCATTGTTGTAAACAATTGGCACACCACGCCAATACCTTTAACACGAAACACTAGTGGAGGAAGAGAAGAATTATCAACAAGATTCACTTCAGTGGTCTTGATGATGATGAAGCTAAGCAACTCATGACCTTGAGCTTGCACGTCTTCAAGAGGTTGTGATCTCGCCTTTAAGAGAAACCTAGAGAATCACACAAAGAGAGAAAAAAAACTACATAGAAAGATCCTTTGGATTATAACCATTGATGCCAATGGATCAATGGATCAAATTTTGAGGCTTAACCTACATCAAAGTTAGTGTTGTGGAATGAAATAAATAGGAAAAAAATATGATGAGAAAGAAATCTCCCTTTTGTCGAAACACAAAGGAATTTTGAAGAATGAATTTGTGCACGCTCCCCCCTGACGGTTGCTTCCCCTTGTTAAGGGCATCAAGTATTTTAGAAAGGCTAAGATGAAAGTATTGCAAAATTTGCAATGTTTTTGCTTTAATGAAACTTCCCTCGCTCGAGGCGCTTAGTAATCAGTAACACCCCAAAATTTCACAATGAAGCGTCGGGTCATGGGTGCTACTAAATCAATAATCACAACACAATGTAATAAAGAATAGAAATTCTATTCCATTTTCAAAATATAGATTTATTTAAGAAATAGTTTTACATCATTGTTTCAAAGTGCGGAAGTAAAGCCCATAAAAATATATGTTGTCCCATTAAAAGTTGTATTAAAATGTTTGGAAACACTTCGAATGCCAGTCTTCAACGAATGCCTTTGCCATTGCCCACGCCAATAAGTAAACCTGAGAAAAATAGCTTGATCCATAGCAGGTGGGTTTGCAGCACCCCCGGCAGGAGCAGGTGCAGGAGTAGGAGTAGCGGCGGGTCGGCCACGGGTGGTTCTGGTTGACTTTCTCCTAGCCATCTTCTACGATATAGGAAAAGACGATACTTGAGTTTTAGAATAGAAGGATTAACGTCGCATGAGGTTATGAAGGATAGGACTTATGAGTGAAATAAGAGGATGTGACGAGTGACAGAGGTGGTTTAAATATATGTGTGAAAATAATATAAAGCAAGTAGTTGTATGTTACATAAAGAAATAACATAGAAGCAGTTAGGGGCATATTATAGTGCGATATTGTAATAGTGGGCATGTTACACAGTTTAACATAGAGGGGTAACAAGTATAAGCATTCGTAGTTTACTCTACACTCTCCTTAAGTTAATTATTCCTTAATCTCATTCAGTTTGTTACATCAACATTATTCTCATTTAAACTTCGCGACCCAATCAAACAAGAACAACCTTAAAGTTTAAATGAGAGTAAGCATATACACATTTAAACTTCGCAACCCAATCAAACAAGAACAGTTTTAAAGTTTAAATATGAGTTAATTAAGAAACTTAATGATTTTGAGAAATAATTAATTTAATTTAAATAAGAGTTTATACGAACCTAAAATACAATAGTAACACATAGCACGACTACATCGTATAACAGTAGGCAAGGCATGGCAGACATTGGCAGCTGTGGCGGCGTTGAAGTGTTTTTAAGGAAATGTGGTTATAGTTTAGGTTTTAAAAAATACCTAATTCTATATACCCTGGCTCTGATACCAATTTGTAACACCCCCAAAATTTCACAGCGGAAGCGTTCGGGTCATGGGGTGCTACTAAATCAATAATCACAACACAAGGTAATGAAGAATGGAAATTCTATTCCGTTTTCAAAATATAGATTTATTTAAGAAATAGTTTTACATCATTGTTTCAAAGTGCGGAAGTAAAGCCCATAAAAATATATGTTGTCCCAATAAAAGTTGTATTAAAATGTTTGGAAACACTTCGAATGCCAGTCTTCAACGAATGCCTTTGCTATTGCCCACGCCAATAAGTAAACCTGAGAAAAACATGCTAAAATATCAACACAAAGGTTGGTGAGTTCATAGGTTTAATTTAAAACATTCAAGTTGGACCTATAGTTGTACATATAAGCATCTCCGTGAATGATACTATATGCAGTAAAAATCTATTATGCTAGTACCAAGCTCATGCAACCGAAACTACGACAGTGTGCATGCATCTAGAAGCATTATATATAAGGGCCCGGCAAGTGTATTTCCAGTACACTTGTAATCGATATGATATACGTTCGACGTTTGCCTATCCGGTCAAACTCGAACGGGGTTGTCATCCCCAATAGATCTATTCATAACAATCACGCTTCCCCAAAGGGAATTGACGGTAGCATAGTGGGATTCAAGGTTGTTTCACATAATAGTGTTTTTAGTTTCAGGTCCGAAAAGAGTTTTGCATGTTTCTCACCCCATAGTTTTATAAAACAAGTAATAAGAGTAAAAGTAGGGCTATAAAATCACCTTAGCAGTTCGGTGAATAAGTACAAAGAGATCGAGTGTGATGAAGCAGTGGCTCCTACCCGGAACCTAAGAACGAGAGGGCAAGTCTCAGTTTGCAGTTTTGAGTACTCACGACTCGAAGTGTGTGAAAAAATTTAAGTGTTTACAAGTGGTTGTGTTTAATGTTGCTTGTGTGGCAAAGTTTACATTTAAATCGTTTTAAAATATTTTGTAAGTATTGGCTCGTGGACAAACATACAATATATATATAAGAGTATATAAAACTATTTGTGACGAGTAGGTTTTCGGTTCAGGAGTAACCGAAATACTTAGTATGGAAAATATTCACAATAAAAATGTTTGTGAAAATTATATGTTGTCAGTAAAATGTTAATTAATACGTACTTCAGGTTAAGTATTTATATAAATTACGTTACATGCCGATACATATGTAAAAATGTGTTTATATATATTTTAGTTAGTGGACGATAAGTTGAAAAAAAGTCTATAATATATATATATATATATATATATATATATATATATAGTTCTCGTAGTTTGACCTAGTTTGTGAAAATAGTCTAAGTATAAGAATTTGACAATAATCGGGCATGACCTGGTCATAAATATTAGTTTCTCTTTATAAATCAATTGTCACAAAAATATGCCATAAAATATAGTTTATATAATAGTTTTGAAAACTTATTAGAAGTTTTAAGAAAGTTGCTAATAGACATGAAGTGGAGGGGCTAAAGCTGTCAAAAGGTGAAACTTGTATATAAAAAAAAATAAATGGGAAAACAGCGAGCGCTGGGATTCGAACATGTAACCTCTTCCCTCACATGCCAACGACTTTACCAACTGTGCTACGTTGGCTTCTTGGTTATACTAGGCGTTTAACTGTACTTAACTAGTAACTAACTGCCTTGTTTTAGTTTAAATACTTCTCACTCTAACATGCATGCGTTTTAGTATATGTAGTACTTATGTTTTCTTCTTCATGTTCTTTGTCATCTTCTTCAACACATGAGCTATCAAGTTCCCGAGTGGGCTTAACGTTTACAAAGACGAGGCCAATTATGTTCAAACGAGTCTCGACTCATTTGAGTTTTATTCGACTCGGTCTTCCGAACGTGACCAAGAATGTAAAAAAAAGAAAGAAAAAGGAACCGTTTTGAATAACGTTTTAAAAGTTTGTTCACATTTTGATAAGCACTGTTACAAGTTTTAGCTTATAAATAAACAAGGTTCGTGGGTTTGGTCGAATGGCCCGACGTGGTTCTGGTTTGGATGTGGTTTAAAGTCCGAAGATAAAATAAGTCGTAAGCTTTGAAAATAAGTTATACAATCATGAAAAATAAGTTACACGAGCCACAACTAAAATAGTAAGTCAAGTTAAAACAATTTTTACCACACAAGGTTTATTAAACACAACAGAATCATATTCATGTAAACTTTCATGCTTATATGTACGTGTATATATAGTTGCATATGAAAGTCAAGTGCAATAACATGTAAAGGAAGTTTCAAACAAGAAGTACATTCAAGTTGATGGAGTTTGACCCTTACAGTGAGGTGGAGACTTAGCGTGTCGAATGAGAGTGTGAGACCAAGAACGAGTGAGACGATAGATTCTTAGCTTCCAATGCTCAACCCGACTAGAAACTATCCCGAAGATACGCTTATCTTATGAAAATGAAACCCGAAACCTTGTTTTTCTCCTTCTTCTTCTCGACAGCCAACAAGGAGAGTAAAATGTGTTTGAGAATATGTTTGTGAGAGAGTGTGATGAGCCTCCTGTGGTCGACGGCAATAAGAAGAGAAAAATAAAGATCATCTTGACCATGCTTTCTTGATCTCGAGTTGGGTGAAACCCACTTTTGGCTGTCGTCGCTTTCTACCGCCGCTCCTCAACACCTCCATATGAGGACTATGAAAGTAGACTTCTATTTGGGATGAGGTGAGAGTGATGGTAAATGAGTTGACCCAAAGAGAAAGAAGATGAAAACTTCTATTTGCATGTTTGTACGTGTTTACGAGTTTGAAAAGAGAGAAAGAGGAAGGAAGTAGTGAAAGGGACAAGAGAGAGACGAGGAGACATGAAAGCGGAAGAAAAAATGAAAGGGACGTGTGAGAGGGTGTGTTTTTATTTATTTTGTTTTGTCCTATTATTAATACTGTATAACTTGTACTGCGTGTGTTGTCGGGTCTTCGTGTAAACGTACTCTCCGGGTGTCCGAAAAATATAAAAATTATATTTTTGGAAGCGTCCTCGAAATACTATTATAAAAATACTGTCGTCGGCTTTGCTAGTTTATTTTTATATTTTAAATGTAACTGGTCGCGATTATAGATTGAAAAGAAAGAAAAAAAAAATCTAGCCGCGAAAAATCAGTAGGAAAATTTACGAGTTGTTATATAATCCTAGTGTGTTTTGAAAATCTACAAAACAAGAAATTAGTGCAAAGATATATTCGTCCTTAGACGAGTAAGTCATATGATGCACTCCTTAGATGCTCGACAGAAGCTCCCCTTGCTCTAGGGCGTCAAGATGAACCTACTGTAACATATTGGTTTTCATAAACACACAATCACAACATATGATTCGAATGAGGTTTGAGTTTAGAGAGAGAGTGGAGAGAAATGGGAGCTTTTTGAAAGAGAAAGAAAAACTATATTATGAAGCTCCAACCCTTTGCCTTGCTAGGCAAAGGGTATTTATAGTGTCTTACATGATACGCCACCTACGGGCTGTGGATCAGGCATACAGTAGGTAAAGACCCGTCCGTCCTCCACGGTGTTACTTAACTAACTGCTAACTATTAATAAATGACTACGACTACGAGCTTTCTAACAAATACATATACTTGAGGTGACCGAGTCTTTAACTACCAGTTCTTCTAAATACCAATAATCTCCCCCTAAGGGAGGTCACCTCAATTACAAACAGATATTACATTTTGTGTGTTCTTGAATTCTTGATTAAGTTCTTTGCTCTGTAGCTCGTAATCTTTGATTCTTCGTATTCCGCATGTTTTGTTCTTCAAGTGGAGGCCTTTAACTGATCCATGGATTGTTTGTTCTTTTAGCCTTCTTAGAGATCATCAGCTACAGTAAATCTCTTGACTCATCCTTTGTGTTGCCTTCATGTGATGTTTGAGATGTTGGACCGACATGCTCACAATATTGGATCACGACATCTTTTCAATAGAGTTGCGGAAGCTTTGTTGGATCATGATATTTGATTCAGCGTAGCAGAAGCATAGCATGATGGTATCAGAGTAAACGTAGCATGATCAGCACTTGTCATGATTTCTTTAAACGCGAGTGTGATGTGTGAGCATGCGGTTATGGATAGACTTCTCAATTACGATCGGTTTGCAACCGTCGATGTTCCCGCAAACAACGATTAGCAATAAAACACACGAAAGTGTCTTTGTTCACTTTCGTTGAATACGGTTGCAAGAACCACGGTTCCCTGTTGATCAGTAAATATTGCCTGTGATCAGATAGGATTCCGAAGAATCTTCTTGACAGGGTTTCGCAGTTGAACTAGCCGTTCTCAGATCGGAGCATCCCAAAGTAGAAAACACGGAGTGAATGAACCAGCGAATTGAGATTCACTGATTGATGAAAAATGATTTGAAAAACAATCGCGTATTGCTTAAGAGAAAGAGTTTTTGCAATACGTCGAAGGTTTTAGAAGAAAAATCAAGTTTCAATCATAAATACCCTTTTCGATTTTTGAAAATTAATACACATTCGATGCGCTAGGGAAAAAAATTGTTGAGCACATCGAATGGTTTTTCAAAGGTATCCGTCAATCCATTTCCTGGACCAAGGTTGATTCACGAGTGAATCGCCCCATTGTTTCTATCCAGTTGTCACAAGTTCTATCTTTTAGAAAAGATCTCACATGTCACCTACCAAGAGCTTGTTTGATGTTGGCTCTAGAAGGATTTCCATCTTCTTCGTGAATACTTTACATATCACTCGGATGTTCTGGCAATACCACAAGGATAATGCGTAGGACTCTCAAAATATATTCTTACTTTCCACATTGTGTGAAACAACAAGTTTTCAAGAATAGTGTGTCCTAATGAGATTTATGGATGATCTCTTGGCTCTAGACTCAATAGTGCATTTTGGGTTTCCTATATCGGAGACTAGGGAGAGGGTCTCCTTCTTTAATATCAACCATCTCTAAGAGAAAGTCGATAGATTATGTAGGTTCCCCGTGAGAATGAAACAAGTCCTTTTAAGAGAGCTTGAGTGGCTTGGGAAGTTTAGTACTGTGCGTCAATGGGTCCATGACGTCTTGTCTTCAATACCGGCGTTACCTTAGTAACCACCAGTAGCATATGTGTTGAACCCGGTTTGTTGGGTTTTAGGTTCCAGTAAAAGGAATTATTCTAAGTATGGAACCACTGCCAGCTTAAAGGAAACCACGGCTAGAAGAAAAGAATCCACTGCTTGTATTAAACCACGGCTAGTAGTCTTATGAAACCACTGCTATTTTAATCTAAGCACTGCTAGTTAGATATGTCGGTTTAATGTTTTGTATTAGATAAATATGAAAAAGATATTTATCTTGTAGGTTACGTATTGTATATTGTAAAGGACTCCTTTGTCTATAAAAGGAGGTCCTAGGTTAGAGTTAGATATACGTGTTAGATATATCTAAAGTCGATACACTTCAAGGTTGTAAAACCCTAATACTATTCAGAGTATTCGTATTAATAAAATATTGAGGTGTTGAGTGTTAATCAATTGTTATTCTTCTTAAGGTTAAACATTAAATTCCGCGTAGTGTTTAACAAGTTTGTTTATATTAAGTCAGCTTCTATATTAGATCGTTTGCTCAACTGGAATCAACAAGTGGTATTAGAGCTTGTGATCTAGAAGCTGTGATTAAGAAGTAAAGTTAACTCAAATCTGTTCAAATTCAAAAGGTTCAAAGATGTCTGATGAAACTCATATGGTTACTGCATCCAAGGTACCCATGCTGAAGCAGGGTGAATTTCAAGTTTGGAAGATGTAAATGAGGCAATACATTCGCATGATTGACTACACCATCTGGGAGGTTGTTGAAAAAGGCAATTCTTTACCTAAGAAGGGTGCTGATGGACAAGCTGTTGGAATTGTGAGTAAGATTGATAAAGCTCAAAGGAAGCTAGAGATAAAGGCTCATAGTATTCTCAGTATGGGAATACCTAATGAGTTTGTTTTGGACTTTCAAGAGTATGAGACAACAAAGGAGCTTATGGATGCCATTGAAACAAGATTTGCTGGTAATGATGCTACCAAGAAATCCAGGAAGAATATGCTCAAACATCAACTTGAAAACTTCACTGCTCTTAATGGAGAGAATCTTGATGGAACCTACAACAGATTGCAGAAGCTCATAAGTCAACTAAAATTGGTTGACTACAAAGTTGCTCAAGAAGATAACAATCTTAAGTTTATCAGAAGCTTGTCACCAGATTGGGCTATGCATACCGTTGTATGGAGAAATAAAGATGATTTTGAAAAGTTGACCCTTGAAAACCTTTACAACAACTTGAAGGTTTATGAGTCTGAAAAGAACATTGCTGGCTCATCTTCTTCTACACAAAACATTGCTTTTCTGTCTACAAACAATAAGGGTTCTCAGGAAGCTTCCACTGCTATTGCTAATAATACCACTGTTAGTGATAACATTAGTGATGGTGCTATATGTGCTTTCCTAGCTGATCTAACAGCCAGTGTTACTGTTCTAAATCAAGATTTGCATCAAATTGATCCTGATGATCTTGAAGAAATCAGTATTCAGTGGCAAATGGCAATGCTAACACTGCAAGCTAGGAGGTTTCTAAGGAGAACTGGAAAACATGTGAAGTATGATGGTCAAAGAAAGGCAGGGTTTGACAAAAGCAAGATGGAGTGCTACAAGCGCAAGAAGAAGGGCACTTTGCAAGGGTGTAGGGCTCTAAGAGGATGAATGAGACCTTCAAGAAGACAAATCAAGAACGAGTAACTTCTTCTGCATTGGTTGCTCAGGATGGACTTGGTGATTATGACTGGAGTGATCAAATTAAAGAAGGACCCAATGCTGCTTTCCTGGCTAGTGAAGCTTCAAAAGAGCATAACTTTGCTCTCATGGCATATGCTTCATCTTCTGGTTCAGATTCTGAGGTATCTAATGATTCTAAAAGTTCTACTTGTTCTTTTAAATCCTGTCAAGATAACATAGAATCACTTAAAGTAATAAATGAGAGTTTGAGAAAAGAGGTAGATAGACTTGCATTAGATAACTTAGGTTATAAAGTTGGTCTAAAGAGTGTTGAAGAACAGCTTGATTTTTATAAAAAGAGTGAGTTTGAATATGTAGATCAAATCAACATTCTAGGTGGTGAGGTTGACCTTAGAGACAGGGAAATCAAGGTTCTTAAACAAAAACTTGAAGAAGTTGAATCTGTAAAACAAGAAGCCTTAAAAGAAAAAGAAAAAGATATAGTTAAGGTTGATAAATTAACTTATGCTTCTGAGTTAGTAAACAACTCCATTACAAAGAACTTAATGAAAAAGGGAACTGGGATATGATACAATCAAGTTCCACCTCCAATAAAAAGTGGTTATGCACCACCTACAAAAGAGTTGTCTTTTAGCAGTGAATTTACCTTCAACAAAACTGTGAGTGAGAATAGTGAAAACAGGTCACCTAAGATAGGTACTGATAAGTCATCTGATGGTCCAATAATTGAAGATTGGGAGTCAGATTCTGAGGATGAGAGGTATGAGTCAACAAAGACTGAAAAGAAAGAAAATGTTAAGACTGTTGATTCTAAACAAGCCAACCTTTTGCCTAGATTTGGAGCACCAATATCTAGGAAAGTGGTAGAGTATAATGAGATTCCTAGGGACCAGATGAAAAGATACAAACCTAGGGGTAATCAAAGAAACTTTAATGGCTTAATCTCAAATAGATTAGGGGATGAGTTTCATTGTGTCAAAAAGGCTTGTTTTACATGTGGTAGTTTTGAGCACTTACATAGAAATTGTTATAAAAACCAACCACAAGTCTGGAATCATTGGAGGAGGGTGAATCATAAAAACTTTTCAAAGAACACCATCCCTCACCCAAACAAAAACATGGTTCCAAAAGCAGTGTTAATGAAGAATGGTAAAACAAAATCTATAATCATTTCTTTGTAACTAAATGGGTTCCATCCATCGCTAAGCAAAATGTATCCTTTGCTAAGCAAAATGTTTCCACCGCTAAGCGAGAATATCACCATCGAAACAAAAGAAGTTTTAACTATACCAAAGGTGATAAGCGACACGGTGGTTGGAAGCCATTTCTATGTTGTAAAGGCCTCAACTAGTGGGCGGTGGAAACCAAAACAAAGGTGTTACACAATGCCGGTTGTGCATCAATGGATCTAAAGAAATTAGACTATGTTGATGCAGGAGCACTCCAAGTCCGTATTGGCTTGGGTCTACAAAAGGAACTAACTCGTTTAATTTCATGTGCAGGGCAATCTACATGATGAGCTAAAAGATAAAGGAATTTTTGACAGTGGTTGCTCTGGGCACATGACATGGGATGGGAGCAACCTTGAAGACTTTGAAGCTTTTGATGGAGGCTATGTGGCATTTGGTAATGATCCAAAGGGAGGAAAGATACCTGGCAGAGGAACAATTAGAACAGGAAATTTGGACTTTGAAAAAGTCTATCTGGTACAGGGACTGAAGTACAATTTATTCAGTGTTTCCTAGATGTGTGATAAAAAGAACTGGGTAGTTTTTGGGGAAACTGAATGTGTGGTGTTATCACCTGACTTTAAAATTCCTAATGATAAGTATGTACTGCTTAGGGTTCCTAGGAAGGATAACATATATTGTTTTGATATGAAATATGTCATTCCTAATAGATCCCTAACATGTTTGTTTGCTAAGGCATCTTTTGATGAGTCAAAATTATGGCATAGAAGGCTAGGTCACCAAAACTTTAATACAATCAATAAATTGGTGAAGGGGAACTTAGTTAGAGGTCTATCTTCCAAGGTTTTTGAATGTAAAGATCTTTGTGTGGCTTGTCAAAAAGGTAAACAACACAGAGCCTCTTGTAAGACAAAGACTGTGAACACCATTACTCAACCACTATTTATGTTACACATGGACTTATTTGGTCCCACATTTGTTAAGAGTTTGAATCATAAACAGTATTGCCTAGTTGTCACTGATGATTATAGTACATTTTCTTAGGTTTATTTTCTGGCACTTAAGAGTGAAACTAGTGAGATTCTTAATAATTTCATCACTAAGATAGAAAATAGAGTGAACCATAAGGTCAAAGTAATCAGATGTGATAATGGAACTGAGTTTAAAAAATGATGTAATGAATAAGTTCTATATGGATAAGGGTATTGAAAGACAGTTTAGTGTTGCTAGGACTCCTCAACAAAATGGTGTAGCTGAGAGGAAAAATAAAACACTAATTGAGGCTGCAAGAACAATGTTATCTGAATCTAAGTTGCCAACTACCTTTTGGGCTGAAGCTGTAGGAACTGCATGTTATGTGCAGAATAGAAGTAAGGTAGTGAAGCCTCATAACAAGACCCCCTATGAGCTGTTGCATGGTCAGAAGCCTATGATAGATTTCCTAAAACCTTTTGGGTGTCTTGTTACTATATTGAATACCTTAGACCACCTAGGCAAGTTTGAGGAAAAGGCAGATGAGGGATACTTTATTGGCTATTGTTTCAGTAGCAAAGCCTTTAGGGTATACAATAGGAGGACCAGGATAGTTGAAGAGAATCTACATGTTAGGTTCGATGAAGAAGCTCCTAGTGTTGAGACAAAAGGACCAGAGTGGCTGTTTAATATTGATATGCTAACCAAGTCTATGAATTATGAGCCTATCAATGCATGTACATCCACTAATGTTGATGCAGGTACTCAAAAGGATTCTGATGCAGGAACAAATTCTAAGGAAGCTGAACCTCCAAAGGAATTCTATCTGATTGAGAAGTGGAAACCTAGTCCTGTCTCACCCATCATTGAAAAGGAGGGTCCCTCAGATGATGATGTTTTGAATTCAGGAAGTAAAGGTGATCATCATCAAGATACAGAAGAGTTGTCTCAAGATAACTCAGTGTCGGTAGAAGAACTTGAGAAAAAGAAGAAAAATGCTGCAAGCACTGCCAAGCCAAATTCTACCACTACTAGTTCAACAGAATCCCCTGCTGCAAGTTCTGATGGCAGTCCTTTCTTTGGAAACACTGCTAGGCCACTAGTTGATTCGGAGGAGTATCCAACTGACCCTGACATGCCTGACTTGGAAGAAAGGGATACTCCCACTGATGATGAGAACTTGGATGACTATTTCAATGATGCTGATATTACAAATTTAGAAACAGTCATCATAGAGAGTCCAATTACTACCACCAGAGTTCATAAAAATTATCCCAAAGAACAGATACTTGGATATTTTAATACTCCAGTTCAAACAAGAAGCAAGATTCAGAACACTAAAACCTTTCCTGAACAAGGTTTCTTTCCAAGTTCACTTCACAAAAGAAACAGTCATCAAGACTTGCAGAACTGTTTATTTACTTGCTTTCTGTCACAAATGGATCCCAAGAGAGTTAAAGAAGCTTTAGCTAAAGAAGGATGGGTTGAATCAATGCAAGAGGAGCTGTTGCAGTTCAAGCTTCAAGAGGTGTGGACATTGGTTGACCTACCAAATGGAAAACGGGCTATTGGAACTAAGTGGGTTTTCAAAAATAAAAGGGATGAACGGGGTATTGTGGTGAGAAATAAATCAAGGTTGGTTGCTCAAGGATACACACAAACTGAAGGCTTGGATTATGATGAAGTATTTGCACCTGTTTCCAGAATTGAAGCTATAAGACTGTTTTTGGCATATGCTTCATTCAAAATTTTTGTGGTGTATCAAATGGTTGTTAAGAGTGCCTTTCTGTATGGCACTATTGAAGAGGAGGTTTATGTTTGTCAACCTCCTGGTTTTGAAGATCCTGATCATCCTAATAAGGTTTACAGGGTGAAGAAGGCTATGTATGGTTTGCATTAAGCTCCAAGGGCATGGTATGATTGCCTTTCTACTTATTTGATGGACAATGGGTTTAAGAGGGGACTGATTGATAAATTCTTGTTCATAAGGAAGCACAAGGATGATATATTGCTGGTTCAGGTTTATGTTGATGACATCATCTTTGGCTCAACAAACAAGGAGCTGTGCACGGATTTTGAGAAACTTATGCATGATAAGTTTCAGATGAGTTCTATGGGTGAACTCAGTTTGTTTTTGGGGCTATAGGTTCAGCAAAGGACTGATGGTATCTTCATTAGTCAAGACACGTATGTAGTAGATATTTTGAAAAAGTTTGGATTCCAGGATATCAAGAGTGCTAGTACACCTATAGAAACTCAGAAACCACTGCTACCAGATGATGGAAGTCGGGCTTGATGTTAAGTTGTATAGATCCATGATTGGATCTTTGATGTATCTTACTGCTTCTAGGCCAGATATTATGTTCTCAGTTTGTGCGTGTGCAAGATTCCAAGTCACAACAAATTCAACACACATGAATGTTGTAAAGAGGATCTTTAGATACCTTAAAGGTCATCCTAAATTGGGCCTTTGGTATTCTAAGGATTCAGCTTTTGATTTAGTGGCCTACAGGAGCGGTGATTATCTTTGGAGCTAGTTTGGATAGAAAGTCTACTCTTGGAGGATGTCGGTTTTAGGAAGCGAGTTAATCTCATGGCGATGTAAGAAGAGACAATTGTGGCCAATTCCACACCTGAAGGGCCGAGTATGTGGTGCTTGCTAGCTTCTTTGTGGTCAAGTGCTTTGGATTCGAATCAATTGTTGGACTTTGGGTACAATTTTATGCATACTAAGATTTACATTGACAATAACAGTACAATTTGCATCATTAAAAATCCAGTTTTGCATTCTAGAACTAAACATATTGAGATAAGGCATCATTTTATTAGAGATTGTAATGAGAAAAGGTTAATTCAAATGGTTAAAATCCATACTGACTTCAATGTTGCTGATCTTCTCACTAAAGCTTTTGATGTAGGGAGGTTTCAGTACCTTGTAGTTAGTATTGGCATGATAAATCTCTAAATCTCAATTTTGTTGTGTAAAGGTTTGTAAAACTTATGTACGGTTATTAGTAGATCTTAGTATTGTTTCTTTAATCTTATCCACTGCTTGTTATTTTTATTTCCACTAACTATTTTGCAGATCAAAGAGGTAAATCACAAACAGTAAGTAGCAATGGACTTAAAAGGAAACATGGTATCATTATTCAAGATAGAACTACATATTAGGATGCAGAGTTACAACCATGTCATTCAACCTACCATTAGCTGAGTACGACAAAAGAAAATAACTAAACACAACCATCAAGAGACTACAGCTTTATGACAACCAACTAAACCAACTATGGCTTCTTTGCTAGGGCCCATGCTGGCATCTTCTTCTGAACTCCTTGTGCCCCTATAACCTCCCACACTTTTGGGCAAGCAAGTCCCCTCACTCTCTCTCTTATGGGAGGTGATGAGGAAGATGGACCAACTGGTTGAGGTGGAGCTGTGAGTGGTTCTGGTAGTGGTATCTCAGCAAGGGGAGGAACTGTCAACACTCTATAAGAGGTCTCCTCATCTGTGTCCTCATATGGTGACACATAGCTTGGTATGGAGCTTAAATCTGAATTGGATTCTTTTATGAGAGCTTCTTGGGGCGCTGGTTGGATGGAAGAATGTCCAGCTGAAGCAGGGTTTGTCCTCATGAATGTGAGGGATGTTTTTCTTGGAGGAAAGTAGTTTTCCCAAGCATTGTTTGAAGAATCTGAAGTATCTGAAGAGATCTCCACTGGATGGTTTGGTGAGCCACTCATGTTGTTGGTGTTTTTGAGATGGTTTCTGAAAGAAAGATTTTTAGAGAGATGAATTTTTGGGAACGTGAGAGATATGTGTGGTATGTGGGTGATTTGCTCTTAAATAAAGTTAAAGTGAAATCAATAAGTTAATGTGAGGAAGGTGTAAGTTATTGAGGAGTAAATGAAGTCTTTGACTTTGGTGGACGTTTAAATGACTTGGAGTTGACCTGGCTACTAGTTTAGTTGAGAAAAAGGTGTCGAACTAGACTGATAACTGATCGTCTATCGAAGCGACTCTTTAAAGGCAGGATGCCAAGAATCGTGTCTCTATATACGAAGAGCAGGCATGCATTTGACTGGGTGTTTAGCACTTTGTTTAAGCACTACCAATATAAATAATGAAACCACTTCTAGTTATTTCTAACCTCTGCTAACCTTAACAAAGTTCTAGTGTTTGGTTTGTGTTTGTGATATGCAGGTTTGAAGGAGCTTTTGTAACTTATGGAGCTTTTAGAGCTGTAGGAGTAGATTAAAAAAACTTAATGCATAATATCACTATTTTTGGCTTAGATTTTGTTGCAGAAGTCTTAGTCAAGGGGTTGGAGTGTTGGTGAAGTATCCACTGCCAGTAAATTTCTAACCACTGCTAGTTGTGGCCAATCCACTGCTAGAGCAGTTTTGATGACGATGGACACTTAAGGGGCTGTTTTGTAACATCTTGGTGCAACCGTATTTAATCCCCAAATCACTGCCGGATCATTTAATTGATCTTTAAACACTTCCAATTAGCGCTCTACACAAAGCCTAACCACTCCCAACTGGTAATTTCACAAAACCCACATCTTTTACACAATGCCGACTGAATACTCCACAACCCACAATCTTGTCGCATATCTTGTTAAGAACACCCATTCAGAAGGATTCCATGAGATGATTGATTTCATCAAACACACTCCTATTCACTATGCTTTAACTGTAGAACCTGTTATCGTTAAATCCTACATTCATCAATTTTGGTGGTATGCTGAAATTCAAGAAAGAGATGGAGTAGAGGTTCTTAGGACTGTTGTTGATGAGTGATGAGTGTGTAAATACTCATCATTTTTGTACAAAATAAACTGCGAAATCATCTGAAAACACTCAGAAACACATCAAAATGATCAAAATATCACAAATCAGTGTTTTATGTGTTTTAAAAGCAAAAATATCAAAATCAGATGAAAAACATATTAAATTTGCAAAAATTGCAGTTTCAGTCCCCCAAGTTTCAAAAGTTGTCAAAAACAGTCCCTGAGTCAAAATTTCAAAAGAAAAGTCACCAAAGGTCCTTTTTAAATCATAAGTTATCAAATTTAGTCCTTTGGTGAAATATATAAAAAGTTTGAGAAAATTACAAAAATGGTCCTTCAAGTTTCAAATTTGGCAGAAATGGCCCCTGGAAAATTGGGAAATGGCAATTTTGGTCCCTGTACTTTTGAAGATTGTCAATTATGGTCCTTAGAGAAACTTTGTTTAATTGGCAGAAAAGGTCCTTGCATTTTCAGATTTGGCACTTTAGGTCCCTATGTATTTAACTCTTTATAAACCCATTTCGACCTCACCCATATTGGACCCCGTCATTTAACCCCATTTGACCCCTTCACTAATACCCGGTCAAAAGTGGTTTGACCAACCTTGGCGCTAAACCCTTTCTTCCCACTGATACACGCTTCTACATTTCACCTGCAACACTCAACATGTCCACCCCCTCCTCCAGCTCATCCCACTCACATGTCTCCCCTCCAAACAGAAGAATACAAGAAACAATAAGTCTTCACCTCTCCCACACTCAATCCCCACAACTGCTAAATCTCCTCTTTCCCGCCAAAAGTGATGAATGGCCAAGATCATTTTCATTAATCCAAGGGTCAATATTAATGGTGGGATTTTCTTAGAGAGATGAGAGAGAAAGCTTGGAGCTATAAAAGAGAAGAAAGAAGCAACTTTGAAGTAGTAGTCAGTTTTAGTAGTTAGTTAGTTTCCTTTAAGTTTATTTTTAATTCTCTAGTTTTAGTGTAGAATTTGATGTTCTAGCTCAAATTTATTTTCACAGTAATTTACATTCCATGTAACTTTGTGTTTTTAATGCAATTTGATTTCGGCTTATTTTAGTTTCATGTTCCAAGTTTATGCAGTTGACAAATTCTTTCAGTGTTCTTGTTTATGTTCAGTGAGTTCTAAAAGTTTGCTAAGCTCATTTTAGTTTATGCTCAAGTCTACGGATTAGTTTTTACATGACTCAAAGCTTTTATTTTTTTTGTATTTCTCATTTCTGTCCTGGTAGGAGTGTTTGGGTAGAGCTCATGAATTGGGTTTAAAAGAGTTTTTACCCATTTTGACTAGGAAAGTCAAAGTGCATTTAGTATTTTCAAAGTTCCTTTAAGTACTTAGTAGTAGTGAAAACTGATTAGCAAAAGGTTGGGTCAATGCAAACCATACGTCATTCGTTATGCGCCCAATGATCATTTTCACAATTGGATTTAGGTGTGTTAGTGATACGATTAGGATATAATTTGGATGTTACAAGTAGTTAGTAATACTAGGTCTACCTGTGTTAGCTTATTAGTGGGATAGGAGTGTTATTGGTGTCTTGTTTTCGCCCTTGAAGATGCCACGTTAGCCTGTTTCAGGCACTGGTACAGCAGTCCCCTGGAAGAACTTTAGAAGCCCCTAACAAGCTTGTATACGCTCTCTCATGGTCTGCCAAAGGGGGCGAATGGAAGTCAGGTAGGTGAAAATCTTGTATCCTTAAGCTTGCAAGCCTATTTTCCCTTTAGCTTATTGAAATCAAGCCGCAAAAGCCCTCGTTAATCGTTTGATCGAAATGTAAACATGTACCGTAGCGACTTGCAATCTTGCCTTTCTTTGCGACTTATTAGTGGCTTTTTGTTGTTTATCTAATTCTCGTAGTGTGTTTAGATAACTTAGATTAGGTAGATCCTTTATATTTTACGTAGTGGTTATTAGTTGTTATTCGCTTATTTGAACGATGCCTAGTTTAAGTACCCCTAGTCTATAGCTTATGCCCACTGCTTTTTCCTTTTATTCTTGCGCTAATTTTAGCTCACCCATGTATGTTTAAGCTTGTTGTAATCATATACTAATTGCTCATCACTTATTTGGTGCATCAAAATAGCGAAAGGTGTGTTTGTTTCTACTCATGTCCAAACCGTTAGAATAAGCATCCTCCAATGACTTTATTGTTGGCTTTCACAAGTTGAGTTTTCACATAAAAGCTTTGGTTTTGATCTTGTTCGATTGTAAAAGAAGTTCACTTAAGGGTGTTTGTTTTGTCGCCCATGACAACCAAATGTACCCCTTAGTGACTCATTGACTAAACAAAATTTTAGGGCCAATCTTAGCCAAACAAATTTTAGCATCTTGTGTTAGTCACGCTCTTTTTATTTCGTTCCGACTTATTGTAGTTTTTCGCTGGAGTGAGTTTTATGCATTGCATATTTTTGGCCCCGAGTTGGTTTGGTAAAAGAAATCAAAGAAAAAAACAAAGTGCAAAACCGATGAACCGAGATTCAACTCGGGTGCAGGCGATCGGTCGATAACCATACCACTTCCCCACCTTTACCAACCGCTCTATCTAGCTCTTTGTATAATACATTACTTAGTCATTGTATTTAAGGATATGTAGTGTTAAGATAAAAATAAAATGGCAAAAGGGTGCGCTGTGGATCGAACCCGAGACCTCTGGTAACCCCTTGCACGCACCAAAGAACCCACTCCACCATCTCGCTACTAGGTCTCTTTTGTTATTGTTTGGCATATTTGATATTTAAGGTAGTTAGGAAGTTTTAGCTTATTAAGTTTAGACCTTATTAATTGCTTATTTCCACAAGCAATGCTCACCTTTTTATTTTCTTTAATTCTATGTCATTTAAGGTATTTATTATAAAATTTTCAGATTTTTCTAAATTTGTTTAGTATTTTTATTAATTGATTAGTATTATTTAGTTTTTAATTCGTAATAAATAAAATAAAACTCAAAAAAATATTCCGCTTTTTCCTAAAATTTTCTTTTGTCATGTAGTACGTGAGAAAATTGTTTTTACATTCGTAGGACTTTTATTTCACAAATTTTACGTTTTATCTTGCGCTCCAGCGTAATTTTCGTACATAACGTACGTTTTCATTTTAGGCCACGTTTTTAGATATTTTAAGTTTACGTTTTAGTTAAAATAGTTTATTTAAGTTATTTTGTTTTATAAAATCACAAAAACATCATTGTAAAAATAGTGATAGCGTTTATTTAATAGATTTTATCTTTTTAACTTTCTTTAATTTGCATTTAAGCCGTTTTAATTTGTTGGATTTTTCCTGTAGTTATAATAATTCCAAATCTCCTTTTCCGTTCAAATCTCGCGATCACTGAACGTTTGATAATCCATTGCATAGCTCGCTGGGACATAACGACCCGGGGAAACACTATACTCCTCATATCTTCATTGATTTCGTGCTTAGGCTGTTTTAAGTTTCTTACGCTGCGTGAGAGAACTTGACGGTTTCTGGCGCAGATCAAATTTTTGCGCCACGGGAGTCGTATGCGGCTTATCTTCCGTCTAGCGATTATTGATTTGGATATTCACTCTTTGTTCATACCATCCATCTGTATGTGTTTATATTTTCTTTTAAAAATCAAAAATCCAAAAAGATTTTCAGTCTTCATTTCTATACAATGTTTTTCAAAAATACCAAAAACATTCCTCTTTACCCTCTTTTGCCGTTTAATTCTATTCTTCGTATCCTCTCAACCATTTGATTCTCCTCTTATCCCTCTATATGTTTAATTCTAATGGCGGACATGCGACGATGTTCGAAATGCTCCAAGTACCCACCGAGGGTTACGAAGATGTCGTTGTTGTACCTGGAGATTCTTTCGGAAAATTTCGAGATACAAACCGGGTTAATTCAACTAATTATGTCAAATCCATTCTATGGTTTTGAGAGGACGATCCTATGCTCACATCCGATGGTTTGATAGATTAATTTCAACCATAAAATATAGGGATGTTCCTCATGACACAATTAAGTTGATGTTATTCTCATTTTCTCTCAAGGGGCAGCTCGTAATTGGCTCGAAAAGAACCCCTCGATCGATCAACGCTTGGGAAGATCTCGCTTCAAAATTTGTAAATCGTTTCTTTCCTTATTCTAAGACGGAAAATCTTAAGAACGAAATTACAAACTTCAAAGCAGCTTTGATGAAAGTTTTGGTGAGGCATGGGAAAGATTCAAAGATCTCCTATGGAAATGCCCACATCACGGTTTCTCGGAATTACTCGGATCGATATATTCTACAATGCTTTAATGCAAACCGATCAAGATTCACTTAATGCAAAGCCGTGGCAATATCTTGTATCGTACCCAAGGGATATATTGACGATCATCGAGAACAAATCGAAAGTTCCGACTACGAGAAACAAACCGATTGAGATGGTGAGCTACCAATGATATTCGATGCATGAAGCAAAAATCGAGCCCGTTGTTACCATTACCGAAAGATGTGATATTTGTGGTGGTCCCCATCCTTTTACGATTGTCAAGCCACCGATGACGAGGTTTATAATGCTACATCAACCCAATATCACAAGACTTTCGTTTGATGATGATGAGGATTCCATTCAAATGAAAGAATATTATGCGAGTTTGTCGGCCACAACCAATCTGTTTTCGAGCCTTTCATTTCGACTCTTCCCTTCACTCACACCGGTTGAGAGAAGTGACGTGCTTTTAGAAGAGTTCGATGATCATATTTCAACAAACATTGTTGAACCCGTTGACTCTCTCATAATGGGGACGAGCCTCTTAGCACTATTCCGTAAATGGAATCGCCTAGTGTTGAGAGCCTTGTCCCAATCCCAAGTGAGTCCGAGGTTATCTCCGTAATATGTGATAAGCCTCTTGATGATGATTCTTACCTCCTCTTGACATTCCAAATGATCATGTTGATATGTTCTCCGATTCGACAACGATTGTACTTCGCTTGACGATTCTTTATCTTATGGAGACATTGATTATGTCGAGGACTTACCTTCCGAGCTAGTTAGCTTAGAGGATGCGAGAGATTCGATGATCCGGAAATTGAGGACGAGATGCTTCGTGAAAATTATTCAATATAAATCTCCTCGCTTCTAAGATCGAATCATTCTGTGCTAAGTCAGCTTCATCTCCTATCCCCGTTGTGGATAGTGACTTGGAAAAGCCCGAACCAATTCCTGAACTTAAGGCTTTTTCCAATGATTCTTTTCCGGAATTTGAAGTATTCCGCTTTGATGACGATTATACTAAAAAGGAGAGTAGTGGCAATCCCACTTTTCATCTTTCTCTTCCTGAGTATGATTCGTTTCTCTTTGATCTAGATCCTGAGGAGTTCTCCGGTGAACTCTCTCATATCATATCTCCTCCGAGTATGATCATTTCTATTTTGATCTTGATCTTGACCGGGGAGACATGCTCTATCATAAGAGTTTTCTCATTGAGGACACTACCCGCCTCTTCCTCCCGAGGTTTTTGTTAAAATCACCCTATGAGCTTAAATGATCAAATTCAAATTAAAGATGATGAAGAATGGATCCTTATTGTTATCAAAATCTTCATTCCATTCCTCACATATACTGTGATTTCTTCTCTTCTTCACTCCTTCGGGAATGAAGACACTATCTTTGACCCCGGCATTTTCATTTATCATTTTTGAGCCGGTTCTATGTATATCTCATCGGTGTGGAACTTTCACGTACTTCAATGTTTATCCAAACATCTTGAATGAAAGTCCGATGGAGATTGTTTCTTCCACTTTGCTTCCCCATGAACCAATGAATTCGGGGTCGAGTCAAGCTAGCGACTCGGGAATCAAAAACAGTAGCATGCTATATGGGTTTTCACCCATATTTCTGTCTTCTTACCCCTTTCTACCACCTAAGTGTGGGGGTAATGCCCCACATGTTAAAAAAAAAAAAAAAAAAAAAAAAAAAAACTTTCTAAATAATGGCGTAGTATTTCCCTTTCACGTTCTTGGTTTCGCATAACTGCGGTACTTTGAATATTGAGGGCAATATTCATTTCTAAGTGTGGGGGAATTTCGCGAATTTTATCATATAATTATACCAATTCCCCGCTTTTGGCCAAATTTTTTTTTTTGGAGTAAGTGTTTGCAGACTTACTCATTTGGTTATCGATCCGCCATGTCTCAGAAGACAAAAGGATTGGCTAATCCAGAGCAAACGGCTCTTGGTAAAGATTTCTCAAACCGCTTATATGGCTTGCAATTTGCCCAAAATTGTATGGTATTCACCACCATATCCTAAAAAGTGAAGAGTTGGCTAGCCCGCAAGGTTATGGTGTGGTAAAGGCAATGGAAAACCATAATTGGTAATCACCACCAAAGATAATATTGATAATTTATCTAAGAGTTGGCTAGTCCGTATGGTACGGCTTTCGGTAAAGACAAAATCAAACCGTTGAAAGTCGGTGGTTTGCTCAAAATCACATGGTTATCGTGTACCATGGTTCTTACTTGAACCGAAACATTTGGCTACTCCGAAGTAATGGCTTTTGGTAAAGAGATTAAAATCCATTATGTTTTCTCAAATCATTGCTAGGACTAGCAATATCTCGATGTGGGGATTGATGAGTGTAAATACTCATCATTTTGTACAAAATAAATCATGAAATCATCCGAAAACACTTAAACACATCAAAATGATCAAAATATCACAAATCGTTGTTTTATGTGTTTTAAAAGCAAAAATATCAAAATCGATGAAAACATATTAAATTTGCAAAATTGCAGTTTGATCCCCAAGTTTCAAAAGTTGTCAAAATACAGTCCACGAGTCAAAATTTCAAAGAAAAGTCACCAAAGGTCCTTTTTAAATCATAAGTTATCAAATTTAGTCCTTTGGTGAAATATATAAAAAGTTTGAGAAAATTACAAAAATGGTCCTTCAAGTTTCAAATTTGGCAGAAATGGCCCCTGGAAAATTGGGAAATGGCAATTTTGGTCCCTGTACTTTTGAAGATTGTCAATTATGGTCCTTAGAGAAACTTTGTTTAATTGGCAGAAAAGGTCCTTGCATTTTCAGATTTGGCACTTTAGGTCCCTATGTATTTAACTCTTTATAAACCCATTTTGACCCTTACCCATATTGGACCCCCGTCATTTAACCCCATTTGACCCCCCTTCACTAATACCCGGTCAAAAAGTGGTTTGACCAACCTTGGCGCCTAAACCCTTTCTTCCCACTTGATACCTGCTCTTCTGTTTCACCCTGCAACACTCAACATGTCCACCCCCCTCCTCCAGCTCATCCCACTCACATGTCTCCCCTCCAAACAGAAGAATACAAGAAACAATAAGTCTTCACCTCTCCCACACTCAATCCCCACAACTGTTAAATCTCCTCTTTCCCGCCAAAAGTGATGAATGGCCAAGATCATTTTCATTAATCCAAGGGTCAATATTAATGGTGGGATTTTCTTAGAGAGATGAGAGAGAAAGCTTGGAGCTATAAAAGAGAAGAAAGAAGCAACTTTGAAGTAGTAGTCAGTTTTAGTAGTTAGTTAGTTTCCTTTAAGTTTATTTTTAATTCTCTAGTTTTAGTGTAGAATTTGATGTTCTAGCTCAAATTTATTTTCACAGTAATTTACATTCCATGTAACTTTGTGTTTTTAATGCAATTTGATTTCGGCTTATTTTAGTTTCATGTTCCAAGTTTATGCGATTGACAAATTCTTTCGGTGTTCTTGTTTATGTTCATGAGTTCTAAAAGTTTGCTAAGCTCATTTTAGTTTATGCTCAAGTCTACGGATTAGTTTTACATGACTCAAAGCTTTTATTTTTTTTGTATTTCTCATTTCTGTCCTGGTAGGAGTGTTTGGGTAGAGCTCATGAATTGGGTTTAAAAGAGTTTTTACCCATTTTGACTAGGAAAGTCAAAGTGCATTTAGTATTTTCAAAGTTCCTTTAAGTACTTAGTAGTAGTGAAAACTGATTAGCAAAAGGTTGGGTCAATGCAAACCATCTGTCATTCTGTTATGCAGTTCCAACAGATCATTTTCACAATTGGATTTAGGTGTGTTAGTGATACAGTTAGGATATAAACTGGATGTTACAAGTAGTTAGTAATACTAGGTCTACCTGTGTTAGCTTATTAGTGGGATAGGAGTGTTATTGGTGTCTTGTTTTCGCCCTTGAAGATGCCACGTTAGCCTGCTTCGTGCAATGCAATGATCCCTCGAAGAACTTTAAGCCCCTAACAAGCTTGTATACGCCTCTCATGGTCTCGCCAAAGGGGCGAATGGAAGTCGCAGGTGAAAATCTTGTATCCTTAAGCTTGCAAGCCTATTTTCCTTTAGCTTATTGAAATCAAGCAAAGCCCTCGTTGAAACATTTGTGTTGATCAAATGAAACATGTACCGTAGCAGCTTGCAATCTTGCCTTTTCTTTGCAGCTTATTAGTGGCTTTTTGTTGTTTATCTAATTCCCTGTAGTATGTTTAGATAACTTAGATTAGGGTAGATCCTTTATATTTTACGTAGTGGTTATTAGTTGTTATTCGCTTATTTGAACGTGCGCCTAGTTTAAGTACCCCTAGTCTATAGCTTATGCCTACTGTTTTTCCTTTTATTGCTGCTTAATTTTAGCTCACCTATGTATGTTTAAGCTTGTTGTAATCATATACTAATTGCTCATCAGCTTATTTGGTGCATCAAAAATAGCGAAAGGTGTGTTTGTTTCTACTCATGTCCAAACCGTTAGAATAAGCATCCTCCAACAGCTTTATTGTTGGCTTTCACAAGTTGAGTTTTCACATAAAAAGCTTTGGTTTTGATCTTGTTCAGTTGCAAAAAGAAGTTCACTTAAGGGGTGTTTGTTTTTGTCGCCCGCAGCAACCAAACAGCCCCTTAGTGACTCGCTGTACCAAACAGCCCCCTTAGGGCCAATCTTAGCCAAACAGCCCCTTAGCATCTTGTGTTAGTCACGCTGCTCTTTTTATTTCGTTCCACTTATTGTAGTTTTTCAAGTGAGTTTTATGCATTGCATATTTTTGGCCCCGAGTTGGTTTGGTAAAGAAATCAAAGAAAAAAACAAAGTAAAACCGATGTAACCAGATTCGAACTCGGGTCCAGGTCGCTCAAGAACCATACCACCCCCCACCTTTACCAACTGCTCTATCTAGCTCTTTGTATAATCTGTTACTTAGCTGTTGTATTTAAGGATATGTAGTGTTAAGATAAAAAATAAAATGGCAAAAAGGGTACTGCCAGGGATCGAACCTGAGACCTCCTGGTAACCCCCTTGCACGCACCAGCAACCCACTCCACCATCTCTGCTACTAGGTCTCTTTTGTTATTGTTTGGCATATTTGATATTTAAGGTAGTTAGGAAGTTTTTAGCTTATTAAGTTTAGACCTTATTAATTGCTTATTTCCACAAGCAATGCTCACCTTTTTTATTTTTCTTTAATTCTATGTCATTTAAGGTATTTATTATAAAATTTTCAGATTTTTCTAAATTTGTTTAGTATTTTTTATTAATTGATTAGTATTATTTAGTTTTTAATTCGTAATAAATAAAATAAAACTCAAAAAAATATTCCGCTTTTTCCTAAAATTTTCTTTTGTCATGTAGTACGTGAGAAAATTGTTTTTACATTCAGGACTTTATTTCACAAATTTTACGTTTTATCTTGCGCCCAACAGAATTTTCGTACATAACGACGTTTTCATTTTAGGCCACGTTTTTAGATATTTTAAGTTTACGTTTTAGTTAAAATAGTTTATTTAAGTTATTTTGTTTTATAAAATCACAAAAACATCATTGTAAAAATAGTGATAGCGTTTATTTAATAGATTTTATCTTTTTAACTTTCTTTAATTTGCATTTAAGCCGTTTTAATTTGTTGGATTTTTCCTGTAGTTATAATAATTCCAAATCTCCTTTTCCGTTCAAATCGCGATCATCGAACGCTTGATAATCCATTGCATAGCTTTGGGACATAACGACCGGGAACACTATACTCTCATATCTTCATTGATTTCGTGCTTAGGCTGTTTTAAGTTTCTTACGCTTGCGTGAGAGAACTTGACGGTTTTGCGCGCATCAATGAGCATGAGATTTTAGTCACAGAGGAGGTGATTAGAGATGTTTTGAAACTGGAGGATGCTGAAGGGGTTGTTAATTTGTCGAATGATGAGATATTTGAGGGGTTGGAAAGACTAGGTTATGAGAAAAGAGGGGAAAGGATTAAGTTTCATAAAGGTATGTTTTCACCCCAGTGGAAGTTTTTGATACATACTTTGCTTATGTGTGTAAGTAATAAGACCACAGGTTTTGATGAATTTCCCTCTAGAATTGCAACTGCTATCATATGTTTATCCCAAGAGAGGGTCTTTAATTGGTCTAGGATGATTTTTGATGGTTTTCTAAAGAATATTAAAGAAAAGGGGAAATACTACCTATATCCAAGGTTTGTTCAATTAATAGTGGACAAAGAGATCACTGAACCCATTCCTCATAAAAGGGAGTATAAGGTACTTCGTATGCTATTTAAGGTATTTGCACATATGAGGAAACGAAATCCAAATTTCTCAAGAACTCTTACACCATTATTCCATCATATGTTAAACTTGCCAGACATTCCTGAGAATGAAGAGTACCTGAATCACAACCTACCCAAACCACTGATGCTGATCCCACTGCTACCACATCTGCAGCCACTGCTAGCACAAGTGAACCCACTGCTGAACCCCTACCTTTACCAACTGAACCCAAAAGAATCTTAGTACATAGAAGGAGGAGGAAGGGCACTAAGCTACCTTAGGTTGGTGTTAGTGGTGTAGTTAATGAGGCTGTCACAAGAGGTGAAGGTGACATGAGTAGATAGGCTTTCACTACTGATTCAGGCCTAGGTACTGAACAGGACAGTGAAAACATAAGTAAGACCCAACCACTGGCAACTTCTAATGTGGAGAGTTCTCTTGAGCTTAACACAGGTGGAGGAATCC
This sequence comes from Chrysanthemum lavandulifolium, assembly GCA_022545495.1. Taxonomy (NCBI): domain Eukaryota; kingdom Viridiplantae; phylum Streptophyta; class Magnoliopsida; order Asterales; family Asteraceae; genus Chrysanthemum; species Chrysanthemum lavandulifolium. Next base: position 265,177,035 of record CM040239.1, on the reverse strand, counting down.
CTAGCCAAATGGCTATTTCAGGATGCATGGATGATCAGGCTAGGCCTGATGCCATGTTTTCTACACCCCATGATTCACCTCTCGGAGCAGGTTACACAGCTCGGAGTGATGAGGGTAGTTTGGGACATGATAATGAATTGACGGGTACTGATAATGTACATAATGACTTTTCCAAGGATCCACCTCTCGGACCAGTTAACACAGGTCGAAGTGGTGAGGATATTATTGAACTCTTGGATGAATTGATGGCTAAATGTACCAAAATGGAGAACACAATCACTGGTCTTCATGAGCTTGCAGTCTTTCAAGCTGGCACTATTAGAAGACTGAAGCACAGGGTAGCTGTCTTGGAAAGAATCAGGAGACCAGGGATTAATGCTTTTAGGCGAGTCACGAAGGTGAATAAGAAGGCTAGCTCCTCAATGGATCCAAGTTTGGAGGATGCATCCAAACAGGGGAGGAGTGAAAGCAAGGATTCAGGGGAGGATGTAAACTTGGATGATGATATGGATTTGGATAGTAGAGATCATGGTGATGATTATGTGGTGACTGACAAGGAAGGAAAAGAAGCAGTGCTTGAAACTTTGAAGGTTATGGTTGAAGATAATGACAAAGAAGTGGTGCAGGCAACAACCACTGCTATTATTGCTGAATCCCCTGCTAGTACAATTGAAACCACTGCTGCAATCTGTGAGGTAATTTTATCCACTGTTACTTCAGCACCTATTCCTAGTACAACTACTGCTACTATAATCACAACCACTGTCACACCACCACCCAAGTCTAAAGAAGTTGAGAAGGAGGCTACTGGTACCTGATTAACTTAAGTAAAACCTCATCAAACCCTAAACCTAGAATTGCACCTGTTCCCATAATTCTGAAACCAACTGGACCAAAACCCTTGGGAAGTTTGAAAATTGGTGAGCCTGTAATGACTAAAGTGGTTCAACCAGATATTGGAAAGGGGAAAGGTATTGCTGAGCCAGTTTTGAAGTTTAAGAATAAGCAAGAGCAGATTGCCCATGATGAAGAGCTTTCTAAGAGGTTGCAAGAGGAAGAATTGGCAGCTGAAGAGAAGCGAAAACAAGAGGAGGAGAAAGCTACTATAACTACTATGAAATTGATTGAAGAATGGAATATGGAACAACCTTTCCTTAAAGCCTCTGAAATGATAAGGACATAATATACTGCCCAAGAATGGGCACAATTAGACATTTATACAAGGTCTAAAGTTTTGGCTGAGAAGAGGAGACAAATGATGAAGGAAAAAGTTGTTAGAGATTATAAAGCTAAGAAGAATAAACCTCCAACTAAGCAAGAGATGAGAAATCAAATGATGACAGTTATCAGGCACATGGACATGCATATTGGTGTTAATTTGAGAAAGTGTACATATGAGCAGGTTGAAGAGATTTATAAGAGTTGTATGACTTCATCCCTATGAATTCTGAGAAAGAAGCTGAGTGGTTACAGAATATAAAAAAGAGAAAAGCAACTATTCAGGAGGAATCTGGTTCTATGAAGAAACATAAAGTGGATGAAGAGGTGGAGAAACAAGAAAGAGCAAAATTGTATCTTATGAGGTGTGATAAACCAGAGCCTATTAATCCTACCCTAGTGAGAGATATTTATCCTATTGAAGATTTGCAGATAGTCACAACTAAGGATAAAGAAATGATTGAAATTACAAGAGCTGATGGATGGAAGAGCACATACTTCAATTTTGGATGTTTGTTGTTTTGTATGAATAAAGAGGATTTGGAACAGCTGTGGAAGGTAATGGATTTTAGATATGGGAAGTTTGGGCCAACTGGAGATTTAGTAAGGTTTGTGTGGACTTCTATAAAGAACTTGTGTAAGCCCAATCCAGATGATAAATTTTGGGAAGACTGTGAGGTGGTTGAATGGATGCTATATTAACCTTGCAGAGTACATGCTGTGCAGACTACACATGAGAAGTTCTTTATGTTTATTGATAAAGACTATCCACTAACCAAGAATGTAGCCTGAAAAATGTTGGAAGCCAAACTTGCTCCACAGAGGACAAAGCCTACAAATCCTATGATTGATCAATTGTTCCTGAAGATTGAGAAAATTGCAGATCTAAAAGGTCCTTTAGCAATAAAGGCCAAGCCTCAAGGAAGATTGAAGAGGAAGGCTGAAAGATCTAAAGCTGTGGATTACAATTCTGAGTCAGAGACTGAAAAGGACATTGAAGCACACAAGAAAAGACTGCTGGTTCTTACAAAATTGTCTACATTGAAGGAGCCAGAGGTTAGTTGTACATCACCTCTTACAGGTCATCATCAAATTATCTCATATACTTTTGAGTTTAATGAAAGTGGAGGATGTTGGAAGTTTAAGAGAACCAATGGTGAGAGTTATGGTTTTGTTAAGTTTTCACAAATGCTTTACTACATGGAAAGAGATGATTTGATGAACATCTGGAAGTTATACAAGAACATATTTGGAGATTTGATACCAGATGATTATCATGAGAGGATTATGTATTATAATTTGAAGATCATATTTGAACCCACTCATGATGAACTGTTAGGAATTAGAAATTCCAGGTATTAAAGAGTCGGTCACCTCAAGTATATGTAATCGTTAGAAAGCTCGTAGTCGTAGTTATTTTAAGTTAAGTAGTATTTAGTTAAGTAACACTTTGTGGAGGACGGACGGGTCTTACCCATCTGTATGCCCGATCCATGACCCGTTGTGTGGCGTTTATGTAAGACTATAAATACTCTCTACCTCCCAAGGTAGAGAGTTGGAGCTCATAATAATATCTTTCACTTTCTCTCACTAAGTTCCCTAAACCTCTAACTTTCTCTCTAGAATTCCATTTATACGCCAACTTGGTGTTTTGGTTTGATGTAAGTGAAAACTAATATCCTACAATTGGTATCAAGAGCCATGGTTAGATCATATCTTGCACATCTTTGGATTTCTAGTGGTTTTAGGTGGTTTTTGAGTTTGAAAAAGTTTAGTGGTTTGTGCATCATTTGGTTGATTTCTTGTGTTAAAGCTTGGATTTTGTCAGTACTTTTACGTTTAGAATCATCACAAGTGTTTAGGTTTTCATTTGGTAAGCTTGAATCATCTTGGTTGGGTTGTTTTTGGATTGAAAAGTGATGTTTGTGAAGTTTTCTTGCTAGCGACTTGATATACGGATTAGTTTTCCTTGTAGCGACTTGCTTTACATTTTTGTAGCGAGTTGAAGTTTTTGGAGCTAGCGACTTAGGCTTAGCGACTTACAGTACAAGTAGTGGACTCTCCACTACGGGTAGCGACTTGGTGAGTAGCGAGTTGCTATTTAGCGACTTGATTCTTTAGCGACTTGAATCTTAGCGAATTGCTGCCAAAATTTTGCTAGCGACTTAAGGCTTAGCGAGTTACTATTTAGCGACTTGCCTTTGTTTAGCGACTTGGGACTTTAGCGACTTGGTGGTATAGCGAATTAGGTGTTAGCGACTTGGTGCATTATCTTCTAGCGACTTGGGTGATTTTTTACGGTTTTCTCTTGATTTAGTAAAATCCGTGAAAGAATCTATTTCCGGTTTAATCATAGAGTTATAAAATCCCGTATAATCGTTAACATGTCTACCAACGCTTCCACTATCATCTCCATCTTTGTCGAGGATGTTCAAGCGGTTGGTTCGGATACTGCTCACCCATGCTTGACATAACCGACTACGATTCTTGGGCTCAACGAATCGATTGTCTTGTCTTGGAAAGGAAAATGGTGTCAACATTCTCAAATCCATTGATGAAGGACCGTGTCGAGTTGAGACGACTAGAGATGTACTTGATATCTTTGAAGATGGAACTCGATTTACGGAATGGACGGACCAAAGATGTATGATGAGCTTGATGATAAGGAGAAAAGAGATTCGATGTCGATATCGTGGCTTCTAACATTGTTCTTCAAGGTCTTCCTAAAGACATCTACAAGTCGATCAATCACAACACCGAAGCAAAGGCAGATGGGATAATGTCAAGATGCTTCTCTCGTGTTCGAATTAACTATGGAAGACAGAGAATCACAACTTTATGATGAATTTGAACACTTCAAGATGAAACCGGATGAGAGTGTCTATGAGTACTATGTGAGATTTCATAAGTTGGTGAATGATATGAGGAACATCGAATGACTATGCCTAACATTCAATGAACTCAAAATTTGTGAACAACATGAATCCCGAATGGCACAAGTTTGTCACCTCGTGAAGCTCACTAAAGGATTGAAGAATACAAATTATGAACAACTCTATGCCTTCCTCCTTCGTAATGAGAGACATGCTATGTTTGAAAAATGATTCTTAATCAATTCAAAACCAACCAGGGAGAGACAAGCTCGCCTAATGACTCAACCGCCTTCTACTCAAACATCGGAATCACAACCAAAGCCTCACAAGTCATACCCATGGGTAATGGTAATCACAAACTCATTCCCGATCCTATGTTCAAACAAGTTGATCTTTGATGCACACGTGGGTAACATCATTAATCAACTAGCTCTTCCGATTAGTCAAAACATGAATTCTCTCCCACAAACCAACAACAACCTCGAACGACATCTAACCCACACAATTAAGCTCTTGTTAAAGATGGGAGGATCGTGGTGCAACTAGTTCGGAAAGACAATATGATCGGGGAAGAGGTGGGTGGTAGAGGTTATGTTGGTAATCGAATCGAGGAAGAAATGGTAATCAAGGTCAAGCTAAGCCGATCAAATGTTATAACGTGGTGGTGAGGGACACATTGCAAGGAACCGCACATCTCCAAAGCGTCCACGAATCGCCGATTACTTGAGAGATAAGATCTCGCTTGTACAAGCTCGGGATAATGGTGCCGCTTTGGATGAAGAGGAATTGTTGTTTCTAGGCGAGGCAATGCCAAGACCTATGATGCAGATGTGGATGAGCAACCTATTCGGGAGATAGGTCACAATCATCGAATGCCTTTCAAGTCGCCGATTGTGATGCATACGACTGATGTGGATGATGGACCCTCGCACACACAATTTTTATGGCTAGCATTTCTCCAATGATGTCTCCCAAGGTCTCTTCTTCACCACAAGCTGGCTCATCCAAAGACAAACTCATCTCGGAGGTATTAAACTATACGATGATCTCGATGTGCAATAGATGCATGACAAAGTACAATTAATCGAAACTTTTGAATCAAATATTGAAAATATGGGTAATATCAATGTTGTCCCATATGATCAATATGTGAAACAAAGTGAAAGTGAAGTTGTCTGAAGAGATGCATCTTCTGCGATCAACAATGACTATGTTCTTGATGAATACACCGCATGTGCCCTCGATGATTCGTAATTTCGAACTAAATGCCTATAAAGAACGTGTTGCTATCTATGAACAACGTGCAAAATTTGAGTTGACCACTCGTGAGCGGAAATGGATGACCAAGTGCGTACAATCATTAGAAAAGTAATTTTAGAAGAAGTATTAAAACAAGAGTTAAATTCCTTGCAAGAAAAGCTTTCTAAAGCGCTAAACAAAAACAAGAACTTCAAGAAAATGTGAAAATGCTTAAGCAAGAATTTAATGCAAAGGAATCAAAACTCTTGAAAGATTTTTCTAATCAAAACTTTGAAAAAAACTTGAAAACAAGTTGTATATACAAGGAACACCATTCGATCGCTCACATGATCACTAAGCATAGAGTCTTAAGCGATAAGCGTAACATTCCCCATTTAAAACCAAATCCAGAGGTCATTAAAAGGGCTAGAAATGCTCATAAGGTTCTTTATGATGGCAATGAAATCCTTAAACCTAGACAGAAACCTAGTTGCGTTGAGTGCACCGAGGAAGATAAGAAATCGATGAAGTCACTAGGGAAAAGATGAACAAGAAATTAGATGATCCTAAATGTAAAGAGAAGAAAATAAAGATCACACCCATGATTACAAGAAGGAAAACTGGATTTCCTTGAACATGTTTAAGCCTCGATACAGTGTTGACTCCAGAACAAGTTTTCGGAAAATGGATTTAGATAAGCAAAAGTGAAAATATTGTTGAAACAAACCCTCCCTTTGAAAATGCCTAGAGCAACAGTGTGTATCCTCCTAATACACCAATGCATCTTGTTCCTAGAACAATTGCCACTAAAAGCAAGACCTTAATTAGCCAATATGTTATATTTCAACTATTTGTTGATTTTGAGAAAACTTGCAAGAAAAGGATCACACCCATTGGTATAATCAAGGAGAAAGGGTTTTGAGCAAATGAAAGAATGTTATTTAATCGAGGTCATGCCTTTCTTTAAACTTCTAAAAGATCACTTTGAGAGTCTTAAAAGGGATAGAAACTAATATTAAGGGAATGGAAAAGGAATTTGATGCAATGATAGTTGAAGTTAGTGACTATGCGCGCACTAAAATATAATGAGATTGAGAGGAAGAACTTGCATACATTAAATGAAACTCTTATTATCGAATGTGTTGCTCAAGATATGTTTTTCATCGCTACAAATTGTTCTATTAATGCTTCTCAATTTCATGAATTATCTGTTCTCGAAAGTCTCCCATGATCATGTCATTGAGCTTGAAAAACTAATTCGAACTAAACGAGAAAATTGAACCGGATGATCATGACAATTTGGTTAAACATTTTTCTAAACTAGAAGTTGAGCATTTTAATTTACAACTAAAATATCAACATCTTAAAGAAAATGTCAAAACTTCAAATATCAAGACATCCTTAGATGCTCCGAGTTTGATGCGCTTTTCAAATTAACAAACGTGATGAATGATTCAAGCTCATTGCAACACGATCGAAAGTTGAAAGCCCAAATCTCTCAATTAAAGGGTCAAACGAACAATATGACAGCTCCCAAATGCCTCCTCCTTTAGATTCTCGAATTCTCAAAAGTTTCATCTTCAAAACCTAGTAAATGCATTACAAAGGAAAACGAAAGTTTTCTAGAAGAAAATGAAAAGGTTAAAAGTCATTTCAATGAGTTATTTGAATCAATAAAGGTCACTCATAACAAAAATAACGAACAAATAGCTTCATTGCAAAAGGAAATTGAGAATCAAGAGTCGTAAAAGGGAAAATGCCTATGACCAATGGGGAGAATGGTGTATCAAAGGTTCACTCTTGTAATAAATATGCTTTGTCTGTGAAATATGTCCTCCTCATCTCGTGAACAACAAACTTGCTGTTCAAACATACTTCTCATCCCTTAAGGATTGCCTAGAATGTCTGCGTGAGATTGTTGAAGAGGATAAGTTAGAGAAACCTCATGATAATGCAATTGGACATGCATGCTTATATGCCAAACGATCTCAATAAATCCTAGAATGCTTGATCACAATATGCCCAAAGTCATTAGGTGAGAGAGTTAATCCTTTGATTCCATGCTCGATGCCTAATGCCAAGTATGATATTCATTCGATGCCCAATGGTTTGAATGTGAACCTTAGTGTGCCTTTAAGTAGTTCGATTCCGGATCCATCAATGCTAAGAAAGAGAACTCAAGTGTGCCTTCTAGGAGTAAAATCCCAGATTCTAGTTTTAAGAAAGTGAACCTTAGTGTGCCGCATGTAGTTCGAGATCCCAAAGACATCTAAATAGGTGATGCAAATAGTAGTAAACCAACTAATGTTCCCATTCCTCTACAGAGTAATCGGTGACATTAAAGGGAGCGGTCAAAGTCTCAAGACAATACAAGGAATAATAGGACCTCGTAAGCTAAGAATGTGCAATCGAAAAGAGTAGAAGAACAATCTAGGAACTTTAAGTTTGAACCAAATAAAACGAATCGTGTTGATTCTAGTATTAGCCATAGGCGCATCGTAATTAATTCAATTCGATACTATTTGCAAACCTTGTATTGATGTCCGCTTGAATTGCTTTCTAATCATGAATGTGGTGTTAATGTTTTGCCTAATGATGTTAATTGTCCAGTTAATATTGTTAATGCTAAAATTCATGCTAAGAAGGCTAAAAGGCAAAACGAAAGAAAGTTAGAAAACAGTGGAAACCCATAGGAAGAACATTTAGTAAGATAGGCTATTATTGGTTACCGTTGGTCATAAGACTAATCGCACAATGCCCACTAGAAAATGGATGCCTCTTGGTAGAACTATTCCTTTAAGAAGTGAGCACACCGTGAGCAGGCTAATACTGATACACTAGTATCGCATCTATTCACAATGATTCCATTGCCTTATTTTCCGATATGAATGCTTCTATTTCGATGTGGGTGTTCCAACCATTGTTACTAACCAAATGGAACCCATTCTTGCATGGGGATCCTAATTATCCGATTATCCATTCTTGTCTCTGTGTTCAACTGCAGATCGTTCAAATCGATTACGTGGTACATGGACTCAGTCGTTCCAAGCATATGATCATGACCGGTCACGGCTCATGAACCGTGAGCAAATTCATCGGGACGATTAGATTCGGAATGATCATTTCGGTGCTATCATGGGTTATGGAGACTATGTTGTTGGCAAAAGTGTTATCTCCGTGGTTTACTATGTAGAAGGTCTTGGTCACAACTTGTTCTCTGTTGGTCAATTGCGATTCGGATCTAGAAGTAGCCTTGTAAAACATACCGCTTCGTTAGAGAACTTGATGGTAAGGAACTTTCAAGAGGTTCACGTGGTTCAAATCTATACACCATCTCTATCGAAGATATGATGAAGTCTTCTCCAATTTGCTTGTTGTCAAAGGCTTCTAAAACAAAGTCATGGTTATGGCATCGTCATCTCAATCACCGAACTTCGCACCATCAATGATCTCACCGAAAGGACTTAGTTGTAGGTTTACCTAGACTCAAGTACGAAAAGGATCATCTTTGTTCAAGATGTCAATTGGGAAAAACAAGAAGTATGACCATAAACCCAAACCTACTAACTCATCACGAAGTTCTTCATATGATTCATATGGATTTATGTGGACCAATGAGGGTGCGAGAATATCTTTGGGAAGAAATATGTGTTAGTTGTGGTTGATGATTACTCTAGATTCACCGGTCAAGTTCTTAAGGACAAAGGATGAAACTCCGATATCATCATCAAACTCATCAAACAAATTGCAGTTCGACTTAACAAAACCGCCGAATTATCGTAAGCAGACAATGGAACCGAGTTTGTCAATAAACAACTTAGTGAATTTTATGAAAGCGTTGGAATCACCATCAAAGAAGTGTTCCACGAACTCCTCAATGAACGGTGTAGTTGAAAGACTAAATCGAACTCTTGTAGAAGCCGCTAGAACAATGCCGATTTACTTAAAGGTATCCAATGTTTCTCCGGGTTGAAGCTATTGCCACCGCATGCTACACACAAAATCGTTCACGATTCACACTGCTCATGGAAAACTCCATATGAACTTGTCCACAATGAAAACCTAATCTCTTTCCTTCGTGTGTTTGGTGCATTATATTATCCAACTAATGAGGTCAAGACTTAGGCAAACTTAGAGCTAAAGAGACATTGGAGTATCATAGGATATGCACCAAATAAAAGGGATACCGAATCTACAACAAAAGAACCCGAAATATCATGGAAATAATTCACATTACGCTTGATGAGTCGACCGGTCAAATGGCTCATGGACAATCTAGTTCAGACCCGCACTTCAAAAGCAGTCCCATTGGTTCATCCCTTGTTCCAAACTCTTCTCAAGAAACTCCATATGTACCTCCATCCGAAGATGATTTAAAGAAATTGTTTGATCCTATGTTTGATGAACTTTATGATCCAAGTACTAATGAGGTGTCGATCCCTACAACAGAGGTCGCTCATATTCACGTGAATGAAGTCAATCCCTCGGCCTCAATATCTTTAAGTCAAGAAGCGCCTCATCACGATCATTCGGCCTCATCAACAAATCATCATTCTTCAAATGTACATCATGGAACTGCTTTCGCATCAATGATGAAGTTAATCCCTTTGCTACTCCTCAAGATGCTCCATTTGAAAACATATTTGCTCTCGAATCATCATCGAACCATCTTCTTCGTGAGACATCGACTCGCTACCTCGGTCCCTCAATAACGCCACATGATCACCTTAGAAAATGGACTCACGATCATCCACTAGACAACATCATTGGAAATCCTCTCGTCTCTGTATCAACACGAAAACAACTTGCTACCGATGCCTTATGGTGCTTCTTCAACTCCATACTATCTAAGATCGAACCAAAAGATGTTAAAACCGCCATGAATGAAGATAATGGTTCAATGCAATGCAAGATGAAATTCATGAGTTTGATCGACTTGATATATGGGAGTTAGTACCGCTCGAGGCTGCTATGATTATTGCTCTTAAATGGATCTTCAAAGTGAAACTTGATGAGCATGGTGATGTGTTGAAGAACAAGGCTCGATTAGTTGCTAAAGGATACCGTCAAGAGGAGGGTATTGACTTTGAAGAATCTTTGCTCCGCTTGCTTGAATCGAGGCAATCGTAATCTTTCGGCTAATCTTGCTAGTAAGAACATGGTAGTCTATCGATGGATGTGAAGACGGCATTTCGAACGGAGACCTTAAAGAAGTCGCTCACGCCACCAACTGAAGGATTTGTAAATCAAGAGCATCCTACTCACGCTTATCGTTTGAAGAAGGCCCTTTACGGTTTAAAGCAAGATCCAAGGGCATGGTATGATACATCGTCAAAGTTTCTTCTATTAATCGGATTTAGCAAAGGAGCGATTGATCCAACATTGTTCACCGAAGTCGGAAAACATTTAATTCATGTTCAAATTTATGTTGATGATATTATTTTGCCTCGGCGCACCCAATGGAATGTGATCGTTTTCAAATGAAATGAGTTCAAAATTTCAAATGTCAATGATGGGACAAATGTCATTTTCTTGGGACTACAAATTTCGCAAAGTCCCGGAGGCATTTTCATAAATCAATCTAAATATGCAACCGAGATCTTAAAGAAATTTAGATTTGATTCAAGTGACCTGTTGACACTCCCATGAATGATCGAACCAAACTAGATGAGGACCACTCGGGATCATGATTGACCAAACAAAATATCGTAGTATGATTGGATCCACGATGTACCTCACAAACTAGTAGACCATACATCTTGTTCATTGTTTGCATGTGTGCTAGATACCGTGCTAAGCCTACTAAAAAGCACCTTGAAGCGATTAAACGGGTCTTTGGTATCTCCAAGGAACCATCAATATGGGTCTTTGGTACCGAAGGACACCGCATGTCACTAATGACCTATGCGAGATGCCGATCATGCAGGTGTCAAGATACTCGTCAAGTACATCCGAGGTGCTCGGTTTTGGGTGACAAGCTTGTAAGCTGGTCTTCAAAGAAGCAAATGAGTACTTCTATTTCTCTACAGAGGTCGAATACATAGCCATGTCATCCTGTTGTGCTCAAATCTTATGGATGAGATCTCAATTATCGACTATGGCTTTGAATTCAACAAAATCCCTCCGCATCGTGATAATAAAGTGCTATTGCTCTCTCATGCAACAATGTTCAACACTCAAGAGCAAAGCATATCGACATTCGACATCATTTCATCGGGGAACAAGTGGAAAAAGGTGTGGTGGAACTCTATTTTGTGAGGTCGAATATCGCTAGCGTACATCTTCACCAAAGCTCTTCCAAGAGAACGTTTTGAGTTTATTCTTCCACGCCTTGGCTTGAAAAGCCTTCAACCGAACACTCAAACGTCTTCGGAGGAAGACGAGGAGTAAAGGTCTATCTTCATCTATCTCTTGTATATATCTATTCGAAAACAAAATACAAAATTATAAAACCTTCAAAAATCAAATAGAAAATATAAAACCTTCAAAAAAAAAAAAAAAAAAAAAAAAAAAAAATTTAGCTCGATTCGATAATATCTACGGTATTTGAGATGTCATTCAAAGAATGACACGGGACTTTAGATGTTGTTCGAATGTTGAAAAAAAAAATTCAAAAATCAAAAATTATTTTTGGGAGAAAGAGAAAAATGGTTTATTGTCATTTCAGCAAGAACTCCGCTTTTCAAAGAAAGAACAGAGCCATGCTTTACCATGTTTTCAAATTCCATGCTCGATTCTATAAACATTTATCTCATTGAAAACTAATCGCTTTGAAAAATAACTCGGTCTCTATTTTTGATAATCATCGGGACTTATTTGTCAAATCTTATCTCTCAATCAACAACCTATGTCATTGATTGAGGGGAGAATGATTTCAATTAAATTAAAAAGTTATTTGGCATTAAATTGTTTTCAAAAGATGTACATGCATGTTTCATCAATGGAGTTTTAAAGTCTAAAAATCCGATCCTTATCAGTTAAAACGCTTTCATAATCAAGTCACAATTCCCCTTAAAATCTTTCAAAATCAATTTAAATCAATAAGAGATCACAAATCTCAAATGATTTGATAATTATGATCGGGGGAGAATGTGTGATTTAAATTGGATTTACACTGATAATTCAGTAAATGGTTTTATAAGGATGTACATGCTATCCTTCCCACATGTGACAAACGATTTCAAGAAATCCTATGATTTGAAATTTTCCATACACATGTTGAGGGGGAGCATCTATCTTAAACCTATGATTTGAAACGTGATCATTTATCTCAATGTGCAGGTTCCCTCTAGTATGTGCAAAACTCTTTCCAAACCTCGAGGCACATATTGAGGGGGAGCAAACTTATGGAAACCTCATCCTTCCCGGAAATGCTTTATCTACTTGATTTGATCAAGGAAGTGATGGTGATATCTTTTAGAAAATGGTAATCAAAGAAGTAATTTCTTCCTCTTGCCTCCGTGTGCAAAACGATTTCAAACAATTCATGCACATGTTGAGGGGGAGCACTTATTCTAAAAATATCAAAACAATTCGTGTACAAAATGTTTTGATAATATATCACAAGTATCTGGATTGATTTTCAAATGGTTTTCAATTGGTTCCAATGGCAGATGAACAATACCAAATAGACCGACCAACTTTACTTTATGTACGGTGATATAAGGATGATAAGGTTATGTATGTGTTCCCATGATCCACCAAAACCGGAGGGATCTACCCAGGGACAATCCACTAGTTAGTGTAGAAGTCCTTAGGTATGATTATAAAAGGAGAAAAATGAGAAATGGGAAGAATGCGGACTGAGATAGAGCTAGTACTGGAACAAACCCAACAAGGTTCTAGCTATGAAGTCTCGGTAAGCACTGAAGGGGTTGAAGAATTAAAAAGAATTGAATGAGAAAAGGGTGAAAACAAATAGCCCTTCATATATTCAACCTTAGGCGAAACCGGTTCAATTCATATGCTAACGATGGTAACATCGGTATTGAAGACAAGACGTCATGGATCCGATGACGCTCGCACTTCGACTTTCCAAACCACTCAAGTTCCTCTTAAAAGGACTTGTTTCATTCTCACGGGAACCGACATTATCTATCGACTTTCTCTTAGAGATTGTTGATATTGAAGAAAGAGACCCTCTCCTAGTCTCCAAGACAGAACCAAATATGCACATATTGAGTCTAGAGCCACGAGATCATCAATAAATCTCATTAGGACACTTTCAATGAAGACTCTGTTTCACACAATGTGGAAGAGAGATTATATCTTGAGTCCCACGATTATCCTTGTGGTATTGCCGTAACATCCGAGTGATGTGTAAACATATTCACAATGAAGATGGAAAACCTTCGAGCCAACATCAAACAAGCTCCGGTAGGTGGCGGTGAGATCTATTATATAGATCAACCATGTGACAACCGAATGAAACAATGGGCGATTCAATCTCTTGAATCAATCACGTTCGAGTTATGGATTGACGGATACCTTTGAAAACCGGTCTTTGTGCTTAAAACTCTTCTCTTTAGCAAATCGACCGTGTACGGATATTTCAAATCAAAAGGTGTTTTATGATTGATAATTGATGTTCATTAAAACCTTCGTTGTATTGCAAAACAATTTCTATTGAGCAATACACGATTGTTTTCAAATCTCTTTTCATCAATCGGTGGACTTAAATTATTGGTTCACTCACTCCGTGTTGTCTTCTTTGAGACGTTCGGTTTGAGAACAATTGAGCATTGCGAAACCCCGTCAAGGAAATTCTTGAATTATACGATCACAGAAAGATTTGTCTCGATCAACGGGAACCGTGGGCGTGTACCTCAATTCAACTAAAGTGGTCAAAGATACTTTTGTATGCTTTATTGCTAATCTGTTGTATGCGGTACTCCCGACGCTTCTAAATGATCGTAATGAAGCGGTCAATCCATAGCCGCATGTTCACACAATACATTCATCTCCCAAGAAATCATGATAAGTGCATCAATGACTCGATATTTTCACTCCATGCTTCGCTACGCCGCCAATATCATGAATCAACGAAAGCTTCCGCTACTCGATGAGAAGATATCATGATCCGAATGTGAGCATGTCGGTCCGAAAGTCACAACATCACATAATACCAACACCACAATGGATGTCTCGTAGATTTTGTTGGTGATGGTCTCAAAAGTCGGCTCAAAATTATTATCACGTGGATCAATAAAGACCTCCACTTGGATTAACCAAACATGCAATGAGAAGAATCAATACGAGCTTGAGCAAAGTACTACATCAAGAATGCAAGAACAATTTTTTGTAATATCTGTTTGTATTCAATGTAATTTTAGTACATGATTGAGGTGACATCCTTAGGGGAGATTGTTAGGAATTAGAAATTCCGGTATTAAAGAGTCGGTCACCTCAAGTATATGTAATCGTTAGAAAGCTCGTAGTCGTAGTTATTTTAAGTTAAGTAGTATTTAGTTAAGTAACACCATGGAGGATGGACGGGTCTTTACCCACTGTATGCCTGATCCACAGCCCGTTGTGTGGCGTTTTATTTATGACTATAAATTCTCTCTACCTCCCAAGGTAGAGAGTTGGAGCTCATAATAATATCTTTCACTTTCTCTCACTAAGTTCCCTAAACCTCTAACTTTCTCTCTCTAGAATTCCATTTATACGCCAACTTGGTGTTTTGGTTTGATGTGTAAGTGAAAACTAATATCCTACATGAACCAGAATGGAAAGGACTCTTCAATGGCAATGTTACAAGTTGGTATTTATATCAGTCTTGTGGAGTTCATGTATTAACTGTTTCTGGAGAAGTTATTCATATGTGTGTAGAAAGTGATTATCCTAAACTGAATAATTATCCAGGGGTTATTGCTCAGATGTTACAACCTGGTGGTTTAAAGCTGCAGAAACCCTTTGATTATCAAGCTTACAGGTTGTTGAGAAACTTTGAGAAGTTACTACATCCTGGTAAGTGTTTGGATACATCCTCCAAGTGAAGACTGTATGGAAACTTGATGATTTTGATGAATATCAAGTTTAGGGGAGGATTGTTGGGTTTTAGGTTCCAGTAAAAGGAATTATTCTAAGTATGGAACCACTACCAGCTTAAAGGAAACCACGGCTAGAAGAAAGGAATCCACTGCTTGTATTAAACCACGGCTAGTAGTCTTATGGAACCACTGCTATTTTTATCTAAGCACTGCTAGTTAGATATGTCGGTTTAATGTTTTGTAATAGATAAATATGGAAAAGATATTTATCTTGTAGGTTACGTATTGTATATTGTAAAGGACTCCTTTGTCTATAAAAGGAGGTCCTAGGTTAGAGTTAGATATTCGTGTTAGATATATCTAAAGTTGATACACTTCAAGGTTGTAAAACCCTAATACTATTCAAAGTATTCGTATTAATAAAATATTGAGGTGTTGAGTGTTAATCAATTGTTATTCTTCTTAAGGTTAAACATTAAATTCTGCGTAGTGTTTAACAAGTTTGTTTATATTAAGTTAGCTTCTATATTACATCATTTGCTCAACTGGGATCAACACGGTTTCTGCCCTAAGGTTGAATTATTGGAGGGCTATTTCTTTTCACCCTTTCTCATTTCATTTCTTTTTCATTCTTCAACCCTTCAAGCTACCGAGACTTCATAACTAGAACCTTGTTGGGTTTGTTCCACCCTAGCTCGTCTCATTCGGCACTCTTCCCATATTCTCATTTTTCTCCTTTTACATCATACCTAAGGACTTCTACACTATCTAGTGGATTGTCCCTGGGTAGATTCCTCCGGCTATGGCGGGATCATGGGAACGAATACCTAACCTAACCATCCTTATAACTCCAATACATAATGTAAAACTGGTCGGTATTTTGGTATTGTTCTTTCCGCCTCGAAACCAAATGAAAACCATTTGAAAATCAATAAAGGTACTTTTGATATAAAATCAAAGCATTTTGTATCTTAATTGTTTTTGATCTTTCAGAAATGCTCCCCCTCAACATGTGCTTCAAGTATTAGAAATTATTTTGGCACATGGAGGAAGAATCCAATGAACGGTTAGATTTGAATAAAATCTCCAATTCTTGAAATTGTTTTCTAAAATGATCATCATCACTCCCCAGATCAAATCTAGTATTTAGATACTTTTAGATAAAACATTTTGGGGAAGGATGTGGTTTTCTTTTACTTGCTCCCCCTCAATATGTGCATTGAGATTCGAAAGAGTTTTGCACATATTAGAGAGAACTGCACTTTGAGACAAATTAATCACATTTCAATCCTTTTTGGTTTAAGATAAATCCCCTTTAACATGTGCATGGAAAATTTGAAATCGTTTGGCACATGTAGGAAGGAGTTCCTGTTATAGTATTACTAAAACCATTTATTAAATTATCAATTTATTTCCAATTTAAATCACACATTCTCCCCCGATCACAATTTTCAAACTCTTTGAGATTTGTGATCTCAATTGATTTAAATTATTTTCGAAATCCTTTTGAGGAGAAATGTGACTTAGGTTTAAAAGCACTTAACTGATAAGGATCAGGTTTTGAAATTGTAATCTGTATTGTTCTAACATGCTCAGGTACCATATGTAAAATATCCAGTTTTTGTACCTAATTGAATGAAAACTCAAGTTAGCCTGGTCTTGATCCATTTGAGGATAACATGTTCTTTTTTATTAACAAAATATGGACCGGGCTCCTTTAAATGCCAATTTTTTGAAAAATATCCTTTTTGAAAATGTTTGAAATCATTCTTTCCCTCAATCAATGACCAAAGTTGTTGATTGAGTGATAGAGATTTTGACAAATGATAAGTCTGAAATAAATGCAAGCCATTATTTGAAGCCCGGGTTACTGCCCGAAATCAATGGCTCTATCCTTTCTTTTAAAAGCGGTTTACAGTCTGAAATAAATGCAAGCCATTATTTGAAGCCCGGTTCTTGCTCAAATGATGAGAAGCCATTGTATTGAGACATGTTTTAAGAAAAATTTACACCTTCATTCGAACTTCATCTAAGGACTCGTGCCATTGTTGAATGACATTTCTAAGACCGTAGATGTTATCGATACCGAAGACATGTCTTCGAGAAAAACAATATTTTTGGTATTTGTTTTTCAAATTTTCTCGATTTTTATGGATTTTGTTGATTATATATTTTCTATTTTCTTTTGTTTGTTTTATAATTTTGTATTTTGGTTTTGATAAAATATATACAAAGAATAGGTGAAGAAACTCCTTTACTCCTCTTCTTCCTCCTCGAAGACGTTTGACCGTTTCGGTTGTAGACTCTTCAAGCCAAGTTGTGGAGGATAAACTCAAAACGGTCTCTAGAAAGAGCTTTAGTGAAGATGTCTTCCGGTGATATTCGGTCCTCACAATCTGACTCAACCACACCATTCTCCACTTGTTCCCTGATGAAATGATGTCGAATGTCAATGTGCTTTGCTCTTGAGTGTTGGACATTGTTGCAGCAGAGAGCTATAGCACTTTTGTTATCACAATACAGAGAAATTTTGTTTAATACAAAGCCATAGTCAGATAATTGGGATCTTATCCATAAGATTTGAGCACAACATGATGACATGGCTATGTATTCAGCCTCTATAGAGGATATGGAAGTACTCAATTGTTTCTTTGATGACCAGCCCACTAACTTGTCACCCAAAAACTGAGCCCCTCCTGACGTACTTCGACGAGTATCTTGACACCCTGCATGGTCAGAATCTGCATAGGATTTTAGTGACATACCGGTGTCCTTCGGATACCAAAGTCCCATGTTAATGGTTCCTTGGAGGTACCGAAAGACCCATTTAATCGCTTCAAGGTGCTTTTTGGTAGGCTTAGCCTAGTATCTAGCACACATGCATACAACGAACATAATATCTGGTCTACTGGTTGTGAGGTACATCAAGGATCCAATCATACTACGATATTTCATTTGATCAACCGGGATCCCCGAGTGGTCCTCATCCAGCTTTGTTCGTTCCACCATGGGAGTGTTAACAGGGCCTCAAGAATCAAATCCAAATTTCCTTAAAATTTCATTTGAATATTTAGATTGATTAATAAAAATGCCTCCGGGACTTTGTGAAATTTGTAATCCCAAGAAAAATGACATTTGTCCCATCATTGACATTTGAAATTTAGAGCGCATCTCTTTGAAAATCGGTCACATTCATTAGGGTCGGTCGAGGCAAATATAATATCATCAACATAGATTTGAACATGAATTAAGTGTTTGCTGACTTTACGGTGAACAATGTAGGATCAATCGCTCCTTTGTTGAATCCATTTGCTAAAGGAACTTTGACAACGTATCGTACCATGCCCTAGGAGCTTGCTTTAAACCATAGAGGGCCTTCTTTAAGCGGTAGACATGGGTCGGATGTTTTGGATCCACAAAACCTTCGGGTTGACTGACATAAACCACTTCTTTAAGATCTCCATTAAGAAAAGTAGTCTTTACATCCATCGATAAACCACCATATTCTTACTAGCAAGATTAGCCGGGAAGATTCGATAGCCTCAATTCAGATAACCGAGCAAATGATTCCTCAAAGTCAATACCTCCTCTTGACGATATCCTTTAGCCACTAGCCTTGCCTTATTCATCAGAACATCACCAACTCTCAAATGAGAGTTACAAGACTATTTAAAGGGGAAGGGAGCTAGGGCAACACATCTAGTCCCTTCCTTTCCTTATTGGGATTTTGCATAGGATCATGGGCTTTCTACATGAGCCTTGCCTTAAATACTAACATAAAATCCTTAATTAAGCTAACTATTACATATTGATTACTAATACTTGAGAAATGGTTTAAGAGTGATTCCAACAATCTCCCCATAAGTGTTAGTAATTGATATCTTAAGTAATCTTAAACAGTTGTTGGTGCAGATGTAATAGTAGCTTTGACGTCTTCTGACATTCTTCTTTCTTGTGAGAAGAAGTGCCTTGATTCGAACAATCTCCCCAGTGTAGGGATCTTGTTTCTTTTGAAGTATTCTGCTTTTGAAGTCTTGATTTCTTTGTTCTTTATATCTTTGTTCTTTGTGGTGGTTGTGATAGTATGTTGTTGTCAGCTACATGTCAGCTTCGTTGCTCCAGCGTCTCCACGTCTTTCTCCAACATGCTTACATGCTCATTTGACAATGAATTCCAGATGTGAAGTAGTTCTCGAGTCTTTATAACTTTGTATATTCTTTGATTAGATGAAGAATCATTATGACCTTTTTGTTGCCTTTGATTTAGAGAGAACTTCTTTTGTGATGTTTGTTGGTATGAGCATGTGGAGAATTAGCACAATCTCTTCCTCCCGCGAGCATCCATCAGCAACAACATCTCTGGTACAGTCACGAACACCAATTGATCATTGTAATCTTTTCATAAAGAATTGATTACTACAATTGTTCTCTTGATGAATGTCTTGATTCCATTCACCTTGGTCGGGCGAATCAACCTGTCCGAATCTCGTAAGGGCGGTTGGCATTACGTTGAACAAGTTCAAGTAATGACCCATATTCGGGACTCAATTCTTGAAAGGAATCTCCTTAGTGGATTTCCGGCACTTACAAGTTAGAACTTCGAGAGTGTCAATAGCATAATGTGAAAACACATATCTAATTCTAGCATAGGTGTTCTCGAAACCGGATGCCCTCAAGAAGGCTAACACGATATCTTGAAGTACATATACGGTTCGGTGGTCATTGAGGTACATGAAGCATCACCCCACGATCGTAGACCATTTGAGACAACACTAAGCGTAACCCACTAGGAGTTACCAGTGACTTGTCGGTGTTTGATGTTGACCCTAGCAGGAGTTTCCAATCAATCACCGAGGATCACGGTTGTAAACCTCTCATAAATGTTCTCGACAGTTGCTAAGATCATGAAGGACTCTAGAATGTATCGATTGCGTCCTTATTGTTGAGCGACAAGTGATGAGCTGTCAAGTGTACCTAAGAGATCCTTTTATGAATCTCGTGGCTCTAGACTCAATAGTGCGCTTTGGTTTTCCGGCGTAGACTAGGGAGAGGGTCTCTTCTTCAATACCAAAGAATCTCTAAGAGAAAGCCGATAGCTTACGTAGGGTTCCATGTGAGAATGAAACAAGCTTCATTGAGAGAAACTTGAGTGGCTAAGAAGGTTTAGTGCATGCGTCCTTTGGGTCCATGACGACTTTAATCTTCAATACCGGTGTCATCAAGTGACAACCAAGAGTATATGAGTTGAACCCGTGTCCGCCCTAAGTTGAATAATCTGGAGGGCTATTTTTTTCACCCTTTTCTTTACTTTTCTTTTTAATTATTCAACTCCTTCTAAATTCTAACTATTGGTGGTGTCCTTGGGTAGATCCCTCCGGCTTTGGAGGATTATAGGACGGTTATTCCTAACCTTAGTCACCTTATAACTCCATGACTAACATATGTTGCCGTAAACCATTTTCATGAAAATCTCTCAAAGTGGTTATGAGACTGAAAGAGTTTTATATATTGCAGAAATACGCCCCCTCCACACGTGCTTAAGTATTTTGACAGAAATCTGCACGGTGAGAGAAGAGCGCACACTTTTAAATTGATCAACTCAAGATAGAAAATTCCCCGCGAGACACGGTTACATCACTGACTAGGTCAGCTTGAAGTTGTAAACACTCTTTGGTGAGGAGGTTTGACCCGTCAAGGTTCATCTCTACCAAGAGTTTCTCGAATGGTACATTCTACTAGGACAAGTCCTTTGCGAGACACGTTTACATCACTAGTGAACTAGCTTGAAATTATTACCCGTCCCGGACAAGGCTTTTCGAGTTACTAACATTTAAGATCTCGTCAATTCATTGGTTAAGTTGATGGATCTAAACACACACCTTGTGTTAGTGATATTTTGAGTTATATTAATATGCACGTTGAATATACTTAGTAATACTTAGAAGATAGATTATATGATGTAATGTACGTAAGAACAATAAACACAAAGCTCCAATATTATTAAGAAATAATACAAGTGATCTTGCTTATCACTAGGGTTACACCTTGAAGCTAATGTGAATGATACGTAAGTATTTCGTTATTCTAAACAATGACCTAGGATCTCTTTTTATAGCACAAGGAGTCCTTTACAAGATAAGTATAAACTTAACAATATAGAATATACACAAGATCTTTTCTATACTTATCAATACACGGATACATAACATTTATCCTAATAATAGTGGTAATATTCAGATTGGCAATGGTAATGAGTTTCGATGCTAGTGTAATCTTTAGCGATGTTAACCACAAGACTATCGATGGTAGCGTTAGTGTTATTCCCAACAATCCTCCCTAAACTTATGATTTCTCTGCAAATCAATAAGTTTCTTCAATCTTCATTATCGCAAGGATTTGGGAATTCTTTCAAACACTTCATCTTCTTCTCAATGCTTGAATAGCTCTTGAACATTGATCTTGAAGCACGAGTAACAATGCTCGACCTTCTCACTATCTTCATGAACTCTTATAGTAGTACACGACATCACATTGAGTGTTCCATTTCTGAGTGGATATTCTTTCTCAAAGAAGCATGAATGCATCTTCTCCATTTCTTTGTAGAAACATGATGAACTTCACATGAATCATAGTAGAACCATTTAGTACCAGGACATGAACATGAGAATTTCCAGAAATCATCATTAACATCTGTTTCATAGAGCCTTCTAAGATTAACCCACAACTGCATCTCCTTCATATCTTTGAGATCTTCAGCATTAAACCTTTCTTGAACTAATTTCCATAATGTGTCAAGATCATCTCTGTCAAAAGCTTTGATGAGATCTTCAAATTGAATGAATGATGAAGTTTCACCACCTAGCCTTGTAATCTTCCATGTTGGAGAAAAGTTACTAGCAGTGAACACTTCCCAGTCAATGATAGGATGTCTAACTTTCGGTGGTTCGGGTAAAATCTTCTTGTTCTATCACAATCATTTGATCAGTTTTCTTGATGAATTTCTCGGTTGGAACTTCTTGTTCTTGACAAACTTTGTCTTCTTAAATGTATGAGATTCACTATCTTTGGCCTTTCTCTTTAGATGAGGATATCTTCTTTCTTCTTCTTGGTGTTCATAGGAATAAAATCTTTATTTTGTCTTTGAACTCGTAGTAGATACCTTCAACTTGATTATCACTTATCCCTTTGAATTGATGTCTTTTCCGACCACCAACTCGCAACAAAATCTTTCATAATTGAAATCACCGTGCCTTTGTTGGTTGTCTTGGTTTCTTTTGGTCCTTCTTGACTGAAACAATAGCATCTTGAAGTGCTTGATTATTCTTCATCTGAATAAAGTCCTTGAACTGTGTTGTTCTTTGTTCTTCAGTTAAAGACTTATCAGCCACTAGGTCAATTGCTTTCTTCTTGATCACTGGATCATTAGCAATCAAGAACTCAATCTCTTCTTCAGTAGGTACATAGCTGAACTCTGGAGTCTTCTCTCTTAATATTGCAGGTGGAACAGTGGAAAGTGGTTCTTCATCAGTGATTTCCATTCTATCCAGCCTTTTAGCCTCCCTAAAGCTTGCAATCTCCAATTCATCAAACTTTTTCTTTGCAGCAACTTCATCTTCATTAATCTTTCTTGCAACTTCAGCATCATGAGCAATTTGAACTTGTTCTTTCTTTGAAACCTTTCTTCTTGTTTGCTCCTTGCTTTGCATAACAGCTTTACCTTTGTCTTTCTTTTGTTTATCAATTTCTTCACTTGCAGTAGCAACATCATGTCTAGCAGTGGGAATATTTGGCTCTGCGGTGGAAATTGGATCGATGGTAAAATCGCAGCTTGCGATACTAAAAATATCTTGCTCTAGTTCTTTGTTGTTGAGTATCGACTTCCTCTGCACCTTTACTAAAAACACCTTCATCTTCAAAATCAATTCTCCTCCCCGAGTTTCAAAGATCTGTTTTCCTCCCTGTTTGGGAGAATTTCCTAAATCTTCATTAAAATCAATTTGAATCACCATCTTTAGGTGAGGATGAAGATGATATCACTAGCTTCAGTTGTCCTCTTCTTTTCAACCCCTGAAACTCTTCTTTCAAGGTCCGAATCTCCTCTTTTAAGTGTGTAATGTCCTTGGCATCACGCTTCTTTACATGTGCCAGTCTTGTTGTAGAGATTCAACCGCTTAGCTAATTTGGTACACATATCCATCAATTCCATTTGTTGCCCATCGCCTCAACACTTCCAACTGTGTGACTGTTGGGAGAGGTGAATCATGGGGCAATGGCTCGATTCCTCCTTGGTTGG
This sequence comes from Chrysanthemum lavandulifolium, assembly GCA_022545495.1. NCBI lineage: Eukaryota > Viridiplantae > Streptophyta > Magnoliopsida > Asterales > Asteraceae > Chrysanthemum > Chrysanthemum lavandulifolium. The sequence continues at coordinate 265,153,421 of CM040239.1, read as the reverse complement.
ACTAGGTTGAAGTCTAGAACCACCAACGCTTGTTCCTAAACCAAAAGGATCGGGGACATCTTTGTGTTGTAATGAGAGAAGTTGGCTGTTTTGACCTCCTCTCATAGGTGTGAGAAACAGGTGGTGTATAATCAATGTTTGGAACATTGATTATTGGTAAGTTTTGTACCTATGAAATCTTTGCAAGCATTTGAGGAAAAAGAGGTGTAATAATCCTATTGCCATCTTTTTTCATGTTTTAAAAAACTTTAGGCTTAAGACAACGGATTTTATAAACTCTAGTGTGGGGTTGCAGTTGAAACTCATTTAGCACTGCTTGCACAAACCTTGGATACATCAAAATTTTTGTTGAACTCTTTACATTGCCTTGCATACTTTGAAAATATAGTTTGACCAATTAAAAGTCCTATCGGTGGCTAGACAAACCAAAGGGTAAGCCATGGTTGAACCGAATTGTTCATAAGAAGTTTTCTTAGGACTTAGTCAATGCAAAGAGTATGTATCAAAAATCTCCAATGGGGACAAAACCACTCTTTTGAAAGTAGCCTTTTTGTCGGTGGTATCATACCCATGGATGAGATATGTGTATGAATTTCGGGCATAGGTAATGTGATGATACCATTGAGATCATCCAATTGGAGAATTCTCCTCAAGGATGCCTCATTAACATCAATAGTTACCCGTCACAGTGGCTCTAAGAGCATCCACTGTTTCATGTGTATCTCTAGTTTAAGTGGTTATGGGGTGACGTAAGTCCAAACTGTTTGATTTGAGAGATATAGATTATGGGATTAAGTAAAGCATACCTTATATGGGTAGTATTAAGAAAGTCCACAATCTGATGAAAAACAGGGCCACTCTTCTCGTTTGACTTTTGTAAGTAGGCCACTTGGTTGTGCTCATCTGCAAAAGTGATAGATGCCATAGAATCTTTGGATGAAAAATATATTGTGTCAGTATGAATTATATAAAGAACTCGTCAATTGACAGAAAATATATAAACAGTTATGGTTTTATAGTTTTGCGCAAGAAAGATTATCTAAGGAAAAGATTTATCTTAAGAAGATAAATATCAATTAGGAAAGTAGATAATCTTCTAAAAATTTACCCTATATATTTAGAAAGCAATTTCTTTTCAACGGCTAGTTAAAAATTTATTCTTGACACAACAGCTTGTAACGGCTAGATCAACGATGTTAAAAATAACTTTGTCGATGGAAACTGTGAACTAGCGATGGTAATTTTTCACAAAGATTTTCAAAAGCGATGGTAAAGAAAAACATTAAAAATTGGACGCCTTGATCATAGTTTTTAGCAAACTACCAGCTATCAACGGATTTGATATGTCTTTACCATGAGCCGTTTGCTATGGACTAGCCAACTCTTAATCATAAAGAATATGGTGAGTTGATAACCATATAGTTTTTGGTAAACTATCAACCATAAACGGATTTGTTAAGTCTTTACTAGTAGCCGTTTGCTCTGGACTAGTTGATTCTTATATGGGTTAGACATGGTGAATCAATAACCATTTGTTGTGTATCTCAGTTATACACCTTTTAAGATCAACTCCCGTCTAAGCTGCATAAAAGTTATTGAACAAGGAAAAACACAAGCACAAAAACATATACAAACTTATACAACAATGTTAGTACCCAGAGACTTCCATTCCACACCAAAAACCATTAGACACAAAAAGTTTATGGATTTAACATTCCAATACTTGTTACCAAGTACTAAAATCTACCCACATCAAGTCCTTTTGTTAATAAATCGGCATAGTTGTCATCAAGATGGATTTTGTGACTTGAATTAGTCCTTTTCATAATGGTCTCTTATGAAATGGTGTCTAATTTCAATATGTTTAGTTTTGTGTGTTGAACTGGATTCTTAATAATGCAAATGGTATCGCTATTGTCAATATGGATGATGATATTCATGAAATTGTACCCATAGTCCAAAAGTTGATTACGAAGCCATAGAACTTGAGCACGACAAGACGTGACCACATACTCTGCTTCAGTTGATGAATTAGCCACCATAGTTTGTTTCTTGCTTTGCGATGACACTAATCATTGCCAAGAAATTGGCATCCACATTGTAGATTTTCTATCCAAACTAGCTCCAAGATAGTCACTATATGAGTAAGTAACCAAATCTAGAGGAGATTCTCTAGGGTACCATAATCCGAGTGGGAAATGCTTTAAGATATCTAAAATTTTCTTTCTGACAGTCAAGTGAGAGAATCGGTAGTGACTTGAAACCTTGCATAGCACACACCGCAAACATAATATCTGGTCTAGATGATGTAAGATACATCAAAGAACCAATCATAGACTGTACATGTGCACATCAACTGCTTCACCACTATTTTCCTTCAAGAATTGATGTGTAGTCTTGTCTGCAGGGTCTTTGGATGACTTTGCATCGAGAACTTGAACTTCCTTAGTATCTCACCACATATTTATCTTTATTGATGAAAATACCATCGGCCTTTGTTGTACTTGAAGTCCCAAAAGAATGTGAGTTCACCCATAGAACTCATCTTGAATTCTTCCTTCATTAGCTTCTCAAATTCTTTGCACATCTCTGCTTTTGTAGATCCAAAATGATATCATCAACATATCTGCTTTTTGTAGATCCAAAATGATATCATCAACATATACTTGAACTAACAAGATATCATTCTTGTCTTTCTTGATGAACAATGTTTGATCCACTCGCCTCTATGAAACCCATTATCAAGAAGATAAGTAGTTAAGGTTTCATACCATTTCCTTGGTGCCGATGCAAGCCATACAAAGCTTTAACCACCCTCATACACTTTGTTAGGATAGTCGGGGTCTTCAAAGCCCGGAGGTTGTGAAACATATACCTCCTCATCAATCGCCTATAAAGAAAAGCACTCTTTACATCCATTTGATAGACTTTAAAGCCCATAAAGGATGCATAGGCTAAGAACGACTGATTGCTTCAATTCGCAACTGGGGAAAACACTTCTTCATAGTCAATACCCTCCTCCTGAGTGTATCCTTGAGCCACAAGCCTAGCCTTGTTTCTGATAACAATTCATCTTTCATCCTTCTTGTTTCTGAACACCCATTTAGTACCTATTACCTTCTTGCCAGAAGGCAAATCACAAAGCACCCAAACCTTTTGAAGCTTTAATTGGAGCAACCCTTCTTGCATTGCTTCCAACCAACTTTCATCTTCAAGTGCCTTGTATACATTTTTGGCTCCATTTGTGACAAAAACACATAAAAAGACATTCATTCTTGCCTTCATGAGTCTTAGATTCATATATTTCACTAATGAATCCATGAATATCAGGCAGTTTTGTTTGTCTTCTAGTCTTCACAGGTGAATGGACTTCCCCAATCACATTTTCAAAAGGATGTGATTTATGAATAAATGTGTGGGGAGTCCGAGGAATTGCAATTTCACTTGGCATATATGAGATTTCAACATCATTGGCTTGAGTTTCCTCTGAATCGAGTTTTAATTTCCACTTACGGTATTGCGGTGGAAACTTACGCCTAGCGGTGGAATTTGAATTTCCACCGCTTTCGAGTTTTCGACATTCAAGTTGCTACATCCTTCCTTTCAAAAATCATTAGAAGGTTGAGCTTTTCCGGTCTTTGGTATATCATCATTATCGCATAGTCCGGTGGCGATGAATTCATCTTGATCATCTGCTTGATCCTTGCTTGGTTCATCATCATCAAGAAACTCTTACGAACATGCAAAATCAAAGTAGATGCACCTATAGAAATAGGCACATAATTCATAGTATTGGATAGAGTATCAAGATCAAGCAGTCTTTACGGACAAATTCCTTTGAGATTTACTTTGTTTTCCAGGAACTCAACATGCAGATTCTCTTCAATCTTTTGGGTTCTTAAGTTGAATACTCTTAAAGCTTTACAGACCATGGAATACCCAACAAAATACCCTTCATCAGATTTTTCTTCAAACTTGCCCAGATAATCTATGGTATTAAGAATAGATACATGACATCCAAATGGTTTCATGAAGTCAAGGATAGGTGGTCTACCCCTAAATAACTCATAAGGTGGCTTGTTCTTTGTTTTTACCACTAAAACCCTGTTTTGCGCATAACATGCAAGTGTTAATCGCTTGTTAAAAAGTGATTGGCAATTTTGAATCTGCCAACATGGTTCTAGCAACCTCTATAAGTGTCCTGTTCCTCTTCTCAGCAACACCATTCTGTTGAGGAGTTCTAGCAACACTAAATTCTCTTTTAATACCTTTATCTCTGCAAAAATCATCCATACCTCTATTCTTAAATTCTGTCCCATTGTCACACCTAATGATTTTAACTTTCATATCATATTAGTTTTCAACTTCTATGATAAAGATCTTAAGGATGCTAGTTGTTTCATCCTTGGTTCTAAAAAAGAAAATCCATGTAAACCTGCTAAAATCATCAGTCACTACAAGACAATATTTCTTTAGATTCAAGATGCTCATAGATGTAGGACCAAATAAGTCCATATGTAACATTTGAAGTGGGTGAGCAATAGAGTTAACCAACTTTGACCTGCAAGAAGCTCTGTGTTGTTTGCCTTTAAGACAAGCCACACGGGTTTGATCATTTTCAAATCTTTTCTGAGGTAAGCCTCTCACCAAACCATCTTTGACAATCTTATTAATGGTTTTGAAGTTAACATGACCAAGTCTTCTATGTCATAACATGGATTCATCCATTGTGGCCTTTGCAAGCAAGCAAGCATAATCATCTTTAGCAACAATGTTGTTCATATCAAAGCTATATAAATTGCCTTTTCTAGGAATTTTAAGGAGAATCTAACTTTCATCGGGCATCTTAAAATCCTTAGAGAGAACAAAGCACATATATTTGGTAAAAGAACATTGTTCTTCTTGTCACACATTTGTGACTCACTAAAAGATTATACTTCAGCTCTTTTACGTAGCACACAGGTTCAAAGTCCAAGTTACCAGTTTTGATTACTCCTTTCCCAGCAACTTTTCCATTAACTCCACCTCCAAAGCTGACATACTATCCATCATAATGTTCGAAATTTGAGAGATATGACTTGTTGCCAGTCATGTGCCTTGAACATCCACTATCTGTGTAACCTTGATCTGATCTTTTAATCCTTGGATGTTCCTGCACATAAAAGTAAAGAGTTAGTTTCTTTTAGGGACCCAAGCCATGATTTACTTGGATCTGCCTGGTGTATCAATATAGTTATATCTATCAAAGGTCATTGATACACCATTGGGATTGGTTGTAGAGGTAATTCCTTTATGTTTCCATTCCCAATGTGCTGAGGCCTTCACATCATTGCCCGTGTCCCCCGTTTTCTTGTTTACAACCCTTGCGGTGGGAACTTTTGAATGAGCGATGGAAGCTCTTTGGTTTGGTTTTAGGTACCCATTGTTGGTTATAATGAACATTTTATTTTGAAAAGTTCTTATCCTTGTTTGTCAGATTTTGCAAAGTTGTTTTGGATTTTGCACTTGAAACAAGTGATTTAGGGTGGCAGATGTTAACATTTTTAGCGATGGCAAAAGTTTTAAGACCACTTCTTAATTGAGCGCTCTTGGGACCATTTCTTTGTGAGAATTAGGGTGCACATTATTTTGAAACCTGTTTGACTCCACCCTTTTATTCCCATGGACTTCCCTTCTCCCAACATGATAGTCACAATAAGCATATAAATGATCAAAACTACCACATATATAGCAGCTTTATTGTTCATCACAAAATCACTACCTAGTTGTTGAGATTTAACATGATTCCAACTCCTTTGGTTACCCCTAGGAGCTGTAGGCTTGTTCCTATACATCTCAGCATACCTTACAGTTGATCTAGGTTTATTAGCTTGTTTCCTAGGTTCCTCTGTAATAGTATTAACAACTTTTGGGATAGAAGCCTCTACATTATTTTTAACATTTTCATCAACAACTGATGAAGCACTAGCACTTTCAAAAATATCATTATCATTCTTAACCTCTTCCTCACACTTCACAGTTTTGGGAGGACCATATTCAAGATTCAGATCCTGAAAGTCTTCTAGACCTGTATGAGCTAAATCTATATCTAGAGGTGATGGAACACCTCTTAGTGGTGGAGGCACGTGTTATAACCCATACCGGACTTAACTTTACTATTTATTTGAGAATTCCAAATTTTATCAATTGACTTAGGCCGATAATAACGGTGTCAGCAGTTAAATTAACATTCTCATTTACCTTTCTAAGTTTATCAAGCTCTTTTTGGAAAGCCTCATTTACAGTTGTCGTATGTTCTACCTCTCTTCTAAGAAGAATCATATCATCATTATATTTAGACTCATTTTCTCTATAGTGCTCTAGTTGTTTTTCTAATACAGTTATACCTCTCCTAAGGTTTGACACAACATAATTAGCAGCAAACAACTCTATTCTTTGACTTTCATAAGATTCATTAAGCCTTTCAACTTCTCTAGCAGCCCTACATGTTTTAGAATAACTTTCAAAGTTTTGTACCTCAGTCGAGAAAGCCATGAGAGCAAATTCGGAGACACAAGAGCGACATCTGAAGGTTCTTCCTCTTGTTCATCGACCATGAAACTCAATCATAGCTCTCACCATCAATTACCAACATTGCCTTTGGTTCTTCCACAGTTGGTTCTTTCTTTTGCTTGTACCAAGTAGACTGTTGTCCTTCATCTTTGGTCTTCGCATTCGCTAGCAAAATGCCTCAACTTGTGACAATTGAAACACTCTACTTTCTTTTGTCAAACCTCAGGTTTCACCACCATTGATGTGAATAGGCTTGCCAGTCTTCTTGTAGAATTTCCTAGCCTTCATGCTAAGAAGAGCTATTTGCCATTTTATATCCATCTCCTCCAAGTCATCTTCATCAATTTGCTCTATGTCTTCATGAGTTAATATAGAGCCATTAACTAGAGCGGAGAATTGTAGAACCAGCAGTGGCAATATCATCATCACAATCATCTTCAGAATCATCACTATCAACAGAAGTTGACATCAAAGCCAAGCTGCTTGAGCTTGTACCAAGTTTCCCAGCCTTCTTCAATCTTTGTTCAATGAGCTTGAAGTTGTTGTAAAGATCATTGAGCTTCATAGTTTCAATATTTGATTTATTTTCCCAGAATGTAACATTAGTATGAAACTCTGAAGGCAAAATTCTTAGAAACTTCAAAATGGTCTTCCTTTTCTACCTCAATGCCAAACACAGTTAGTTGTGTAACAATCTTTTGAAGTTTGGTGAAGATGTTATCAAGTGAGTCATTGCTTGAAGCGAGAAGTTTTCATAACTTTTCTTCAACAATGTCTTTTGTGTCTTCTTAGTAGCATCATTACCACCAAACACCGAGCAAATCTCTTTAAAAATTATTTTCTTTGTCTTGAACTTCTTTGAAAGCTATGATCCAGTGTCTAGGAGAGTCATCGACAATGGACTTCGGCCTTTAGATCATTCTTCTTGATTGCCTTTTCGATTACTAGATTCGAGAAGCGAATCGTCACCACATCTGTGTCACCAACCTTTTGTGTCTTCATCACAGGCTTGAAAGAATCACCAGTTAAGATGATCTCCCATAGAGCATAGTCTTGAATGAGAAAGTATTGCTCAATCATTATCCTCCACATCTCAAACTCATTGATTTTGAGCTTAGGTAGCCTTGGTGTTGAAGAGTTGGACTGGTTGTTTTCCATCTCCATTGAATTGAGTAAGTAGGTTAAGCTTATTCCTTGGATCTTCTAAATCAAAATATCAGAACCTGGCTCTGATACCACTTGATGGATCTAAACACACACCTTGTGTTAGTGATATTTTGATTTATATTAATAAGCACGCGGAATATACTTAGTAATACTTAGAAGACAGATTATATGATGTAATGTAATTAAGAACAATAAACACAAAGCTCCAATATTATTAAGAAATAATACGAGTGATCTTGCTTATCAATAGGGTTACACCTTGAAGCTAATATGAATGATACGTAAGTATTTCGTTATTCTAAACAATGACCTAGGATCTCCTTTTATAACACAAGGATTTCTTTACAAGATAAGTATAAACCTAGCAATATAGAATATACACAAGATCTTTTCTATACTTATCAATACACGGATACATAATATTTATCCTAATAATAGTGGTAATATTCGTACTGGCAGTGGTAATGAGTTTCCATTGCTAGTGTAATCTTTAGCAGTATTAACCACAAGACTATCAGTGGTAATTGTTAGTATTATTCCCAACATAAGTCTTTAGCACGGAGATTCAATAGCAATCCACAACATATATCTTATCACATAATTTTTCTCCCCCTAAAAAATGGCATATAAATGTTATTTTTACAGATCTGGATGCAGATATGATGGTGGTGTCTTTGGATGGTGGTGGTAATGAATGAGAAGATGAGTCAGACGAAGATGAGTCATGAGAAGGCTCTGGGTCATTTGGTGGCTCAGAAGTTTGTTCCGGGTTATGTTCAAGACTATCTAGAAGATAATTATCGGCTTCTTTATCAGCTTTAGCCTTTTCTTCAGCCTTAACCCTAGCCTTTTCTTACGCTTTAGCTTTAGCTTGAGCTTCCTCTTGACTTTTTCTTTAGCATTTGCCTCAACATCTTCATCGATTATCTTTTCATTCTTCTCCTTTTACGGTTCCTCAAAGTCGAAGATAATTTCATCCTCTTCTTTGTTGTTGTTCGATTAAGTGGGTGGTGGTACCGGTTCCTTATCGGGTGATTAACGCATCGAGGCGGTCTTGTTTGTGAGCCACCACTTGAACCTCAAGACCACGAGTCATTGAAGATTAAACTCCTTAGCAACATGTTGTAGCCTGAGATTCTTCAATTTCTTGCGGTAATCTTTTTCTTCATCCTGTGGCTCTTCTTCTGAACTTTCTTCCTCTTCCTGCTCTTCCACTGGAGTTTTGCACTTGTCAAATTTAGAACTTGGAGGTGTTTCTACTATTGTCGTATCGTTTGTAACAGTTTCTGAGTAGTGAACCTCTTCATCTGATTCAGTGTCCTCGGAGTCCTCGTCCATCAATTTAGGTTCCAGTTTAGGATTAGGTATAGCAACCTTTGATGGAACTTTCCTTTTGAGAATATGAGTTCTCTTTGGATACTTTCGGTACTCGGTGCTTCTTGCACTTCCAAGACCGCTGATCTCACGGTCTTTTGGTAGTGCGGTGGAAGACTTTTCATCAATGAAGCCAACTTTGCACGATGCTACTTGATTGTACAATAATTCAGTATGACCGGTCTTCGATGGTGATCGAAGGGTATGAGGGTGATATGCTTACGCCAAACTTGTAGCCAATCGCAATAAGAAATAGTAGACACTTCGTTAAGTGATTGCGCAGGTTTTGGCCTGCGAACCACCTCCCGCGAGAGTAAGTATGTGATATGTGTTGTGAATAACGTGGAGTATGTGAAATCTTGTGTTGAGTGAACATACCATTTAAATGACTCGTCCAACCTATTTATAGATGAATAAAATAGCTTGGAGAGTGTTAGCACACGTTTAGGAGATCATGGGGCGCCCCACGATTTGTGGTAACGCTAGGCTTCATCCCACTATCTCGCCTTGGCGGGAAGCTAAGGAAATAGTGGGAATGTGGGGAAGACCAAGTCAAGGTTCTCCTTTGTCTTGGCGCCTTCAAGAGAAGACTCGAAGGGCATAGGCCTTGGTTGGCGAATTCTAGCGGTAACCATATCAATGATGAATGGTTTTACGCCACCAATGACTTATGAAGAAAGACTTGGGTCTTCGTAATGCAAATACTGATCGAGGTCGAAGGGGTCTTTGACTGATCGAGGTACGTCATCAAGCCCCCCAGTCGAAAGTGATATGTACGAACAAGAAATATTGCTTACGACTAAAAAATAGAAACGAAACCTCCCCTTCGTCACAAAAAATGAACGAAGATGAAAAGTCTAGCAACTATTGACCGTAATTAATGCTTATACTTATCCTAACTACCCATTTCCTCGGTAAAATAAAAACGTCAAATTTAAAAAGGGTTTGAAATCCGAAGGTAAAGGGCCGAGATTTAACATATGTGAGGGTATTTAAAGTTAAAAACAGTAAAACCCTAACACCATTTTATCTCACGCCCAATTTTTCACCTACTAAATCCTCTTCCGATCAGGCTTTCGAACAAACAGGTAAAGTACTCCTTCGTATATGTTACGTTTTCCAATACTTTATTGTCGATTTAGGAGGATCAATGTCTACAAATAAGAAATTTATAATCAAACAACAAGGTTGCACCTTGACTAGGGAGGAGCTCAAAGCGTTCTTCACCGATTATCAAATTCCCAAAGAGCATAAAATCATGTTACCTGGTAAAAATCAAGGTATTTTTGATGCCCCAGAAAACTATGTAGGCTTATATACCCATGCATTCACCACCTCAAACCTTACGATACCCTTGCACCCTTTAATTTTAGAACTCCTCGATTTCGTGGTACACATATCTAGGTTTAACCCTTTTGGACTAGCCAAGCTTCGACATACATTGTGATGTGTAAAGCATATGGGTTTAAACCATCATTAAGCTCGTGCTTAGGGGTTTCGAACTTGTACCGGAGGAGATTGGTTGACATTGGCTAAGAGGGTGAAAGGGATGTGCCCATTCTCATAGATAGGCCATTTACCAACATGAATTGGAAAGGAAAGTTTTTACATCCAAAATACTATTATTCCTCCAACTTTCCCTGCATTGTTAAACCCAGAGTTCCAATATGATGAAAAAAGATTCAACGATCCCTTGCCCTATACTGTGAGGAGGAATCCTTTATATCAGCATTTGGCTCGTCATCCATCTGATTGCCAAACATTCCCTGAGCCAATCCTTTTCATGGCTGGTCTTGCTGAAAGATGGGAGGGATCTCCTTTGGTACGTGAGATTATTTGTGATGGAGAAAGTATGTATTTTTTTTATTAAAATAAGAGATAAAAACTTATCTTTCTGATATTTATCTTATTTGCTCCTTTGTGCAGAAATGTCATTAAGAAACTTTGTGGTGGCTGGTGGTGCAAAAGAGGTCAGCTTCATTCCGAAGGATCCCCAGGAGATGAGCTATGGTGTGGGCTCTCCTTTAGTGTCGGTAAACAAAAATGATGTGGAAGCTCAGCCCATCAAACCTGTTTCCTCTGCTCCTCCTTCAAAGGAACCCATAGATGTTGAAGACCAGCTTATGGAGAATGTTGCAGATTCTGATGAACCAGTCTCCGAAGGACAGTTGGCCATCGTAGGACCCTCCGGCATTGGTGAGAGAGTCCGAAGCAGGAAAGGTACCAAGACAAAAGTCATAAATCGCCTCGAAGAGGAAGCTTATCCGCCTACTCCTCCTTTTGAACTACCGGCAAAAGAGTACCTGGGGTAAGGTGTGGTGTTTCCGACCATCGAGGGCCCAATGGAGATGATATCCATGGTAATGTTTATTTCTGTTACAAAAATGAGATACCGGTAATAATATATTAACAAGTTTACATATGATGCGGGACTTCACGATACGAAGGAGCTTTCCTCTCCTTTAGCTTGTCATCTACTTGTGGACCGTGTAATCCCACCCGGTGGAAGGGGTGATGGAAAACATGTCGATGGAAAGGCTCGCTATCTTCATGACAAGAGTTATGTCGACAATGCATGTTGGACAACAGTTAATACAAGGACAAGGGCTGCTCCGTGCTATCACCAAGGCTCGAGAAGAAATGGATGTCATGCTTGCGGGGAGAAGGCTAGAGATAAAAGTATGCGGACACGGAGAAAAATGTGAAGATGCTTTGGAGGATTTTGATAAGAACCCTTGGTGCAAGATCTCGGGCGATGTTGAAAAGCTCAAAGGTCAAGTGGTAGCAAGCGAAGTGAATCACGTGAGCTAACGTCGAAGGCTCAAAGGTCGTAGCCTACAAAGATCGAGATATCATTCTTTCTTCCAAGTGTGGAGGCCTTGAAGAAGAGAGAGCTAAGCTAGTGGACCAGGAGATTAAGCTCAGGGAGAAGGTAGATTGGTTAAACCTTCGGTTGAAGATGCTTAAGAAGGATATGGTGGACTTGGTGACCAAGGTCATTCCCGACATTGCCACAGAGCTTTACCATAGTGATGATGTGGGGATTGCAATTGGGAACACGGTGAATGCGGCCATATTTCATGGCAAGTGCACCACTTTGGAGGAGATAGTCATGACGGAGGAACCAATGAAGCTGGAGAAAGTTCCATACTACAAGGCAACTCATGAAAAAGAGTATGATGATGCAGGTAATGACTTAACTGCTTTAGAGTTTGCCAAAGTGACGAAAGACCCAGCGACCTCTATTGAGGACCTGCTGGCTAAGAAACCAAGGAAAGTCCAGCCTCCATCTCCTTCGAAGAAGACTCCGTCACCCAAGGTTCCATCCCCAGGTTCAACTAATTCGACCCATTCCAAAGTTTGAAGAAGGAAACCATGTGGTTGTAATTTGATCCCCAGGGTGGTATGTACCATGTTTTAAAAAAATTTGTCTGTGTCCTTTCCAGGCTATATGCCTGATGAAACAATTAACATTTGGTGCTTGTGGTATAGGCTTCAGCCTAAGGCAATACATTTGTTTGCTTGGATCATTAAGGCTACGGCCTGTTTAGACTAGTTAAACTAGCCATTAATTAATATCTACATCGAAGCCACTAGGGCTTATATTTTGCCATGTGTGATTCTTCTCTTTATATTTTACTTGTGTAAATAAATTTTACAACCTAAGGAGTATGGTAGATGCATAGCCTCATTGTGTGTAATTACTTCACCAAGAATATAGCAATCGTATAATTTGACTCTTGACGGAGGTTGCGACCCACTCCATCTTGATCCTTTGGGCGTGAAAGGCTTAAAATACCTTAAGGCCATATAGGAAAGTTAATGTGAAGTTGAGATGGATGTTATGCATATGAGCAAGACATGTTGTTAGCCTTTGTACATCCCTTCGACATTGAAACTTATAAAGCAACTTGGTGGACAAATCTTTGTTGTATTGAACGAAACAAGAGATTTGAGGGAAATGCGTTATATCATTAAGTGGGTAGGGAGGATTACATCATTTTAAGAAATGAATACTAGACGCCTACCATTAATGCTTCTTTCCCCAAGTGAGAAGAATTCAAATACATTAATTTAAACCAAAGTAAAAATTTCCTTGGACATTGTAAGTTTCATACGTAGAACTTACGAAGGGTTGTGCCATTCAAGTTCTATCAATAGCGTCTCCATCCAAGGTTTCTAGCTTGTAGGCTCCGTTGCCATATGCTTCCTCCACAACGTAGGGCCCTTCCCATGTAGGCCCTAATTTACCCTGGTACTCAGCTTTACTTGCACTGTTGAGTTGGAGGACGTAGTCCCCTGGTTTGAAGGTCGAAGACCGAACCCGACTATTGTAGTACTTTTCAATCTTTTGCTTATGGATAGCCTCCCTAATTGAGGCTATTTCCCTTCGTTCATCGAGTAGGTCTAGGTTGCTATGGAGTCTTTCGTCGTTGCCTGCTGCTTCGAAGTTCATGACCCTTTCTGTTTTGACACTTACTTCCGAAGTGATGAAAGCTTTCGTGCCATATGTCAAGCTAAAAGGTGTTTCACCATTGCTTGACTTTGTGTGCGTTCTGTGAGCCCAAAGTACTTGAGATAGTTCATCTACCCAACCGTGGTGATTGTATCTCACCTTCGTTCGATGCCTTGGATGATGTCCTGTTAGTAACTTCCACTTGTCCGTTACCTTGAGGATGGTAGGCGGAAGTGAAAGATTGTTTTATGTTCGTGCCTTTGCAAAACTCTTGGAATACCCTTGACAAGCTGCTTCCCATTATACGAGATGATGATGTGGGGTACTCGAACCGGCAGATAATGTGTTCCCATACAAACTTTTCCATGTGCCTTCACTGTGATGGATGCCAAAGGCTTGGCTTCCACCCATTTTGTGAAGTAGTCGATGGCTATGACCAAGAACTTTACTCCTCCTAGGGTAATTGGTAGGGGCTCACGATATCTATTCCCCATTGGTGAAAGGCCATGCGGACGCCACAGAGGTCATATCTTGTTTTGGCGACCTCGGTACCCTTGAGTAAGCTTGACGGGCTTCACACTACGGATGATTTCTCTGCGTCCCGTGCATCGAAACCAATAATATCCAATCCTCATGATCTTAGAAACAACAGAGCGAGGTCTGTGTGAAGCCGTAGGATCCTTCGTGCACTTCTTGAATAATGTTGGCGGCTTGCCTCGGTCCCACAACGAAGCCATGGAGACAAAAATGACCTTGGTATAGGTAGTTCCCATGATTATGTCTTGTGGTGCTTTGATGCGGACCTTCGAGCTAGTTTCGATCCTCCGACGGTATACCACTTATCGATATTCTCTTATTGTAGTCATCCAATTTGATTCGTCCTCGATAGATACGTCCGACACCTCCTTTCGGATGATGGACCCGTCGCCAACACTTGACCGTAACCTCCTTAGTTAAATGGGCAAATGCCATCGATGCCGGTTGCTAAGTGCATCCGCCTTCTTGTTTTGGTTTCTTTGAACATGCTCTATGTTGTAGGATGTAAACCCTCGAGCATCTCCTTGGCCTTATCCAAGTATTGCTTGATCACGGGTTGTCTTGCTTCGTAGGAGCCTTTTATCGATTATCCACGGTTGTGAGTCAACAAAATAGCCAAGTCTTTACCTCCATGTCCTTAGCGATCGGAGGTGCGCTAGCAAGGCTTCGTACTCGCTTCATTGTTAGTAGCATCAATTCAAAGCGGAGTGTATAAGTATACTCCTTCCCTTTGGGATCGACAAGCATTAGACTGCGCCGAACTGGTCGGAGCTGAGGCTCCATCGATGTAAAGTTTCCTCCTTGACCATTTTAATGGCTTTTTCAAGAACTTTTGTGTCTGCTTTGGTTCGGAGGTGTTTACTAAGAAGTGCGCCAATATTTGCCCTTTGACCGAGTTTCTACCTTTGTATTCAATTTCGTGCTCTCCTAACTTGATAGCCTACTTAGCTATCCTTCTAGATTTCTCGGCAAAGTATCTACTTAATGGGTTTGTCGATGAAATACGGTTATGGGGTGAGCTTGGAAGTACCTTTGAAGGCGCCGCAACATGGACCAAAGCCAAAATTAGCTTCTCCAACATTTGGATAATTTAGCTCGACTCCTGTAGAACCGCTAACTAAGTAGATAGGGATTTGCTTCCTCTCCTTCTACGCGAATACAGTAGCTAATGCTTTCGAAAGAGGTTGCGATATACATAAACAACACTTCGCCTTTGATTGGGGCAATAAGTGTAGGTAGAATAGCCATGAACTCCTTGAGCTTTTGGAAGGCAGCTTCTGCATCTGTACTCCACTAAAACGTCTTTTTGTCCGTGCATCCTTTGAGTGTCTTGAAAAATGGCAAAGATCTATCTGCACCCTTCGATAAGAATCTGCTGAGGGCTGCTAGCTTTCCATTCAGACTTTGCACTTCCTTTAGGAACTTAGGAGGTCGCAAATACGTGATGGCCTTAACCTTGAAGGATTGGCCTTAATACCTTGCTTGGTGATCGGATGCCCCAAAATTGTCTTTCTTCCACACGAAGGAACATTTCTTGGGGTTTAACTTCATGTTGATGGCGCGAAGGCTGGTCGAATGTTTCCTTAATGTCGGAGAGCATATCCTCCTCTGTTCTACTCTTGATAACCATATCATCTACATACGCTTGAGATTCCTACCTATCCGCTTGTAGAAAGCTTTGTCCACTAAGCGTTGGTAGGTAGCACACTGCATTTTCAAACCAAAGGGCAACTTTTGTAACAATAAACTCCTTTTCACGTAAAAAGGTCATCTTTTCTTCGTCCTATTCGCCATTTGTATCGATGGTAACCCTTATAAGCATCCGAAAACATTTCAAAGATAAACCACGACAAGGATTCTACTTTCAATCGATTTACGGCGGAGGATAGCAGTCCTTCGGATAGGCTTTGTTGATATCTGTGAAGTCCACACACATCCGCCACCCTCCATCATGCTTCTTGACCATCACGGATTGGCTACCTGGTTTGATACTTCACCTCCACGAGTATGCCTGCCGCTACGAGCTCATCCACTTCTTTGCATCTTTGCGGCATTTCTTTCAAGAGCCGGGCTTGACGCTTTTGCTTGATAGGTTCAATGTGCTTGAACTCATTAAGCTTGTGTTCGATCAAGGGCTTTCCGTCTATGTTTAGAGTTCGGGGACCCCGTCATGTCGAGTAGGTCCATGCGAAGACATCCGCATTGGCCGTAGTACCTTTTCCAATGCGACTTTAAAAGAGGTAGGAGCTACTTTCCGATTACCACCATCGATCGGGATAGAGATCGTTTACTACAACGTTCTTGACATTAGTACGGTGAGAATATCTTTCGGAGGCTCTTCCAAGACTGTTTGACCCTTTGCCTACTTCCGTAGGCTTCTTCACGTTAGTAGCTAGAGAAACCGTTCCAATACCGAAATGTGTTTGGAATTTGACCGCGGCATGTATAGTGGAGACAACGATCTTGATAAGGTTTTAAAAGGCACCTTTTGAGGGGTCATTTAAGCCTTTATTTGATCACTTTTGTATCCTATTTTACTTAATATCGTTCCTTTTCACTTTTAGGTCTCTTGAAGGCAAATTGTTGTAATGGCACTTATTTGGACGAAAAGGTGCGAATATCTGAAGAAAATGGCCAAAGTCAAGAATCGAGACACTCCAGTGCGATAATACAAGGTGCGGCGTCCATCGCTTATCTGTGATGCCGTCGAAGGATTTTGTGGCGGGACGAAGCCAAAACTCCTATTTTCAAGTGACGACGTCAAGTTATAAAAGAGTAGGCCGTCGCAACTCGGGCGGCCTAGATGCAATCCAGACGGTGTCGAGTCAAGAGACGGCGTCACAAGCACAAGGTGGCGCCGTCGCAAGTCTAACGTGGCCAAGCGAAACCCTAATGGCGGCGACACGGCGGCGTCACAAAACATAAGGTGGCGCCGTCGCATGTGTAATCTTATATATAGAATCCGAATTTTCGGTATTTGTGTGTAGTCTTTTGGAGTAAAACCTAAACCGAACCAAAGTCGTCTTGTACAGTATTTTAGGGTTCCAAACCCTATCTTACACCAAGATAAGTGTTTTACTTCATTAATTCAATTATGTCTTTGATTATTTGTGTGTATGCTTGTATGTTCTCCATGTCCGGCTAATTTACTTGTGTGTTTGCTTAGGGAATATGAAACTTAATTATTGAATATTGATTGGTTGTCTCTTATCTTAGTTTGTTAATGATCTAGTAATGCGATAGGTCATTCGTTGTGTACTTAATGCTTGATTAAATCTTTGTGAACCTTAGAATATGACTCCTTGAGTAGTTGTAAGCTAAACCATCCAAAGAGCGCCTTAGAGTAAGAGTTTATTATCCCTAGTGGGTTTTGTAGGCGAGACCCTTTGGTAAGTTCAAAGAGTTATGGAGAAACGCATACCCTACAACTTTAGACACACAGCGTAACTAAGAATAAGGAATTGACAATTCAACCACCAATAGGAGATAATTAAGGAGTAGTAAAACCTAGGTAAATACATCTTTAAACTATCATACGAGCACACAATAATTAGACATAGAATACATACACCTTAGACTAGATAATTAGATAAGTAGAGTAATCGGTAGCAATACCAACCCCAATCCAAACCACGAGATTCGTACCTTTCAATTTCCTAAAAACATAAAAGATAAAAATAATCTTCCTCAACCCCAACCTTAGCGTAGTAACTTCTCACTAGCATTCCTATTCCCCAGAGAGCGATATCAATACCGTGGCTTACCCTAATTACTACACTACAACGATTAGGTTCATCGCCTCGGGTGTTATAAAACTTGCTCGAAGAAAAGGAAGTTCCTTTGACCCGAAGCGGCGTGTGGCGTTATCAAGTTTTTGGCGCGCACGGGAATAGAATAGCTAGTTAGTAGTCCACCTCGTTTAGGTTTCTTTGTGATTCCTATCAAGTAAATTTTTCTCATTTTAGCTTTCTCTTAGTCTATCCCCTTCTTTGTGTTTGTGTTCAGTAAAACCCTTTTCATTTGTCGCTATGGCAAGTGAAGTAGCACTTGATTCATTAACAAAAGAGGAACAATTGAATTTCACAAGTAGGATTGGTTTTCATTGTTCTAATGAATTTGTGAGTGATCTTAAAGATATCCAAAAGGAGATGGGTGTAAGGTTGGATGGATTTGATATATTTTGTTTTTGTGTGGCTTCTATTCAACAATCGTTGTCAGGATCAACTCCTTTTAGTGACACCATCTGGAGAATTTTTCAGAAAAGCCTCCTATGCATAAACCTTCAGTTGTTACAACTTGAGGAAATGGATAAGGAGGATTTATCTAACCTTAGGCATCATGATCAAAAAGACCTAGTTTTTAAGAACATGGAACCTAAACCCGAACAAGATTGTGAGATGGTTAAAGCTAAAATACTTAGCTGCATGTGTGGGATAGATTTCAAAACATATGACACACGTAAGGAATCCTTTAGGAAAATAGAACATAGTGGTCAAGTTTTTGAGAACAATTCTTATGAATCGGACCAATAATTTGAAATGGCCAAAGAAGGATTTGAGATGCTTAGGAGTGTATTTGGGTCAGATCATACTAAAACACATGATGAACATTTAGGAGATCTAGATATAATGGAGAATAAGATGAAAACTCCAAGCCCACAAGCCCTACCATCACTTGAGGAACACACATCGCCTATAACTTACCCGAAAGAAGTAGTAGAGACTATAGGAACCCCGATTGTTATAGAACCTTTGGACCAAACGCCACTAGAGAATGTAGGTTTAGATGCTTGTTGTCATGACCTCTCTCTTATTCCTAGGGAAGTTCCTAATGAACCGGAGCCTCAACTAAAAACCTTACCCAATTTTCCGTCTTTAGATGTGAATCTTGGAATTGAATTAGGCCCCAATCCACCCATCAAAATAGATAGTCCGGGTAGTTGCTTGATAAAGGTGGTAGATTCTAGGCCATGTAGAGTGGAAGCTAATGAAGGAGTAACCCATGACCTTACACACTTAAATCACCCATTCATGGTTGATAACAAGAAACATTATGGGTTTAAACCGGGTTTGTTAGGTCAAGATGGATCCTTAACTAAGAATCTTTTGAAGTTGATAGAAGATGATCCATTTTTAGGAAAGAAATTTGATTCACCCGCTACACCAATAGACTTAGGTAAGGTTATAATGAATGGAGCACACTCCTTTGAGCATGTAAATCATCCATCACCCTCTCCTCACGTAGCAAATTTCCACCCTAAGGGTGTGTATCGCTACTATCACCCGCACTTAAACTTAAGTGTAGGGAAAATTTCCTCTTTATCTGTTAAATAAGGGTAGAGTCGGGGCTCGTGACTCGAACAAAACAAGCGCTTCTTGGGAGGCAACCCATGTGTTTTCCTTTTCCTTTTTATTTGTGTGTCGTATATCTTTTATTGATTGTTTATTCTCATGTTTAAATTTATAAAAATGCTTTATTTTGTCTTTAACCTCGTCTTAATTACATATAAAGGTATTTTACATAAGGGATAAGTGTAGGGAGGATTACACACGTTTTCAACGAACGTGAACATGAGAATTACAATTATTTAAAAGATATACATGTGTGTTTCTTCAAGTCAAATGCTTGTATCGAGTCATAATGGATATTTTGCAGGAAATTTTTCCAGATTTTAAAGATAAAAATTTCGAAATTTTTCCAAAATCGCATACCGGTTTACGTCATGATAACTGACGTCGAGTCGCAACTGACGGTCGGGAGTAGAAACAACTTATCTTACTTTCTCTCGTTTTCGAGCTACTTATAAATTTTGGAATTTTCCGGTCTTAATTTTCCGAAAGTGCAGTAAACATCCATTCCACAAGCATTATATCCTAGTTTAAATCGATTCTTATATATATTATTACCGCCAATTTACGCGAAGGTTTCGTTTTTTTCTTCGAGTGTGCAGTTTAATTTATCAAGAAGAAGTTACATAAGATTGGAAGGAGCTTTTCACGCATAAATTCTTCTTGGAAAGGATTTAACCACTACTTCACACACGGATCCTACCGAGCTAATCGGGGAGTACTAGTTTCTTTCATTTTCATTACCTTCCATTATCATAACTTTGATACTTTCGGAAAACATTGGGGACAATGTTCGGTTTAAGTGTAGGGAGGAAAATAAAGCGGAACTTTGAAACTATGCTTATCCTTGATTATTTGCTTTGTCAAGTGTATTTGTGTAATAAACCATAAGAAAATGTCGGTTAGGGTAATTTTGGCACCAAATTTTATTTTTCATGACATATAGGAGTGGGCCATTAGTTTTAACAAAAGCGTCTCACGGATAGCAAGTTGCATGACTAGCACAAAACCCTTTACCACCTAAATTCCACCCAAAATGTGAGGATCGCCCTTAGATTAGTAGGAATTAAAGCATTCATCTTTAATGCTTAGAGTGTGAATCGAGAGTATATTAGATTCTAGAACTTGTTTTGTGATGCATTCGAGATCGCTAGTAAGCGCACTTGTGTAGTTAGGAATAACTAAATGATAAGAGGCATTAGGATAACCCTTGTTTGAAACCCGTAATATAATTACTTCTTCCACATCGGTTGAGTAATTCCCTACACCCTTTGCGTTGTACTCATCTTTAGTACACGATACCCTAGTTAACCCCTCGAGCCTATCCTTTTCACGGTTCTCGTGATGTTTGGTTTTTTCGGAATATCAATGAAGAGCATTGTTTACACCCCACCCCAAATATACACCCAAATCGCCTTAGCCTACCTGTATGCACTCACTTTCATTGCATTTTGTTATCACCCTAAACCCTTAGTTCAATTATTTGGTTGCTTGCATGAGTTGCTAAGTCGAGTCATATCCTTTGTACAGTTTTGGGACGATTGGGATTCATGGGAAAAGTTAAAGTTTATGAAATGACGGAAGGGCGTTAAATTCAAATTACATTTGTTTCGTAATAATGTACCCCAAGTGTTTTGATCTTTTCAATTCGGGTCAAATTAGTGTTAGAGTAATAAAAACTCAAGTGTAGGGATGTGCCTATAAATCACTATCATTTTGATGTTACCGTAGAGGATGGTAGAGTAAAAGTGTATGATTAAAAAAAAATCGAAAAAATTAGAAAAAGAGAAAAGAAAAAATAGAGTGTTAAAAAAAACATACGGGCTACCATCCTACATCTATCCTTTAAATTTATGTTTGTTTGTTTCAGTTAGCTAAAGTCTAGAGTGTCGAGTCTTGGCTTAGCAACGCCATTCTTCGTATGCATTTAACATAGAGATTTTGACTTGCCACCACTAAATAGCCTATCCCACCAAACCCTTTGTTTCCTACCATAAGCCTAACGTTACAACCCTTTAAAGACCTCTTTGATAGTCTTTCCTAGGTGCTTACGCCAAGCGATGGAGGTTTGATCTATTCTCAAGCCTATGGTAATCTATGTACTAGGACCGGTTAATGAGTGTTTTCTTCCATTTCCAATGTTATATTTCATATACACCCGGAGAGATGTGAGTATCCAAACACCCATGTGAGGTGCTAGTATGTAATTTCCGTGCTTGTTATGACTTTTTGGGCTTATATGTGTTGTGGACTGTTTTAAACCAATGCTTCATGACCCCTAACTTATAAATTAATTGGCTAAAAGCACATTTGCTTGAGGACAAGCAAATACCAAGTGTAGGGATATTTGATAAGGTTTTAAAGGCACCTTTTGAGGGTCATTTAAGCCTTTATTCGATCACTTTTGTATCCGTTATTACTTAATATCGTTCCTTTTCACTTTTAGGTCTCTTGAAGGCAAATTGCTGTAATGGCACTTATTTGGACGAAAAGGTGCAAATATCTGAAGAAAATTGCCAAAGTCAAGAATCGAGACACTCCATTGCCGATAATACAAGGTGGCGTCCATCGCTTATCTGTATGACACCGTCGGAGGATTTTGTGACGGACGAAGCCAAAACTCCTATTTTCAAGTGACGACGTCAAGTTATAAAAGAGTAGGCCGTCACAACTCGACGGCCTAGATGCAATCCAGACGGCGTCGCCGGTCAAGAGGACGGCCACAAGCACAAATCCTATGGATGAGATCCCAATTATCTCGAGTAATTCTATTTCCTCTACAGAGGTGAATACATAGCCATGTCATCTTGTTGTGCTCAAATCCTATGGATGAGATCCCAATTATCGACTATGGCTTTGAATTCAACAAAATCCCTCGTCTTGTGATAATAAAAGTGCCATTGCTCTCTCATGCAACAACGTTCAACACTCAAGAGCAAAGCACATCGACATTCGACATCATTTCATCGAGGAGCAAGTAGAAAGCGGTGTGGTGGAACTCTATTTTGTGAGGACTAAATATCGGTTAGCGACATCTTCACCAAAGCTCTTCCTAGAGAACGGTTTGAGTTTATCCTCCACGACTTGGTCTAAAGAGTCTTCAACGGAAACACTCAAACGTCTTCAAGAGGAAGGCGAGGAGTAAATGTCTTTCTTCATCTTTCTCTTGTAAATATTTATTCGAAAAGCAAAATACAAAATTACAAAACCTTCAAAAGCAAATAGAAAAATATAAAACTTTCAAAATCCATAAAATTTGAAAATCTTGAAAAATTCCAAAATATTGTATTTTGTCATGTTTTTCTCGATTCGATAATATCTATGGTCTTTGTGCTGTCATTCAAAGAATGACATGGGACTTTAGATGTTGTTTGAATGTTCTTAAAAAAAATTGGGAGAAAGTGAAACTATGGTTTATTGTCATTTCAGGCAGTAACCCGCTTTTCAAAGAAATAACAGAGCCATGCTTTATCTTGTTTTTGAAAACTCATGCTCTGATTCTATTAACAATTACTTACTATCAAATGAAAACTAATTGCTTTGAAAAATAACTTGGACTCTATTTTTGAAAATCATCTGGACTTAACGTTTCTCGAAAATATCTATCTCTCAATCAACAACTTATGTCATTGATTGAGGGGGAGAATGATTTCAATTAAATCAAAAGGTTATTTGTCATACAATTGATTTCAAAAGATAATCATGCATGTTTAATCAATGGAGTTTAAAGTCTCAAAATCCGATTCTTATTAGTTAAAATGTTTTCATAATCAAGTCACAATTCTCCTCAAAAGCTTTCAAAATCGATTTAAATCTCTGAGATCACAAATCTCAAATGATTTGAAAATTGTGATCGGAGGAGAATTTGTGATTTAAATTGGATTTAAAGCGATAATTCGATAAATGGTTTCATAAGTGTTTAGCTAACTTTCCTCCCACATGTGCCAAACTATTTCAAATTTTCCATGCACATGTTGAGGGGAGCATCTCTATAAACCACAAAGAATTGAAACGTGATTGATTTGTATATAAGTGCGATTCCTTCTAATATGTGCAAAACTCTTTCAAACCTCGAGGCACATATTGAGGGGAGCAAACTTATGAAAACCTCATCCTTCCCCAATATGCTTTATCTACTTGATTTAATCGGGAAGTGATATTGATATCTTTTAGAAAATGGTAATCAATGAAGTTAATCCTTCCTCTTGCCTCCGTGTGCTATAACGATTTCAAATACATGATGCACATGTTGAGGGGAGATCTTTTCTAAAATTATAAAAACTATTCGGTACAAAATGCTTTGATAATATATCACAAGTATCCGGATTGATTTTCAAATGGTTTTCAATTGGTTCCAATGGCGGATGAACAATACCAAATAGACCGACCAAATTTACTTTATGTATGGTGGTATAAGGATGATAAGGTTAGGTATTTGTTCCCATGATCCGCCGAACCGGAGGGATCTACCAGGGACAATCCACTAGATAGTGTAGAAGTCCTTAGGTATGATGAAAAAAAAGAAAAGTGAGATATGGGAAGAGTGCGGATGAGGCCGAGCTAGTCTTGGAATAAACCCAACAAGGTTCTAGTTATGAAGTCTCGGTAAGCACTGAAGGGGTTGAAGAATGAAAAAGAATTGAATGTGAAAAAGGGTGAAAAGAAATAGCCCTCCATTTATTCAACCTTAGGGTAGAAATCGGGTTCAATTCATAAGCTACTGATTGTTACCAAGGTAACATCGGTATTGAAGACAAGACGTCATGGACCCAGTGACGTACTGCACTACAACTTTCCAAGCTACTCAAGCTCCTCTTAAAAAGGACTTGTTTCATTCTCATGGGGAACTAACATTATCTATCGACTTTCTCTTAGAGTTTGTTGATATTGAAGAAGGAGACCCTCTCCCTAGTCTCCGACATAGGAACCAAATATGCACAATTGAGTCTAGAGCCATGAGATCATCATATAAATGTCATTAGGACCTTTGTCTATGAAGACTCTCTGTTTCACACAATATGGAAAGAGAAATTATATCTTATGAGTCCTCGCATTATCCTTGTGGTGTTGCGGAACATCCGAGTGATATGCTAACATATTCACAATGAAGATGGAAAGCCTTCGAGCCAACATCAAACAAGCTCTGGTAGGTGGCATGTGAGATCTATCCAATAGATCAACCATGTGATAAGCGAACATAAACAATGGGGCGATTCAATCTTTTGAATCAATCACGGTTCGAGTTATGGATTGACGGATACCTTTGAAAAACCGGTCGTTGTGTTTAAAACTCTTTTCTTTAGCACATCGAATGTGTACTAATATTTCAAAATAAAGGTGTTTATGATTGATAATTGATTTTCATTAAAACCTTCGTTGTATTGCAAAAACAATTTCTATTTTCTTTGTACGATTGTTTTCAAATCTCTTTCATCAATCGGTGAATCTCAATTATTGGTTCACTCACTCTATGTTGTCTTCTTTGAGGCGTTCCGGTTTGAGAACACTAGAGCAAGCTGCGAAACCACGGCAAGGAAATTCTTTGGAATTTTACGATCACGAGCGAGACTTGTCTCGATCAATGGGGAACCGTGAGCCGTGTACCTCAATTCAACGATAGTGATCAAAGACACTTTCATGTGCTTTATTGCTAAGCTGTTGTATGCGTGTCGCCCGACGCGTTCTTCTTGATCGAATGAAGCGGTCAATCCATAGCCGCATGCTTACACAACACATTCATTTCTAAAGAAATCATGATTAATGCATCAATGACTCGATATTTTCACTCTATGCTTACGCTACACTGCGCCAATATCATGAATCAGCGAAAGCTTCCACTACTCGATGAGAATATATCATGATCCGAATGTGAGCATGTCGGTCCGAATGTCACAACATCACATAATACAAACACCACAATGGAAGAGTCGAGATTTATTATATCGATGATCTCAAAGTCGGCTCAAAACTCATTATCACGTAGATCGGTTAAAGACCTCCACTTGGATTAACCAAACATGCAAAATAAAGAATCAATGACTACAAGCTTGAGCAAAGAACATTAACAAGAATCCAAGAACAATCTCATCGTAATATCTGTTTGTATTCAATGTATTTTTGAGGTGGCCTCCAGGGGAGATTGTTAGGATTTAGTAAATCCAATTATTAAAGAGTATCGGGGAGAGAATTATGTACATTGGGGCGCTCAATTTATCGACTTGAGGGCTTAATCGGTGATTCGAGATATAATCACTTATTCGAATTGACATCCGCAGAGATAATTAGTGATTCGGCCCGCTTCTTCAATGTTATCGGTTTTCTCCGTTGGGCATTGGTGCCGGGTTCTTGAGCTTCATACACTTTCTTGTGGGGAGAAAAGTATACATCGGGGTTATTCTTTGGCTATTGGACTTGTCTGCTACTTGATGGTCTAAGTTTCTTGGTCTTGATACCGGTGTTACCTTAGTAAACACCGGTAGCATATGTATTGAACCCAGTTTACGCCCTAAGGTTGTATTATTGGAGGCTATTTCTTTTCACCCTTTTCATATTCATTTCTTTTCTTTCTTCAACCCCTTGATGCTTACCAAGACTTCATAACTAGAACCTTGTTGGGTTTATTCGATTACTAGCTCGGTCTTAGTCCGCACTCTTCCCATATCTCATTTTCTCCTTTTTTCATCATACCTAAGGACTCTACACTATCTAGTGGATTGTCCACAGGAAGATCCCTCCGGTTACAGCGGATCCTAGGAACTAATACCTAACCTCACCATCCTTATAACTCCATGCATAAAGTAAAATGGTCGGTCTTTTAGTGCAGTTCATTCTTCCTTGAAACCAATTGAAAATCATTTGGAAAAACAATCAAGGTACTTGTGATACGAGATCAAAGCATTTTGTACCTTAATAGTTTGATCATTTAGAAATGCTCCCCCTCAACATGTGCATATGATTTTAAATTGTTTAGCACATGGAAGCAAGAGTTCTTTGAAATATATTCTTGATCACAATTTCCATAGAAAAGCCATTTGATTTTCTTTGGTAAATTCTCCCCTCAATATGTGCGTAGGATATTTGAAAGCATTTTATCACATAGAGGAAAGAGTTCTTTTAGAAGTACTTCCACGATCATATTACCATTTAGAAAACCATTTCAAACTCAATCAAGGTACTTATGATAAAACGTTCAAACCTTTGTACCTTGATAGTTTAATTTCCATTTGAAATGCTCCCCCTCAGTATGTGCTTCGAGATTTGAAAGCGTTTAGCACATATGGAAGAGCAACCTGCACAATTGAATCAAAACGATCATCTTTTATCAAATTTCATTATTAAATCACAAATTCTCCCCCGATCAAAAATATCAAACCCTTTGAGATTTTGGATCCCAAGTGATTTAATAAGGTTTAGAAAACATGGGAGAAAATGTGCCTGATTTAAAAACTCATCTAGTTTTAGGTTAAATGCTCCTCCTCAATCATGTGCAGCATGTATATGAAATCGTTTGGCACATGAAGGAAAGAGTGCTTTAGAAACAATCACCCTTTTAAAACCGTTTTGAGATTTAAATCACGATCTCCCACGATCAAAATTTTAAACAAATTGAGATTTTGATCCCAATTGATTAAATCATTTAGAAAATTTTAGGGAAAGGCGTGGCAAGATTTAATTTTGAAAATGACTAATAAGGAACAGTTTTCGACATTAAAGATTGTTAGTGTCAGTATGATAGTTTTAAGAGATCTTTAAGAAAAATAAAATAATTTCACAATCAAACAAGAACGAGAAAAATTTCATTTTGAAAGATCTTTGAGTTTTAAAGAAAATCATACCATGACATAACATTAAATCTTTAGATCACCACATTTTAACATACAAACAGACTTGATAGATGAAATATTGTTTGAAAATATTTAATTTGAAATCACTTAAGATTTGACAGAATAAAGTCCGGTTGATTTCAAAACTTTGAATCCGATTTATTTTCAAAACAATATTTTTCCATTTTCAAAACAATATTTTTCAAAGTTTTAGAAAAATGGTATCATCACTATTATCCCTGCACAAAAATACGTTAGGTGGTTAAGCTGCTTTTGTTGTTGTTGCTGAGGGTTGGAAGAAAACCATCTGCAGATGCAGTGAGACTTCTTATAGGATATAGGATTTCACAATCACAATCACACTAAACCATAATCAAATGCGGCGTTCAATATGTTTAGAGAGAGAAAGTTCTAGAGAGAGAAAGGGAAGAGAGTTGGGAACTATGTGAAACAAATAAAAATGGTATTGAAGCTCCAACCCTCTACCTTGGGAGGTAGAGGGTATTTATAGTGTCTTACAAATAAACGCCACCTACGGGCTGTGGATCAGGCATACAGTGGGTAAAGACCCGTCCGTCCTCCACGGTTTTACTTAACAAACTACTTACTAACATATCTTGACTCGACTACGAGCTTTCTATCGAATACATATACTTGAGGTGGTGACTCTTTAATGGTGAATTTTATAATTCTAACAATCTCCCCTAAGGAGGTCACCTCAATTACAATGAATATAAGCAGATATTACATTAGATTGTTCTAGGACTCTTGATTAAGTTCTTTGCTCGGTGAGCTCGTAGTCTATGATTCTTCATGTTCCACATGTTTGGATAATTTCAAGTGGAGGTCTTTAAGCGATCCACGTGATGATGAGTTTGAGCCAGCATTGAGTTCATCGGTAACATAAATCTCGACTCTTCCATTGTGGCGTTGGTATTATGTGATGTTGTGACATTTGGACCGACATGCTCACATTCGGATCATGATTTCTTTTCATCGAGTAGCGAAAGCTTTCTTTGGTTCATGATATTTGCGTGACAAAGCGAGTATGGAGTGAAAATATTAGAGTCGTTGAAGTACTTATCATGATTTCTTTAGAGATGAATGTGTAGTGTGAGCATGCGGCTATGAATTGATCGCTTCATTACGATCACCAAGCGTTGGGCGATACTGCATACAACAGATTAGCAATAAAGTGTATGAAAGTGTCTTTGATCACTTTCGTTGAATTAATTACACGCCCACGGTTCCCCGTTGATCGATTACAAATCTTGCTGTGATCGGTATAATTCGAAGAATTTCCTTGTGTGGTTTCTTGTTGCTCTAGTTGTTCTCAAACCGAACGTCTCAAAGAAGACAACACGAAGTGAGTGAACCAAATAATTGAGATTCAGCGATTGATGTGAAGAGATTTGAAAAAATATGTACCGCTCAATAGAAATTGTTTTGCAATACAACAAAGGTTTTAATGAAAATCAATTATCAATCATAAACACCTTTTATTTTGAAATATTAGTACACGATCGATGTGCTAGAGAAAAGATTTTTAAGCACAACGACCGGTTTTTCAAAGGTATCCGTCAATCCATAACTCGAACCGAGATTGATTCAAAAGATTGAATCGTCCCATTTTTACATTCGGTTGTCACATGGTTGATCTATTGGATAGATCTCACATGCCACCCACCAGGAGCTTGTTTGATGTTGGCTCGAAGGCTTTCCATCTTCATTGTGAATATGTTTGCATATCACTCGGATGTTCAGCAATACCACAAGGATAATCGAGGACTCATAATATATAATCTCTCTTTCCACATTGTGTGAAACAAAGAGTCTTCATTGACGGTGTCCTAATGAGATTTATTGATGATCTCGTGGCTCTAGACTCAATTGTGCATATTTGGTTCCAATCTGGGAGACTAGGGAGGGTCTCCTTCTTCAATATCAACAAACTCTAAGAGAAAGTCGATAGATAATGTCGGTTCCCGTGAGAATGAAACAAGTCCTTTTAAGAGGAACTTGAGTGGTTTGGGAAGTTGAAGTGCGGTCGTCCTTGGGTCCATGATGTCTTGTCTTCAATATCGATGTTACCTTGGTAACAATCGAGTATATTAATTGAACCCGGTTTACGCCCTAAGGTTGAATTATTGGAGGCTATTTCTTTTCACCTTTTCACATTTAATTCTTTTCATTCTTCAACACCTTGATTGCTTACCGAGACTTCATAACTAGAACCTTGTTGGGTTTATTCGATTACTAGCTCATCTCGATCCCGCACTCTTCCTGCTTCTCACTTTTCTCCATTTTCATCATACCTAAGGACTACTACACTATCTAGTGGATTGTCTCGGTAGATCCTCCGACTCTGGAGGGATCGCAGAAACAATACCTATCCTAACCATCCTTATAACACCATGCATAAAGTAAATTGGTCGGTATTTTGGTATTGTTCTTTAGCCATTGGAACCAATTGAAAACCATTTGAAAATCAATCCGGATACTTGTGATATATTATCAAAGCATTTTGTACTGAATTGTTTTGATATATTAGAAACGACTCCCCTCAACGTGTGTATCATAATTTTAAGTGGTTTTAGCACATGGAGGCAAGAGGACTTGAAAATATCAGTTAAAAAATGAAAGATTCGATTCTTTGATCAACAATTTCTAAAGATATCAACATCACTTCCTAATTAAATCAATTAGATAAAACATATTGGGGAAGGATGAGGTTTTCAAAAGTTTGCTCCCCTCAATATGTGCCTTAGGGTATGAAAGAGTTTTGCACATACTAGAGGAAACCGCACTTTGAGACAAATAAATCATGTTTCAATTCTTTGTGGTTTAAAAAAGATGCTCCCCTCATCATGTGCATGGAAAATTTGAAATCGTTTGGCACATGAGGAGAGGAAAGCTTGCTAAGCACTTTTAAAACCAATTATCAAGTTATCGGTTTAAATCCAATTTAAATCACAAATTCTCCCCGATCACACTTTCCAAATCCTTTGAGAGTTGTGATCTCTATTGATTAAATTAAGTTTTGAGAGATTTTTAGGAGAATAGTGACTTGCTTTTGAAAAGAACATTTTAAGCGATAATGATAAGATTTTTAGACTTTAAGCTCCATTGTTTAAACATGCAAGAGTATCTTTTGAAAACATAACATTAGCAAAGGTTTTGAATCAACTTGTATAAAACATTGTTCTTTTGATTTTCCAACAATAAACCTTGCTCATTGTATGAAAAATAACCTTTCAAAATAACCTTTTTTAATTCAATTGAAATCATTCTCCCCTCAATCAATGACACATGTTGTTGATTGAGAGATTTTAACGAGATGATAAGCTCGGATGATTTTCAAAAGGATAGAGTACAAGGTAATTTCACGGCAATTTTTGTTTTCATTAGATGACAAATATTTTTCGGAAGAATCGTTAGACGGAAAAATATTTGGAAAGAAAAACATTTGTCATTTGGTGACAAACATTTGTTTTAAGAATCGAGCATGAGATTTGAAAAATAAGATAAAGCATGGCTCGTTCTTTACTATTTAAAACAGGTTCTTGCACGAAATGACAATAAACCACCATTTTCTCCGCCTCATTTTTTTTTTTATTTTTATTTTTTAAACAAACTTATGTACATTGAAGAACATCTAAAGACCCATGATATTCTTTGAATGTCAACACAAAGTCCGTAGATGATATCGAATAAGGAAAACATGACAAAATAACAATATTTTGGAATTTTCAAGATTTTCTAATTTTATAGATTTTTGAGGATTTTATATTTTTATGTTTTCTTTTGTGGGTTTTAAAATTTTGTATTTTGCTTTTTGAATAAATATATACAAGAGATAGATGAATAAAGACCTTTACTCCTGGTCTTCCTCTTGAAGACGCTTGAGTGTTTTCGGTTGTAGACTCTTTGACCAAGACGTGGAAGGATAAACTCAAAACGTTCTCTAGGAAGAGCTTTGGTGAAGATGTCTGCTAATTGGTATTCAGTCCTCACAAAATAGAGTTCCACAACACCTTTTTCCACTTGTTCCCGAATGAAATGATGTCGAATGTCGATGTGTTTTGCTCTTGAGTGTTGTACGTTGTGTATGAGAGAGCAATAGCACTTTTATTATCACAAGTACAAAGGGATTTTGTTGAATTCAAAGCCATAGTCGATAATTGGGATCTCATCCATAGGATTTGAGCACAACAAGATGATATGGCTATGTATTCGACCTCTGTAGAGAAATAGAAGTACTCATTTGCTTCTTTGAAGACCACTCACAAGCTTATCACCCGAAACCGAGCACCTCGCACGTGCTTCGACGTGTATCTTGACATCTGCATGATCGGATCTGCATAGGTCGTTAGTGACATACCGGTGTCCTTGGTACCAAAGTCCCATCTTGATGACTCCTTGGAGATACCGAAGACCCATTTAACCGCTTCAAGGTGCTTCTTGGTAGGCTTAGCACGATATCTAGCACACATGCAAACAATGAACAAAATGTACGGTCTACTAGGCGTGAGGTACATCGGGATCCAATCATACTACGATATTTCGTTTGGTCTACCATGATCTCTAAGTGGTCCTCATCTAGTTTAGTACGCTCTATCATGGGAGTGTCAGCAGGTCACTAGAATCAAATCCAAATTTCTTTAAAATCTCATTTGCAAATTTAGATTGATTTATAAAAATGCCTCCGGACTTTGTGAAATTTGTAATCCCAAGAAAAATGTCATTTGTCCCATCATTGACATTTGAAATTTGGAACCCATCTCCTTAGAAAAACGGTCACATTCATTGGGGTTAGTCGAGGCAAAGATAATATCATCAACATAGATTTGAGCGTGAGTTAAATGTTTGCTGACTTTACGGTGAACAATGTCGGATCAAGCGATCCTTTCTTTGAATCCAGAGATAGAAGAAAGTTTGATAGCGTATCATACCATGCCCATGGAGATTACTTCAAGCCGTAAAGAGCCTTCTTCAAGAGATAGACATGAGTAAGATGCTCGGATTCACAAAACCTTCCGGTTGGGCGACATATCGACTTCTTTAAGATCTCCGTTAAGAAAAGCCGTCTTTACATCCATGTGATGAACAATCATATTCTTACTTGCGGCATTAGCCGGAAGATTACGATTTCCTCGATGCGTGCCATGGAGCAAATGATTCTTCAAAGTCAATACCTTCCTCTTGACGGTATCCTTTTGCATCAATCTAGCCTTGTTCTTTAATACATCGCCATGCTCATCAAGCTTTACTTTGAAGTTACACTTTAGAGCAATGATCATGGCATAATCGGGAGCAGTACTAATTCCCACAAATCTAGTTGATCAAACTCATGAATTTCTTCTTGCATGGCATTGAACCATTGTCTTCATTCATTGCGCTTTAACGTCTTTTGGTTCGACCTTGGATAGTACATTGTTGAAGAAGCACCATAAGGCATCGGTTGCAAGTTGTTTGCAGTGGATACAGGACAAGAGGATTTCAATGATGTTGTCCAATGGATGATCATGTGTCCATTTTCTAAGGTGTTCGTGTGGTTGTTGTTGAGGAACTAAAGTAGCGAGTCAATTTCTCCCGATGAAGATGGTTCGATGATGATTCGGAGCAAATATGTTTTCAAATGGTGCATCTTGAGAGTAGCAAAGGATTCTCTCCATCAAGGGTGCTAGAGACATTTCCATGATGTACAC
The DNA here is from genome assembly GCA_022545495.1 of Chrysanthemum lavandulifolium. Taxonomy (NCBI): domain Eukaryota; kingdom Viridiplantae; phylum Streptophyta; class Magnoliopsida; order Asterales; family Asteraceae; genus Chrysanthemum; species Chrysanthemum lavandulifolium. The sequence goes on along the minus strand of CM040239.1, from coordinate 265,120,456 downwards.
TCGATGATTGATGATTTGTTGATGAGACAGAGTGATCAGCAGCAGGTGCTTCTTGACTTAGTGTCATAGAAACTGAAGGGTTAACTTCATTGATAGGGATATTAGCAGCCTCTGATGATGGAATTGATAGATCATTAGTAGTTGGCTCATAGTGTTCATCAAACATTGGATCAAACAGTTTCTTCAAGTCATCTTCAGAAGGAGGCACATAAGGAGTTGCTGGCGAGGAGTCGAAAACAAGAGTAGAACTGATGAGACTACTTGATGATGCAGGTCTAGAACTGGGTTGTCCTGGAGCCATTGGACCGGTCAGCTCATCAAACGTAACGTGAATTGTTTCCATAATATTTCGGGTTCTTTTGTTGTAGATTCGGTATCCCTTTTTGTTTGGTGCATATCCTACAAATACTCCAATGTCCGCTTTAGCTTTAAGTTTGCCTAAGTCTTGGCCCTCATTAGTTGGATAACACAATGCACCAAACACACGAAGGAATGAGAGATTAGGTTTTCTATTGTGGACAAGTTCATATGGAGTTTTTCCATGAGCATTGTGAATTAGGGATCGATTTTGAGTGTAGCATGCGGTGGCAATGGCTTGACCGGAGAAACATTGGAACCTTTGAGTAAATCGGCATTGTTCTTGCGGCTTCCACAAGAGTTCGATTTAGTCTTTCAACTACACCATTACGTTGAGGAGTTCGTGGAACACTTTTTGATGGTGATTCCAACACTTTCATAAAACTCACTAAGTTGTTTATTAACAAACTCGGTTCCATTGTCATTCGGATGATTACGGCGGTTTTGTTAAGTCGAACTGCAATTTGTTTGATAAGTTTGATGATTATATCCGGAGTTTCATCCTTTGTCCTTAAGAACTTAACCTGTGAATCGAGAGTAATCATCAACCACAACTAACACATATTTCTTCCCAAAGATATTCTCGCACTCTCATGGGTCCACATAAATCCATGTGAATTATATGAAGAACTTTTATGGCGAGTTTGTAGATTTGGGTTTGTGGGCATACTTTTGCTTTTTCCCAATTGGCATCTTGAACAAAGATGATCCTTTTCATACTTTAGTCTAGGTAAACCTACAACTAAGTCCTTTACGAGAGATCATTGATGGTCTTTCAAGTTCAAGTGATTGAGACGACGATGCCATAACCATGACTTTGTTTTCAAGCCTTTGACAACAAGCAAATTGGAGAAGACTTGATCATATATTCGATAGAGATGGTGTATAGATTTGAACCACGTGTTCCTCTTAAAAGTTCTTTACCATCAAGTTCTCTAACGAAACAACTATGTTTTCAAGGCCACTTCTAGATCGAGAATCACGAATTGACCGGCGAGAGAAAAGTTATGACCAAGACCTTCTACGTAATATACCTTGGAGATAACACTATCACCGACAACATAATCTCCATAACCCATAATCGCACCGAAATGATCGTTCCCGAATCTAACAGTCCGATGAATTTTCTCACGAAGTTCATGAGCGCGACCGGTTTCGGTCATATGCTTGGAACGGCTGAGTCCGGTACCACGTAAGCGATTTGAATGATCTGCAGTTGAACACAGACAAGAATGGATAAGCGTATAATTGGGAACCCCATGCAATAATGGGTTCCACTTGGTTAGTAACAATAATTGGAACACCCACATCGAGTAGAAATAATGGAATCATCGAGATGGATGCGGTGCTAATGTCCGTATTTGACCTATTCAAAGTATGTTCACTTCTTAAGGAATAGTTCTACCAAGAGGCATCCATTTTCTAGTGGGCATTGTCTTAGCAAATTGAGGCGAACTCATTAACCTTATGGCGGAAGGTATCCATTGATAACCTATTTTACTAAATATTCTTCCTGTGGGTTTCCCTTTGTTTTCTAACTTTCTTTCGCCTTTGCCTTTTAGCCTTCTTAGCTTGATTTTTAGCATTAACAGTTTTAACATGGCATTTGACAAGATTAGACAAAACATTCACACCACATTCATGATTAGTAATGTAAATCAGCGATCATCATTACATGGTTTGCGATAGTATCGAATTGAATTAATTACGATGACGCCTATGGCTAATACTAGAATCAACACGATTCGCTTTATTCAACTCAAACTTAAAGTTCTTAGGGTGGTCTTCTACTCTCTTCCAATGCACATTCTTAGCTTGAGGTCCTATCTTGCTTGGTATAGCCTGGAGGATTTGACCCGCTTGCTCTTATGTCACTGATTACTCCTGTAAAGGGAATTATGGGAACATTAGTTGGTTGATCTACTTTTTGCATTCCTAAACTAGACGTGCAGGGATCTAAACTACTTGAAGGCACATTAGTGTTCACTTTCTTAACACTGGGCATAGAATGGTTTGTATGCTTGGCACTAGGCATAGAACAAGGCATCACAGATTTACCTTTCGCACCTAAGGATTTAGGACATGTTGCAATTAAACATTCTAGCGCTCCCGAGATCGTTTGGCCTCGAATGCATGCAAACCTAATTTCTTTATCAAGAGGTTTATTAATGAAATCCTCTTCTACAATCTCACGGAGACATTCTAGACTATCCTTAAGGTGAGCGAAGTAGTTACTGAAACACAAGTTCATTATTACTAAGATGAGGAGGAATGTATTTAACAATCATGAGATATTTATAGTCCAGAGATGACTTTGATTCAACATTCTCATTAAAAACAAGTGGCGGTTTCCTTTTCGACTCCTCGATTCTCAATTTCTTATTGTAAAGGCGTTATTTTTCGTTGTTCTTGTCACGAGTGACTTTCATTGAATCATATAACTCTTTAAAGTGTCGTTTAATCTTTTCATTTTCTTCTAGAAAACTCTCGTTTTCTTTTTGTAAAACGTTAACCAAGTTTTGAAGATGAAAAGTTTGAGAATCTTGAGAATCTAAAGGAGGAGGCATTTGGGAGCCACCACATTGTTCTTTTCACCCTTTAATTGAGAAATTTAGGCTTTCAACTTTCGATTGTGTTACAATGAGCTTGAATTTGTTCGCCACGTTTGTTTATCCGAAAATTGCATCAAACTCGGAACATCCGAGGATGTCTTGATATTTGAGGTTTTGACATTTTCTTTAAGATGTTGATATTTTAGTTGCAAATCAAAATGTTCAACTTCTAGTTTAGAAAGATGTTTTACCAAATTATCGTGATCATCTTGATCAATTTTCTCATTTAGTTATGAGTTTTGTTTTCAAGCTCAATGACACCGATGAGTGTCTAAATACTCATCATTTTGTACAAAATAAAGCGAAAAATCATCTCGAAAACACTCGTAAATACATCAAAATGATAAAAATATCACAAATCGGTGTTTTATGTGTTTCAAATGCAAAATATCAAAATCGGATGAAAAACATATCAAATTTGCAAAATTGCGCTTTAGTCCCCAAGTTTCAAAAGTTGTCAAAAGCAGGTCCACGAGCGCATAATTTCAAAAGTAAAGTCACCAAAGGTCCTTTTAAAATCAAAAGTTGTCAAATTAAGTCCTTTGGTGAAAAATATAAAAGTTTTGAGAAAATTAAAAAATGGTCCTTCAAGTTTCAAAGTTGGCGAAATTGGTCCACGGAAAATGTGAAAATGGCAACATTGGTCCTTGTATTTTGAAGATTGTCACTTTAAGTCCTTGGAACATCTTTGCAAGATTGGCGGTTCAAGTCCTTGCAATTTCAAAGATTTACACCTTTAGTCCTTGGATTATTAAACCCTTTGACTCATTTTAGACCCCTTTCATAACTTTGGACCCTGTCATTTTGAATTATGAACCCTTCCATTATTTACCACTTGGGTCAAACGGTCAAATATCTCAACCCGCCAATAAGTCATCCCCACCGCTTCCTCGAAACTCATTAAACCCCATCCCCTCCTCCATTTCCACTCAAACCTGTTCCCTCACCTCCAACTAGCTTCCAAGCTTCATTAATTGCTTCCCTAACCCCTCACTCAACCCCATTTGTCAAACACAGAAAAATGGCGCCAAAAATCTTTTTGAACGGTTGAGATTAATTTGAGCTATCCAATGGCTATGGATTGGTGGGAATTCATCAGAAGTGAGAGAAAATGCATTTGGGTATAAAAGAAAGGCAAAAGGAAGCAAGTGGAGAAGTCTACTAGTTTTTAATTTCATTTTAATGTCGTTTTTATCTTAAATTCCTTAATTTAGTATAAAACTTGTAATATCTTGTTAAATTGTATCAGTTTAAAGTGTTTAAGAGTTTTGAGACTTAATGCAAGCAAGAATTTCAGTTATGTTTACAAATGCAACTTTCTAGCTCACTGTTTCAATTTGCAATTTCAAAAACCTAAATAAAAGTGTTTAGAAGCTTAATTTAAAGTTCATATCGACTTGTATAAGCTTATTATAGCTTTGACAAGCCCCATTCAAATTTCCATTCATTTTGATTATTGGTCAATGAAGTCAAACAGGTCAAAAGGATGTTGGAAATGGAGATAGGTTGATGCAGCTTGGATTTGGGTTAAAATGGTTTAATAATAGTGGTCTTTTGTTCGGTTTTAGCTTGCATATGATTGGACAAGTGGTGAGTTATTTCTCAATTTTCACTTTTCATGCCATTTTGCCTTTCATGCTTGTTTAAGTAATTGTTGTCACCAATGGGTAAAACTGTTTAGATAATTGTATTTAGGCCATTTGGACTCTGTTGGATTATTCTTACAAGTTTGAGTTTTGTTGAGATCATTTTAACTCCAAATCGGTAGTTTTCAAGGAGTGTTTGGATTGACCGATCCGTCATTTCTCGAGCTTATTCGGTGGTTAGAAATGATTGAGTTATGCTAGTGTAGTCCTAATTGACTCAGATCAGTCTTAGTTTGTTGCTTGTTAGCTTAAAAAAGTCAAAAGTTCCTTCAAATCTGTCTCACTTGCTCACTGTTGGAGTTTTAAAAGTGCAACATCTTATTTTGTGTTTAGAAATCATTAATCTAGCTTGCAGTAGTCTTAATACATCTTAATATATCCTTTTCAGTTCAAAGATTTGAATCAAAGTTGGAAAAAGTCAACTTTTCATATTTGCTCAAAAAGTCAATTTGCATAAACCTGTTTTGGGCTCAGTTAGATGGATTTTTCATGGACTCATGTCTGAGTCAATTTTAGTGATTCTTGTTGTTTTAAAAACTTCCCCTGGTCTAATGTCTTATGGCTATTTTAGTAGATTTTTGTGATTTTTTCTACAAGCTCAAATCAGCTTGTCTAAGTGATGCTAAGTGCCCTGTGCAGGGCACTTAGCCTCTGTGATGATTGTGCAGACCTTGCAGATCTAGCCCGAGTTCATCTTAGCTCAACAAGGGTTGGTCTTGGGTCTATTGGTTCTTGGCTAGGTCCTCTAGAGGTTCCAATTTGTAGTTTTCCTTTTGACTTATCTTAAAGCTTTTGCATAAGCTTAAAGTAGGCCCTTGTCACTGTTTGTGCTTATAATCTCAAGTCTCAAATCATGCTAGCTTGTGGTTTAGAGGATTAGGATAGTTTAATCTTGTTTCATTTGTGTTCCTTTAGCATAATATTGTCCCTGTTTTGATTTGGTGCTTATTGGTCTTCATTAGCTTATCCTAAGTGCTTATTTTAAGCACTTTGTGCATCGATTCAATTCCTCCCACACAAGTGCCTGTTTTCTATTTTCCCAGCTTCCTAATATCATTTTAGACTTTTCCTGAAATTTTCAGATTTTTCCAAGTTGTTTTGCTATTTTCTTAATTTAAATTAGTTTTAAGCACTTTTAAATAGTATTTAATACAAAAATTAAGAAAAGGTTCAAAAATAATTTTCAATTTTCTTAAGTTTAGATAAATATAAAAAGAAAAAGTATTTTTCCATATTTTTCTTAGTTAAATTTGTATTTTTAAATAATTTAATTAGTTTTAAATAGTTTTAAATTAATAATAAATATATAAAAGTCTAAAAATATATTTTCAGTTTTAAAATTAGTTTTATCATATTTTAGATTTTTCTAAGTTATAATTTCATTTTCTAGGATAATTTTGTATTTTCTTCTATTTTAGTGTATTTTAAATACTTAATAAATAGTTTTAATTAATAAAAATTAAATAAATAGTTTTAAAAATAATTTTCTTTTCTAATAATTTTCTTATATAATTAGGATTGTAAAATGTATTTTCTATATTCATAGGTATTTTCCTCCTTTATTTTCACGTTTTATTTTATGCGTTCGTAATTTTAATTTAAAACGTAAGTTTTAGGTTTTAAACGTTCATCACTTTAAATATAGTGATAGCGTTTATTTAATATCTTTATCTTTTAATTTTCTTAATTTGTATTTAAGTCGCTTTAATTTATAAATATTTTTTCAGTAGTGTAATATTCAATCCTAATCTTTTCCGATCACTATCATTAGTGATCATTCTATCGTCTGATCAAGTGTTTACACACCATTGAGTCTCCGTGGGACTTAACGACCCGGGAATCCATTGTATTCTCTGATCTTCATTGTATTTGTGTCTGAGCTGTTTTAAGTCTGTTAGACTTGACGGTTTTGCGCAGATCAACACGATCATGGGAAACTTTCAATGCAATAGATAATTCATGAAATCGAGAAGCAGTAATAAAGTGCTTAGTAACAGTGTAAAACACATCTTGAGCAATACAACTTGAAATCAAATTCTCATTTAAGATATGCAAGTTTTTCCTTTCAACTTCATTATATTTGAGTTCCTGTTCATAATTATTGACCTCAATTATCATGGCATCAAATTCCTTTTCCATTTCTTTAATATCAGAATTTATTCCCTTTTGAAGACTCTCAAATTGACCTTTTAAATGTTTAAAGAAAGGCATAACCTCAGTTAAATAACATTCTTTAGTTTTCTCAAAACCCTTTCCCCTCGGTTATCCACAGAGGTGTGATTCTCTTCTTACGCTTTATCGAAATCAACAAACGGTGATAAACAACATAGAGGTTGATTAAGGTTTTGCTATTAGTGGTAATAGATCTAGGAACTAAATGCATTAGTGTATTAGGAGGATACACAGTTGCTTGAGGCAATTTCCTACAAGGGATTCTTTTCAACAAGATTTTCGACTTTTGCATATCCATATCTTTCTTCCAAAAATGCATTCGGGGTTAATTGAGTTTGAGGCTTAAACATATTTAGGAGATCCAATTTTCCTTAGTGTAATCATGAGGTTTGATCGTTATGTTTTCTCTTTACATGTAGGATTATTAAGTTTCTTATCCATTTCTCTCTAGAGACTTCATCGATTTCTTATCTTCCTCAAGACACTCAAAGACAACTAGGTTTACGCCTAGGCTTAAGGATTTCATTACCATCATAAAGTACCTTATGAGCGGTTCTAGCCTTTTAACTACCTCAAGATTTGGTTCCTCAACAGGGAATCTGTGCTTATCGCTTAAGACTCTATGCTTAATGATCAAGTGAGCGATCGAATGGTATTCCTTGTACGTACAACTTATTTTCAAGCTTGTTTTCAAAGTTTTAGATTGGAAAAATCATTCAAAAGTTTTGATTCCTTAGCATTGAATTCTTGTTTAAGCATTTTAACATTTTCTTGAAGTTCTTGTTTTTGCTTAGCAGTTTTAGAAAGCTTTTCTTGTAAGGAGTTTAACTCTTGTTTTAATACTTCTTCTCTAAAATTACTTTTTCGAATAATTGTACGCATTTGGTCATCCATTTCACGCTCACGGTGGTTAACTCAAACTTAGCACGTTGTTTATAAATAGCAACTTGTTCTTTATAGGCATTCGATTCGGATATAATGAGAATCATCTGGGGCACATGCGGTGTATTCATCAAAAGCATAGTCATCATTGATGCAGAAGATGCATTACTTGGTACAACCTCACTTTTACTTTGCTTCACATATTGATCATATGGGACAAAATTGCTATTAGCCTCATCATCAATATCGATTCATAAGTTTCAAGAGATTGTACTTTATTATACATCTTTTGCTCATCAACATCATCATATAGTTTTAATACCTCGAAATGATTTTGTCTTTGGATAGACCGACTTGTGGTGGTGGAGAGACTTTGGAGAGACCATAGGTGAGATGCTAGCCATGAAGATTGTTTAGGCGAGGTTCATCATCGACGTCGAGTCAAATGCATCACGATCGACTACTTGAAAGGCATTTTGATGATTATGACCTATCTCCGAATTGGTCATTCATCAACATCAAGATCATAGGTTCGGGCATTTCCTCGAGAAGAAACAACAAATCCTCTTCATCCAAAGCGGCTCCATTATCCTAAGCTTGCACAAGCAACATCTTGTCTCAAGTATTCGAATTACGTGGGACGTTTTGGAGATGTGTAGTTCCTAGCAATATGTCCTCACCACCACAGTTGTAGCACTTAATTGGCTTTGCTTGACCACAATTCCATTCCTTCCCGATTCGATTTCCAATATAACCTCCACCTACTCCACCTCTTCCCTATTCATATTGCCTTCCTTGAACTGGTTGTACCATAACTTTTCCATCTCGACAACCGCATGATTGTGAAGGTTGGATGCAATTTGATCTCATTGTTAGTGTAAAGACTGTTGGAATGTGGATTGTGATCAAGTTTTGTTTAACCACAAGAGGCGTTGATTAATGAAGTGTCCCATGGTGCATCGGCATCGACTTGTTTGAACATTGGATCGGGAATGAGTTTGTGATTACCATTACCCGTGGGTATAACTTGAGAAGCTTTGGTGGTAATTCCAATATTTGTGTAAAAGGCGGTTGAATCATTTAAAGAACTTGGTTCTCCTTGGTTGGTTTTGAACTGTTCAAGAATCCTTTTTCAAACATAGCATGTCCGTCATTTTGAAGAAGAAAGGCATCTGATTGCTCATAGTTTGTATTCTTCAATCCTTTGGTTAGCTTCACGGTGACAAATTTGTGCCATTCGGGATTCATGTTGGTCACAAACTTTGAATTCAAGCGAATATTTGGCATGGTCATTTTGATGTTCCTCATATCATTCACAAGCTTATGGAATCTCACGTAGTACTCATAGACACTCTCATCGGGTTTCATCTTGAAATGCTCAAACTCATCATACAATTGTGATTCTCTGTTTTCCTTGGTTAATTCGAACACGAGAGAAGCATCTTGACATTATCCCATCGCCTTGGCTTCGGTGTTGTGATTGATAAGCTTGTATATATCTTTTGGAAGACCACAAGTATAGTGTTAGAGGCCACGATATCGACATCGAATCTCTTTTCTCCATATCATTGAGCTCATCATACGTCTTTGGTCCATCTAATCCATAGATCATTGTTCCATCTGCAGCGATATCAATTAAGTCTCTTGTAGTGTCAACCGATAAGGTCCTTCATCAATGGATTTGAGAATGTTGACCCCATTTTCCTTTCCAAGACAAGACAATCGGATTCGTTGAGCCCATGAGTCATAATCGGTTACATCAAGCATGGGTGGGCGAGTATCGATCCCACCGCTGAGCGTCCTCGACTACGGAAGAAGCGATAGTAGGTACGATGTTTGACTTGATTACAAGTTCTACGGATTTTACTATTCCTTGATTAACCGGAAATTGATTCTTTCACGAATTTTACTAAACCAAAAGAACAACCGTAAAATGTAGCACGAAGAAGTGACAAGTCTCAATAGACAAGTAGCTAAACAGTCAACTCGCTTTGGTATCAACTCGCTAAGCAGACAACTTGCTTAAAGAAACAAGTCGCTTAAAAAACCAACTCGCTTAATAGCCAAGTCGCATATAGAGACAACTCGCTTAATAGCCAAGTCGTAAATAGACACAACTCGCTTAACCACCAAGTCGCTTAAACTAACTCGCTAGTGTACAACTCTCTTAATAGCCAAGTCGCTTTAGAACTCAAGTCGCTAAAGAAACAACTCGCATAGAACCCAAGTCGCATAAAGAGTCAACTCGCTAAATAGCCAAGTCGCATATACCAACTCGCTTCCAATAACAAAGCAACTCACTTGAAGAAACAAAACTCCGAGACTCAACTCGCCCGTACAACTTTCACAAACAACCACTTTATCAATCAAAAACAACCAAACCACAATGATTTAAGCCTTCCAATTCAAAACCTAAACACATATGATGATCCTAAACACAAAAGTACACAGAAAATTCAAACTTTAACACTAGAATTTGTCCAAATGATTCAAACTCTCTTTAAACACTTAAAACCCCAAAAACCTTATGAAATCCACCAAACCAAAGAGCATGAAAGATGAGTGATCAAACCATGGCTCTTGATACCAATTGTAGGATATAGGATTTCACAATCACACTAAACCATAATCAAATGTGGCGTTCAATATGTTTAAAGAGAAAGTTCTAGAGAAAGGGAAGAGAGTTAGGAACTATGTGAAACAAAGAAAAATGGTATTGAAGCTCCAACCTCTACCTTGAGAGGTAGAGGGTATTTATAGTGTCTTACAAATAAGCGCCACCTACGGGTGTGGATCGGGCATACGGTGGGTAAAGACCGTCCGTCCTCCACGGTGTTACTTAACAAACTACTTACTAACATATCTTGACTACGACTACGAGCTTTCTATCGAATACATATAATTGAGGTGACTGACTCTTTAACGACTGAATTTTCTAATTCCTAACACTTCTTATGTTGCAGTTTAATCCCAACTGAGGTCAAATTAAGCTCCGTTTCTTCATTTGCTGATGAAGAAAACCATCTGCTGATGTAGTGAGACCTCTTACATTGCATTTTATCATGCTAACTCTCTATAGAAGTCAAATTAAGCTATTTTTCTTTATTTGTCAACCCAAGATATAGTTACCCTTTCCTTTCGGCATCCAATCATCTTCAATTGTGGGATCCGGATCGGAACATTCTTATATACCAATATACCGCATCGTTAGTGAACACACATCTGAGATATATGGTGGTCGACATCACCCAAACAAAGAATCGACTAATAAAAGTCAATTCAACATATCAATCGGATCATTCAAATGTATGGAATAATGTGTTCATCAAACTCTAATCATCTAATCCTAACAATCATATCCTAAATTCCTAGTCCTTCGACATAGGCAAATATCATTTTTAATTAAGCACGAAGGATAATTAAGAAAGCCCGTTAGATGATGTAGATTTTGAAAACATTCTCCCCCTCAATCAATGACTTATTTTCTAAAAAGATTAAAAGCGCGGAAGTCATTGATTGAGTTTTCATTTTTTTCTAAAACTCTGAAACTGATTGATTTGCAAGCAACTCATTTACCACCATTAAATTAAAACAAATATTTTTCGAAGAATTTTAGACGGAAAAATATTTGAGTAAAACAATGATCCTTGACATACTTTCCTCATTTAGTTTTTAGGATAAGTGCACGAAATATTTTGAAAATTGGATTAGCGCAACACTTTCCTTTCTTTAAGAGCGGGTTGCTATCAGAAATAATAGCAAACCATTGTTTAAGCACGGGTTGCAGTCCGAAATAACTGTAAGCCATATTTTGAGACATGTTTTGGAAAAGAATCTTTACACCTCCCGCTCGAACTTCATCTATGGTCCCGTGCCATTATTGAATGACATTTCTAAGACCGCAGATGTTATCGATACCAGAAGACATGTCTTGAGAAAACATATTTTTGGTATTTTTAAATTTTCGATTTTTATGGGTTTTTGATGATTTTATATTTTCTATTTTCTTTTGTTGGTTTTATGTTTTTGTATTTTGTTTTGATAAATATTTACAATGATAGAGAAGATGATATAAAGATGATATATTTTAAGAAGATAATGATACGAGTACCGAGATAAGGATATCGAGCGACGCAGTAGGAGATTTCGTCATCTCTTAAACTTCCACCACCAAAGCATCCGAGGCTCAGAATAGAACATGAGCCTTTGAGAAAGGAGACTTTGGTAGCTTCCCCAAACCGAAAATCCTTATGTTGAGCGATTCAAGCTCTATTTCAAGCTTGCCTTAGCAGTGCATGAGAAGCACACCATTGTCATAAATCCATTGCTCCTTGTAAGAACGATAATCGAGATTCTCCATTCGGGGTTATATCATCAAGAAGAAGAACAACAACGTATCATCTCACACATAAATAATTGTTCGAAATTTCATTCTCTTCAAGTCCAAGCACTCCATACCAAAAGTTGTCAAGAGACCACTTCCTCAAGTAGATGAATTGATCCGATCGGTCTCTTAGACTAGAGCTCACGAACCGAATACACATACCGAAGACAAAGAAACTTATACCATCAAGTAGCAGTTAAGTCCAATAGCCAAAGAATAACCCGATGTATACTTTTCTCTCCCCACGAAGAAAGTGTATGAAGCTCAAGAACCCAAAGTACCCAAATGCCCAACGAGAAAAACCGATAACATTGAAGAAGCGGGCGAATCACGATTATCTCTGCGGATGACAATCTCTGCGGATTTCAACTCCGAATAAGTGATTATATCTACGAATCAATGATTAAGACCTCAATTGAGACATCTGGCGCCCCAATGTACACAATTCTCTCTCCACGATGATTGCGATAACATCGAGATCATCACACACATATGTACCTCTTATATCTTGAAACTTTCTCTAACATCACTTCCTCACATAGTTGGAATAATAACACTAAACGCCTTGATGAGTAAAACCTTGAGTTTCTCTGCGGTCATGACATTCGTCTTCCGGGATATCTTCAATCACTTAGAAGAATTAAGTTCATCAAGTTTACTCGCCATGAGTCAAACCTTGAGTTTCTCTGCGGTAATAACATTTGTCTTCCAAGGATATCTTCAATTACTTAGAAGTATTAAGTTCATAAATTTTACTCGCGTTTAGGTGCTTGTCTCCTTCCCCCTTGCTGGTTTTGACACTTCAGAATCAGCAAAACATTATAAGCCCAAATACTTGAAATATGTCAAGATGATCGCTTGAAGTCTTTGTGAGAATCAACATGCTGAATAATGTGAGCAAGTCTAATTGGGGATTAAATTCGACATATCACTCTCCCCCAATTAGTGCTCTCCCCTAAACCGACAATCTGTTTGATAAATGCCCAGATTAAGAAGAAGTCTTTGGATAATCAAATGCAACTCGTCTTTAGTCTTCTAACATGCAGAGAAAATGTAGAACCGATTGTAGACTCGACCTTCTTCAAGATTGTCAAATTGGGGAATAGAAAGTATTCAATTTACGACCTTGATTGAATAAGTGAAATCATCCAAAGTATTCAATTCACACTTCTCCCCATAAAATTAGCACAGGATGTCGCCATCGTCATTATAGTTGAGCAAGTGGAATAAGAAAACAATCAATAGTAGCCGGTTCACTTGATAAGCGAAAGCGCATGGAAAAGTATGAAGCATGTTGATGAGAATGGTCATAATTGAGAAGATTTCTCTTCTTGGAAGATAAAGCGCCTTGAAGCGCATACATTTCTTTTCTTTGAGGAGCGAGGCTTGAGCTGTTGTGTTTAAACATCATAAGAAGATTTCTCTTCTTCATAAGATAATCTTGCATTGAAATGTACACATTTCTTTTCTTTAGAGTATGAGGCATGAACCGTTGTGTTCATCGTCATAATCTCTCTTTCGACATCTCTTGGCAAACATGTAATCACCCCATTATCATTCAAGTGGGCTCTTTGTAGTGACAAGTGATGGAGAAAACCAAATATGATGAATTTAACCTCAAGTAAACTAATCCGAACTCGTGACTTAAACTTGTACATATGTAACAAAAAGCGGTGCCGATTTCCATTAGCATCTCTAACTACTCTCTAAGTACTATATACTCTTCAACCAACCAACCATCAAGTATAAGACGTACATCACCTCTTAGAAATCCACAATTGAATGTGACACTGAGTACTACAACGTAACTCCTTAAAGTGATAGTTATCTTGAGGTGATAAGAGCCCAATTCCCCCAAGTGGTAAAAGAAAAGGAAGAAGTCACCCAACAACAACTAGATTTCCAAGTCTTCATTTTTTATAATAAGCTCAAACAAGGATCATGAAGAATCTTCATCCAACCATCCCCGATACCTTCAGATACTAAGTACACTTGCCCGTGATATTTCACTTCAACCTCAAATAAATAATAGTGAATTAACTCTGTTGTCACATCTTTTTAGTTAAAAGCTCAAATCTAGCCTCCTTTGACATTTAAATGAACTTTGATAATGGTGTCATCCCGACCATGGTTAAAAGCACATAACCCCGTAAAACCATGTAATAACCAAACTACCATGACGAATATCCAAACACACATCCAATTCATGAAATACACCCTTTATCCCTTCTTTGAAGCGTAAATCGTAGCACCGACATCAAGTAAGATCCGAATTACACTTTCTCTTCTCCAAGATGGTTCCATCATAACGGGATTTTACAACTCTATGGTTTAAACCGAGAAATATTTTCTTTCGCGGAATTTTACAAAACCAAAAATAAACCGAGAGATAGAGCCGGAAATGCACTTTACATACACCGGGATGATTCCATTGTCACCGGATTTTACAAGTCTATGATTTAAACCGAGAAATAGTTTCTTTCGCGGGATTTTACAAAGTCAAGACTGAACCGTAAATAATTTCAGGTTGAATGTGTTATGATAGCATTGGTTTCGGTGAATATCTGTTTTAGGGGAGCATGCAGCGGTTCATCAATGGTTCATAATCCAACATCAACAACATCATCAACCATCCAATAAACACTTTGGTAAACACATCATTCACGATTCGATCGCTATTGTAGTGACCACATGGAGAAGTAAACACGATATACCAAACTTGATCATGAAGTAGAATTCCCCAGATTTGTTACTTAAACTTGTACTAATCCTCGTGAACAAGAAACGGTGTACCCAATGTACAAAACCTCTTGACACTCTCATCAGAGTGAGACACCGAAGTGATAGCTACGTTGTGGGTTAAGCAGAATCACAAATGCAACTAAATAGCCAAGTCTTTATCACCCTCTATAAACGCTCAAACAAGTCATCTTTGCGGAAGGGTAGAAAGAAAGAAGATGAAATAAGTAAACGCACCGGAAAACCTCACTTCAATTCCAAATAAGAAATACCGTACAAGCAACCCCGTAGTCAACTTTGTACTCTCATATTTTGTAAAAATAATTTTACCAATTCAAGCCGTGATAGAATACCCCTCATGAAAATGCATAAACCAAAGTATCAAGCCTCATAACGAATCTCATTATCTCATCAACTCATATAGTCAAATCTCAAATCTCATCATAAATCAACACTGATAAAATCCAAATCCTGAGAAGCCTATCTGACCCTAATCATGTAAACGGCCTAAACTTGGTTACTTGTTCAAATCAATGCCCATTCTATGAAATTTAATCCAATCATCTAAGTCTCATCAAATCTCGTATTGCAACATATCTCCATCTTTCACATAATATCAAATCTCATGAATACACAAATCGTATACCAAAAAAACCCCCATGAATAATAGAATACACAAACCGTGTAAAATATTAACCATAGTTCATGATAGTCTTGGCCCATCTTAAGCTTGTTACTATCACATTATTAATCTTGGCTCATGATGGATTAGTTACAATTAAGACCAATGTCCAAGTCATACTATACCAAGCCCATACATATCATGAAATCAAATCGGCCCAAGGTCTTTTTCCGTCTAAACACACGATACCCTAATTATTAGGGGTATAAAGATCCACATATCTCCCACTTTCCTAATAATCTACTCACACAAACCCTAAAACTATCCCAATATTACGCCTCCATCACCAAATCACATCCGAAAACACATCGTATAAAAAAATCTCATCACCACAAATTAACCCTAATCGGTAAACATATCCGCCTCTCTTTATCACTTCATCTTAGTAGAACAAGGCCTCGCCTTTTAATGGTCAACACGTGATAAGGTTTTAAAATGTACCTTTTGAGGGGTCATTTAAGCCCTTATTTGATCACTTTTATATCCGTTATTACTTAATATCGTTCCTTTTCACTTTTAGGTCTCTTGAAGGCAAATTGCTGTAATGGCACTTATTTGGACGAAAAGCACGGATAAGCGAAGAAAATGGCCAAAGTCAAGAAATCGAGACACTCAAGTCTTTGAAATACAAAGTGGACGGCGTCCATCGCTTAACATGACGCCGTCGGAGCATTTTGTGACGGGACGTAAGTCGATTTTTATTTTCAAGTGACGGTGTCAAGCTTTAAAAGAGTAGGCCGTCGTAACTCGACGGCCTAGATTTGATCGAGACGGCGTCATAAGGTGAAGAGGACGGCGTCACAAGAACAAGGTGACGCCGTCGTAAGACTAACGTGGCCAAGATGAAACCCTAATAACGGCGACCGACGGCGTCACAAATCATAAGGTGGCGATCGTCGCATATGTAATCTTATATATAGAATCCGAATTTTCAAGATTAGAGAGTAGTCTTTTGGAGTAAAACCTAAACCGAACCAAGGCTGTCTTATACAAGTATTTTAGGGTTCTAAACCCTATCTTACATCAAGATAAGTGTTTTACTTCATTAATTCAATTATGTCTTTGATTATTTGTGTGTATGCTTGCATGTTCTCCATGTCGGCTAATTTACTTGTGTGTTTGATTAGGAATTATGAAACTTAATTATTGAATATTGATTGGTTGTCTCTTATCTTAATTGTAATGATCTAGTAATGCGATAGGTCATTCGTTGTGTAGTTAATGCTTGATTAATCTTTGTGAACCTTAGACTATGACACCTAGAGTAGTTGTAGGCTAAATCATACAAAGAGTGCCTTAGAGTTAGAGTGTATAAATCCTAGAGATTTTGTAGACGAGACCCTTTGGTAAGTTCAAAGAGTTAGGGATAAACGCATACCCTACGACTTTAGACACACAACACGATTAAGAATAAGGACGTGACAATTCAACCATCAATAGGAGATAATTAAGGAGTAATAAAACCTAAGTAAACACATTTTTAAACTATCATACGAGCACACAATAATTAGACATAGACTACCATCACCTTAGATTAGATAATTAGATAACTAGAGTAATCGGTAAAAATACCAAACCCCCAAATTCAAACCCCGAGATTCGTACCTTTCTATTTCCTAAAAAAAAACATAAAAAGATAAAAAAAAAATAATCTTCCTCAACCCCAACCTTAGCGTAGTAACTTCTCACTAGCATTCCTATTCCCCTAGAGAACGATATCAATACCCGTGGCTTACTCTAATACTACACTACAACGATTAGGTTCACTGCCTAGGGTGTTATAAAACTTGCTCGAAGAAAAGGAAGTTCCTTTGACCCCGAACGATGCGTGTAGCGTTATCAATACGCATCAGCAACAACTTACACAAGGCCTTGCCACAGGGATGGCTCGAGGACCTATTTTTGAATCGATTAAGTAACAGCAGGAAGGTAGGTTTTAATTTGCATCTTGTTTTTGTATCCTTGTGATTTTACGTTATAAACGAACCAAAAGAGTGAGTGTAACATTATTGTTATACCACTTCCATTTAGTTTGAATATTTAATAAAGGAGCACATGCTTCAAATTCAAATCAGTGATGAAATAGGTTCGACAAAAACAATCTTGAAAAGATTAAGCAAAAACGAACCGATCTGAGATTTTTATTATTGAAATTATTTCTTGTTGTTCATTTGTTGGTTCAGAGAATAGGGTGGGTTTGGATTTGTTGACTGATGTTGGGTGATAACGCTCAAATTGTGCATGTTTTTAGTAGCGTTATCTGTGCTTTTATGTGTGTAATTTGGTTATAATCATATGCTTTTGATGCTTAATTGTTGGATATTCGATTTCACTTACATATCATAACATTAACACAATGAGTATATAGATGATTTTAGAGAGAGAGAAAGTGGGATATTCTAGTAAGAGAAAGTTGTAGAATATTAGATTATCAAAGAACATCCAACCCTCTACCTTGCAAGGTAGAGGGTATTTATAGGTTACAAACTAAACGACCTCCGACGACTGTGGATCGGGGATACGATGGGTAAAGACCGTCCTTCCTCCACGGTGTTGCACTAAACTATATTACGCTCTTGACTAACTAATTAACTACATAAATACGTAAATAACGACAAGTCTACGAGCTAACTTATGCTAGATAATAGTTGGGGTGGTGACTCTTTAATCTTGGAATTTTCTAATTCTAACAATCTCCCCTACGGAGGTCACCCCATTTTTACATTTCAAATCCTAGCATTCTATTATTGACTTTGTTCTTGAGCTCGTGAGACATTAAAACTTCAACATCGCAATCTTTGTGCATAAGTAGTGCAACTTCAAAGTCGCATAGATTTGTACTTTAAAGTGGAGGTCATTAATGATCCATGAGATAATAATTATGAGCCAACTCTTGAGATCATCATCTAACAAAAATCTACGAGACATCCATTGTGGTGTTGTGACGTTAGGACCGACATGCTCACATTCGGATCACGATATCTTCTTATCGAGTAGTGGAAGCATTTGTTGAATCATGATATTGGCGGCGTAGCGAAGCTTGGAGTGAAGATATCGAGTCATTGATGCACTAATCATGATTTCTTTTGAGTTGAATGTGTTAAGTGAGCATGCGGCTATGGATTGACCGCTTCCTTCCGATCACTACAAGCGTCGGGCGCACCGCAAACAACGATTAGCAATAAATCGCACGAAGGTGTCTTTGATCACTTCGTTGAATTGAGGTACACGCCCACGGTTCCCGTTGATCGATTACAAATCTTGCTGTGATCGGTATAATTCGAAGAATTTCCTTGATGGGGTTTCGCAATGCTCTAGCTATTCTCAAACTGAACGTCTCAAAGACGACAACACGGAGTGAGTGAACCGGTGAATTTTAAGTCCACCGATTGATGAAAAGAGATTTAAAAACAATCGTGTATTGCTCAATAGAAATTGTTTTGCAATACAACGAAGGTTTTATTGAAAATCAATTATTAATCATAAAACACGTTTTGGTTTGAAAAATGAGTACACGGTCGATGTGCTAAAGAAAAGAGTTTTAAGCACAACGACCGGTTTTCAAAGGTATCCGTCAATCCATGACTGAACGAGATTGATTCAAGAGATTGAATCGCCCCATTGTTTATGTTCGGTTGTCACATGGTTGATCCATATAATAGATCTCACATGCCACCTACCGGGAGCTTGTTTGATGTTGGCTCCATAAGGCTTTCCATCTTCATTGTGAATATGAATACCCATCACTCGGATGTTACGGCAATACCACAAGGATAATCGTGGGACTCAAGATATAATCTCTCTTTCCACATTGTGTGAAGCAGAGAGTCTTCATTGAAAGTGTCCTAATGAGATTTATTGATGATCTCGTGGCTCTAGACTCAATTTGTGCATATTTGGATCCGTGTCGGAGACTAGGGAGAGGTCTCCTCTTCAATATCAACAATCTCTAAGAGAAAGTCGATAGATAATGTCGGTTCCCGTGAGAATGAAACAAGTCCTTTTAAGAGGAACTTGAGTGGTTTGGAAAGTTGAAGTGCGATCGTCCTTTGGGTCCATGACGTCTTGTCTTCAATGCCGATGTTACCATCGAGTAGCATATGAATTGAACCCGGTTTCGCCCTAAGGTTGAATAAATGGAGGGCTATTTGTTTTCACCCTTTTCTCATTCAATTCTTTTTAATTCTTCAACCCTTGATTGCTTACCGAGACTTCATTGCAAGAACCTTGTTGGGTTTGTTCTAGTGCTTGCTCTGTCTCGATCCGTACTCTTCCCATATCTCACTTTTCTCCTTTTATCATCATACCTAAGGACTTCTACACTAACTAGTGGATTATCCTCGGTAGATCCCTCCGGTTACGGCGGATCAAGGGAACCAATACCTAACCTTATCATCCTTATATCACCGTACATAAAGTAAAGTTGGTCGGTCAATTTGGTATTGTTCATCCGCCATTGGAACCAATTGAAAACCATTTGAAAATCAATCCGGATACTTGTGATATATTATCAAAACATTTTGTGCTCGAATTGTTTTTGATATTTTTAGAAACAGTGCTCCCCTCAACATGTGCATCAAATTTTTGAAATCGTTTTGCACACGGAGGCAAGAGGAAGAAATTACTTCTTTGATTACCATTTTCTAAAAATATCACCATCACTTCCTTGATCAAATCAAGTAGATAAAGCATTTCCGTGAAGGATGAGGTTTCCATAAATTTTCTCCCCTCAATATGTGCTTCGAGATTCAAAATTGTTTAGCACATATTAGAGAGAAGTATGCACAAAAATTGGTCATCTTATCTTTTAACATCTTTCATATTTATATCACATTTTCTCCCCGATCAAAATCTTAAATCCTTTGAGATTTTGGATCTCAAGTGATTTAAATATGTATGAGGTAAAATATTTGTAGGAGAAAAGTGTGTCCGAATTTATATGATCGAAGTGAACAACACCGATGTTTTCCCTTTTACAAAGGAAACCACAGTACAAATCCTAGCACTATTACATGTTTCTGATTGTTCACATTTAGTACACCACATATTACACATATTAAAAAAACACAACATAAAGCGCTTCCGAAGATGTCTTCATTCGGTCCTCGAAGAAGTTTGTAGTGACCATCACGAAGCCTTCCACCAACAAAACTTTCAAGGCTGCGGAAGATCCTTCGTGTCTTGAGTCTTCATCGATTGCGACAATGAAGTGTTCACACCTCTTCAAGTCATCATCGGTCCAAAAATAGTTTTAACCCAAGAATTCATATCAATTTTGGCTTCTTTCACTCACGGTGTCAAGTTCTTCTTCGACCAATTTGAGAGTACCATCACTAAACTTGTAGAGCTCACATAGCGCATAAGCATACGAGATCCATATCATCGGTGAAGATGAGCGGCTCTAGGGGTGTCAAGGACTTTGTATTCGCAATGAAATTCATGCCCAGTTGCATTCCATTGTGGACTTGTAAGGTTGATCTGGTTTGGTAGCTTTCAATGCCAAGTGAAAGTCCTCAACTCGTTTCGAATGACTAAGCCCCGATCCAAAGAGTGACAGTGCAGAGAGGGCCTTTTCTCACGGACGGTAAATGCTCAAGGTGTCCTTGAAGATTTAAGAGATAGAGATCTTGAAATCATTTGGCGTAAGATGTTTGAAGTCGTTCTCTTCAATAGTATACTCTTTGATGTCCGCTATTTTAATGACTATCTTCTTCAAGTACTCATATCCATAGATAGGGAAGATCTCTACTCGAACAACACTTAAGATTTGCGACTTTGATCGACATCATTGCGTCTTTTATCGCACCATGTCTTTCGATGTAGAACTTCTTCTTTTGAACCACCGGTGAGAAATACCATAAGAAGCGGCAATATCATATTTTGTTCTTCATTAGCCCGAATTGATCAGAACCATCTGTTCAAGCCCCTTATCGAGTAGGTTGCGCTTTCATCTTTGATATTGATAGAGCGGGTCTTCTTTCGTGAGCGAGCACAGATAGTCCAAGTCGTGATTGAAGAAGAATTGACTGAATGGTCATCGACCGTGTTCACCACCAAGAGGAAGAGATTTGTTGACATTGAAGCGATCGATTTGCTCAACGACTTGGTCATTCAAAGATCTTATGGCATTCTTCCATTTGATATTGAAGATGATTTGCATCGAGTGGAAGACTTTGACAATTTCATAAGCTTGTCCTTCAAGATCTCTTGGAGTTATGGATGAGATACTCTTCCATTCACAAAACCATTTAATAAAACTTCCCATGTCTCGGTGTAGTGCGTGAAGAGAGTCTTGGTGGAACTTCATAATTATTGGTGATAGGCGATGCCCAATTGTTGTCGGGAATCATATAGTCGACTACGGGATGGTCCATGTGGGTTCCGGAGAAGGAGGTCTATCTTCCATAATGCGACTTTGAATTGTGTCTCTTGAAGGTGCTACCTGGATGTGCTAGTGCGATTCCGACCATGTAAGTATCAAACCAATCTTCGATGGCTTAGGAATATGCTTTGTAGATGCATCATCTTCATCGGTTACGAGTCGGCCATGACATGCGACTCTTCGTGAACCATTTGATCATCGTGAATTGAGGTGGATGTGGATGTGAATCTTGAATCAACCGTCGTCAAGCAGTGATTTCTTCTTAGTACTGTTCTTTTGTATGACCCGATTGATTGGAAGGTTTTGGCGGTGATGATGGTGGTTGTGGTGGAGGTGTGTTGGTTGTCGTTGAAGGATTACCGACTCAGGAGGTTCCAGCGCCCGTTGGTGGTGGAGGTGGAGGAGGATCATTACGGTCCTTCATCAATGATTCCATCACAATTGTTCTCCTTTTCTTTTTAGCTTCTTTTCCCGATGTCAATCATAAAGCGCTCATTATTGTCGAACTTAATGGATTCATCAAGTGCCTCATAGAGTTTCTTGTGAACCTCATGCTTGTCCTCTTGACATCATACATCCTTTCAAACGAGTTGCTCTTATATCGGTGATAAGCGTGTCCTTGAATCATCTAAAAGTGGAGCCTCCATATCCCATTCCACGGCATCCTTGACTTCTCCTTCAATAGCGGCAGAACCCCTTCATTGAAGTTGAGGTGCTCCAATCTATAGACATGATCCACAAGGAATCAAATGATTTAGGAAGTTGCCTTTCGAGCTTCTATCCTTTTACTGACTTTGTCCGATGGTTGATCGAGGTAAGGATCGTGGTGGTGAAGTCGGTGGAGCATCCACATCAAGAATTGTAATGATAGGTTCGGGGTTGGTGATGATGTCGGTGGTGTTTGTACAGTTGATTGAGTTGGTATGGGAGGTGGAAGTGCGGTTGATAAAGAAGATCTCGACATCGGAGGAATGGTTGGCGTATCTTCTTTGAATCTTGACGGTATACATGGATTGTGCAAGATCTAAGGATTTGTCATTAATGAATTGATCACCAAAGAGAAATCAGATCAAGATCCTTAAGTGAGGATATAGAGTTAGTAGACGATTTGGTTCATCCATCTTCAAGGTCTCATCGGATCTTGTCTCAAGGTTCTCCTGCGAGCCTTTATGCAACAAAGTGTCAACATTCAAGTCGATTGAGTCTCACTAAGAGTAAGAGTTTCTTTAAACGTTTCGGGCACTTTGTCCACTCCGGATTGTTCATTAGCATGAGATGATTCTGATCTTCTCTTCAGCTCATATTGATTGGTGGTGCTTGATGGAGATGATGAGATCGTTAAAAGCATGTGAGCTGCTTGTTCAGTTTCAACACTTTCAATCCCTTTTCCTTTGTCATGTGTTATTGGAGTTGGTTGTCGTGGTAGTTGATCAAGCTCTCTTAACACAACTCCACCTACTGGTACTTTCACATTTTGACTTTCTAGGCTTTGCTGGATCCCCATTTGCAGAGCAGCATCATCATCATCAACTACCTTGGAGCTATCCCTTGCTCCCTCAACATTGTCACCAATTTCTTTTTCCACCTTCTTCTTCTTTTCTTTATGCTTTTTGGATGAGGAGTCTGACTGTTGAGATCTTTCGCGTCTCTTTTTAGGAAGGGAGGCATAAGATGCTTTAGAGCCAGAGATGGTCTTGGGAGCATTGGGTTGTGAGGAGTAGGTGTGACATCGCAGAGGAACTGAGGCTCTTTTCTTGTATAGTTTGAAGTAGTCCTTCTTCTTGATATCTTCGTGAGAAGACAATCAGAATTGGCAATCCAAAATTTCTTTATCCGTACCTCTAGGAACGTATTTGTGTTTCCTAAAACAAATTCATCTTACGCTTTGTGTAAAGTTGATTCGAGACCTAGGAGTGAAGTTGTGATTTTGTTGCAAGAACTGGATAACAAGCTTAGAAAATCGGATCTTCGGGAATCACAAGCTTGTTCTCGTCTCTTTCGGCCTTGAGCTTTGTTCTGGAGATTAGTTCTATCAGATATGAATGTGTGTATTGATAAAGAAAATTCTTCCCAAATACAATCTGAGACATTCACATCAACTCTATTAACAATTCCCCATAGGATTTACTGGATAGGAATTCTCACTTTATCGAACCACGATGTTTTCTTAGGATAAGCACAAGTTAAGAATAGTTGTAATAGCTCTCGGGGTTGATACATGTGTCCGGTGATGATGTCGATGCTCTTGAAATCTGCTCGATAACCCAACCCAATAAGAAAGACAATCGGATCGTCGACACGGTGGAGATTCGAATGAAGGTTAGGGTCACATGGGGTGATTCCAAGAGCCTTGCTCGAATATCGTAATCAATAGTGAACTCCCTATCATCCGGTTTGCAAGAGTATCGGTGTGATTTTGTCCCATTGAGCGGTGTTCCAATTGTTGAATGTAAATGGTGGGAATTGAGCATTGCTTGGTAATAGCACCAAGAAGTTTGTGTTTTGAGGATGTCAATAAAACTTTGAGTATCGGATTTTGTTGAAGCTTTGTAGATCCACATACGCTTGCTTTTTCCAATATCGGCCCATTGACTCTGGGAAGGATTTCTTCGTCGAGAGAACTTTGGATGATGCCGAAGGGTAGCGCTCTTTTCGGGTTTGAACTTGCCATTAATGATCCGAGTAAACATACAATCAACGAGAATGATTGGGAGCAGGTTAGATGATAAATGAGACAACATATAAGCGATAACTCGGAAGGAGTCCCCAAAACACATCTGAGAGAAAGATTGAGTGGCATAAGTGAGATATTTCAATGAAGTAGAATCTTACGGATAAATATTCACACGACGGTGATAAGGGATTAAAGGTAAAAGAGTACATTGCAAAGGGATCATGTCAAGAGCCAAGATACAAATATAGAAGTGATATAACAAATATGCATGAGGCAAAAAGTAACGATTGGTTGTCGTGAGAGAAACCAAGTACCGTTTGCCTAAACAGAAATGTCATAGCAGATTACATAGAGTATGTTTGACAAAACAAGTTGAATCAGGAGATCCTAAGTATAGTGAGAATGAGATCAACTTTAGAAATACACCTTTGAACATTTTAATAACTCTTGTCTTAAGACTAATTTGCAACATGAAAGTGAACAATGTTGCTAACTTGTAAAGACAAGTCGCCATCACTAGTACCACAGACAAGTCGCCAATAGTTTAGCTCTTTAAGTCGCTATATATGCTAATTCGCTAACTGGTAAGGACAAGTCGCCATGAACAGTAACAAAACCAAGTCGCTACAAATCGTTAACTAAGTCGCTAAGGTTACTAATTCGCTAACTTGTGAAGACAAGTCGCCATGAACAGTAACACAACCAAGTCGCTACAAATTTGTTAACTAAGTCGCTAATGTTACTAATTCGCTAACTTATAAAGACAAGTCGCTAACACCTAACACGCTACCTAAGTCGCCAGAATAAAATAAACTAATTCGCTACAGACACATAATCGCTAAGTTGAATGCTAACTCGCTATGAAGAACATTCAAGCTAAGTCGCTACCAAGAACATGATAAGTCGCCATCAAGAACATTCATAATTTCAACAGACAAACCACCCAATCCACCAATCATTCATCATCCTTACATGGTAACACATTACACAGCGATCACAATAAAATTTACCAACACTTAGTATACTTGCAACATAATACTCAACAAAGCAACACGATTAAATGAACCATTGAACCTAAGAAGGAATCAAACAGTCACAGTACACGAGCTCGTACGGATCTGGTAAAAGTGACAAGTTAGAAACTTAACACAAATGCTTAAGAGAACTAGGATAAGAGAGATTCGAAACATACCACTTGCTAAGTCGCTAGGATGAGCAATTTGACGAAGAAGAAAAAAACGAGAGAGAGAAAAAAACTTATTTGTGCAAAAAGTGGTAAATCGCTAGGGGTATAGAAACTATCTTAGGCAGTTTGACACATTTGGTCCTTGTGGTTTTGAAATGAAGTGAGATAAGTCGCTAGAGCAACACAACTTTCACATATATGACAAGTTTGGTCCCTATGGTTTTGATGAACGAGTGGTAAGTCGCTATCACGGATTATAGACTAAGTCTCTAGCATAGATTATCACAATGATCACCATGAATCAATTAATCATTTAGTCAAATAAGCATTTAATGCTAGGCACTTAATACATAGGTACACAATGATAATCACATGAGCAAGATACGACCACAACCTACAAATACCATAACGAGATAGTTACAAAGGCAAAACACGACCTCAACTTACTAACGAGCAAACATTATAACCAAAGACGAAGCCAATGGCATAGATAGTCAGGAGAAACATATACACAATCTCCCCCTCAATCAATGTCATCAAAGAACATTGATTGACATTAATCAACCCCGTTATAAAGAAACAAGAATATTTCAATTGTTCGAACTTCATCTATGATCCCGTGCCATTATTGAATGACATTTCTAGGACCGTAGATGTTATCGATGACAATGAATGTATTCTTTATTAGATTGGGAAAAACATGATAAAATTGTAAATTTAAAAGAATGACATATATATAAAAATTAAAAAGTTGTTTTTTTTGTTTTTTTTTTTTGTTTTTTAGGAGACTTGATTTATACACAGATATAGAAGAACGAGTCCTGATTCAAGATGAATAGGAGTCAAAGTAAGAAGTACATCAACTCTGGCACGCTATAGCTCCTGAATGAGCTATGTTCATTTCGATGGGAACCAAGTCATGAAGTTCTGATTGAGTTGAGCATTGTACCGAAAAAAAGGCGAGCACATTGTCCGAAGCACATGTAGACTTGTACATAGAAGGGTTAGTGACATGTTTAATCTCACATTTGGATGCATCACATTATAACACGACGTATCATTAATGGGGATCCTATTAGGTTCTACATTCTTGAAAAGTTTACTGTGGAATCCACTGAGGCATGATCTAGGAATGTAAGTTCGTTTAAGTCTTGTAAACTTAAAAATCGCGGTGGGAATCCATTTGAAACCACAGTTAGTTGAACTAAATGAGTGCATAACCTTGTTTTGACTATTTGTTCTTTTGTGATCGAGAATTTCTTAGGGATTGATCGGTCAAATGATGTTTTGCATGAGAGCTAGTTAAACTTATTGCATTTCGATCCGTGAGAGTTGACCATAAGTCCTATGTTTGAGATTCATCATATCCGAACTAGGCAATGAAGTGACCTGGTTTTGACAAAGCAGACATATTATCAACTTGGGATGTAAGCTTAGATTTCAATGGTTTAGCTCTTTCGGACCTAAAGGTATTAGGTTGTTTAATAACTGCTCGTTTCAAGTGGTTACGAACATTTGACTTTCCCAAAGTTGAAGGTTTTGCAAACTTAGTGTTCATCCTATTTCCATGAGACTTCACGAGCTCATTTTTAGGGCAACAATATTGAAGCTCTTATCCCGAATTTGTGCTTTGAGGTCATCAATGTCTTTCATCAAGAGGTTAGATTGATTGACTAACTTAGAGTTTGTTTCCTCAAGGTTCTTTCTTAAATGCTCATTTTCTCTTAGAAGGTTGGACACACATAGAGCTAGTTCGAATTTCTAGATTCTAGTGCATCACTCATCTCATGTGATCATATTTACGGGCTTCAAAGAAGTGATTTGATTGCCTATGGTGAATCTTTGTCACGAATCTGGATTTTAAGCGATTAATTTCAAAAATTCTCTAAATTCGGAAGTTCACGATTAGTACACGGTTTTTTCATAAAACATTTCATCTTTTGTTGTATTTCAATTTGCAATGAGATCGGTGTTTTCAAGAATTGAAAATTTGTTTGAAAGCTCATCATATACCCTTTTTCAATCATGTTACTTGCATTAGATTCGTGCAAAACAAAGCGATTCCACATTGTTATGTTCGAGTAAGAGTCATGTACCTTTTATGAGAATTTGTGTGATCGGATAAGTGTACCTTATTGATTGATACCTTTTCGACTCGAGACTTTGAGATCGTCTTTGTTCTCTTCATCCTTTTCATTACAAGCGAGATTACGCAATCGGTGTCTTCTTTGGTTCAAGCGGAATGTAGCATGTCACGTCTCCATTGCTTCATGGAATCTCTTGGCACTCATTCAATTCATTCAAACTTGTTATTCTCTTTAGCGACTTCCTTGATGTATGTTTCCATATTACTCATAAGTTGAATAAATGAGTTTCGAACTCATGAATTTCCATTCCGTGTGTTTCTTGAAAGATATTCCGGTCATGATATCATCAAAATGAGGAGTATTCTTCCGGATAAGTGGTGAAATTGGTTGAAGATGGTTTGGAGAGCGACACGAGAATCATCATTGAGAACTTTTCATTGGTAATTTGAAACCTCGGTCGTTCTAAGTTAAGTAAAACAATTCTTGTCAAAGTGGGAAAATCTGACGAAGGATGGCACAACTTGTTAGATCCATGGTTGTAGATAAGAGTAATTTGAGAAGTGATCGAGATGTTGAAACGGCTCACTAGTGCATTCCATATTCTTAGCATCATTTGCGAGACATTAATAGTGACTTATTTGAGTTGTTTTGATTAATCGTTCTTTGAATCATTAAGTGTATGGCATTCGGATAAGCATTCATTTCACTATTTTGTCTTTGTGTCATAGAGAGCAAGTACTTTGGTGATTAAAGGATCCGTGATGACCGACATTGTGTTATTATGAATTACTCCCAAGTCTCTAGAGATTTTGAACCAACTCGCTAGCAACTAAATAGCAATAATCCCAAGTCGTTAAATCAACATCCAAGTCGCTAATCCTCTAATTCGCTATACCGCCAAGTCGCTAAACAATTTCAAGTCGCTAAGTAGTAACTCGCTAAGCATTAAGTCGCTAGCAAAATTTTGGCAGCAATTCGCTACACAAGTCGCTAAAGATACAAGTCGCTAAATAGCAACTCGCTACAAACCAAGTCGCTACCTCCAAGTCGCACACTGTGGTGGAAAGTCCACTACTTGTACTTTAAGTCGCTAGTTCTAAGTCGCTAGGTCTAAAGCGTAACTCGCTACAAATTTGTAAAGCAAGTCGCTACGAAGAAAGTATTCCGTGTGTTAAGTCGCTAGCAAGAAAAACCACATAAACATCACTTTTCAATCCAAAACAACCCAACCAAGATGATTCAAGCTTACCAAATGAAAACTAAACACTTGTGATGATTCTAAACATAAAAGTACTAACAAAATCCAAACTTTAACACAAGAAATCAACCAAATGATGCACAAACCACTAAACTTTTCAAACTCAAAACCACCTAAAACCACTAGAAATCAAAAGATGTGCAAGATATGATCTAACCATGGCTCTTGATACCAATTGTTGGATATTGGATTTCACTTACATATCATAACATTAACACAATGAGTATATGGATGATTTTAGAGAGAGTGGGATATTCTAGTAAGAGAAAGTTGTAGAATATTAGATTATCAAAGAACATCCAACCTCTACCTTGCAAGGTAGAGGGTATTTATAGGTTACAAACTAAACGACCTCCGACGGCTGTGGATCGGGGATACGGTGGGTAAAGACCCGTCCTTCCTCCACGGTGTTGCACTAAACTATATTACGCCATCGACTAACTAATTAACTACATAAATACGTAAATAACGACAAGTCTACGAGCTAACTTATGCTAGATAATAGTTGGGGTGATCGACTCTTTAATTTGGAATTTTCTAATTCCTAACATTAATCATACAAAAGTGTGTTTGCTAGTTCATTTGAAGCCAAGTGCAAGAAAGTGGAGAAAAAGACGGAAAAAGAAGTAAAATACGAAGATTTCTCCATATATGAAGAATTCCCGAACAAAGCAAGAATTGCGAAGTATATTCGAGAAGATAAAGTTATCAAGTTAGTGGTCCAAAGACTCAAGAATAAAGTTCAAGAAGGGAAACGAGAAAGAAATGAAGAAAAGAAGCTTAAACGAAAAGATATTGGAAGCCTCGTTGTTCCGACACACCTTCACCATTTGGCCATATCTTTTGCATACGGACTCCGTTTGACCCCGGTTTTGCGCCATGGAAAGCTAAGAGAAAGATCTACAACTTTTCCGCTTATAAATTTTGTGATTTTGCTCCAACCGATCGGTCGAGCCCCGCAACCGGATCCGGTTGGAGACTAGTCACAAGACCAACCGAACGGTTGGAGCCCAACCGATTCGGTTGGGGAGCCCTGGACAGCCATTTCTTCATTTCTAAGACTCCAAACTTGTTCCAAACGATTCTAGTCCCTTCCTACATGTCTTCTAGTCCTTTCCAAGCTCCTTGGTGACCAAGAAATGCATTTATAACCCCAAGGGCTTGAGAGTAGTATAAATAGAGGCCTTTGCATCCTCATTTCAACACCACAACTTGAGAGATCTTCTCTCACACCTATCTTACCACCACTACTCTCTCTCAAAGCCTAAATTCGATCATAAAGTTCCAGGAAACTTTGGAGGTCCAAGAAGTCATCATTTGGAGGTCAAACCATCAAGAAGTCTACCCCAATACTTTGGGAATCATTACTTCACCATTTGTAATCTTATTCCAAGCATTGTAAGACTTTTAATCATATTTTCTAATGTTCAAAGTTCTGAGTTTATGTTCATGTTTGCTATGAGTGGCTAGTTTCTTTATACACTTGCTTAAATGATGTTGATTATCATATGATTAGTTAGTGATTGTGTTAACATGTTTTAATTCAATTTCAAGTTGATTCTAAGATCCAATTGTGCTAAAGTTTCATAGTAACATTTGTTAATCAAGTTTGGCTAATTGATAGTAATCGTTGGGGTCGAAAGAACTTATTGTTATTCAACTAGTCATAATCATTTTGTCTATGGATGATTGTTTTTACCCATTATTCTTGATTATACAAAGGAACTAAGGTGTGGTTGTAATAGAAACGCTTTTTGTTTATCAAATTGGATTGGTTGGAAACATCTAAATGGTCGTAAGATTAGTTATTGAGAATCAATTGTAGCCTTTTGTCTATGATCGGTTACCTTTTGTATTGACCATTTCTTAAGCAATTTGATGAACAAGTGGATGTTTTTGTGTTTAAGTTTATGTATGTAGACTTATGAAACTTGAATTGATCTTGAATTGATTGGTTAAACTTAATGCTTGTTTTTATAAACTAAACTTTTGATCAAGGTTTAACTTGTAAGAACAATAGATTAGTGCACCAACTAATTATCATAACCAACATGTTAAGAAGAGGTTAATACAATCACATTAATATATGATATGAAACTAGTTTAAGCAAGTGTAGTTTTAATCATCGAATTTCATTATATCTATTTGCTTTATTATATGTTTTGGATAGACTCCGTTAATTCAAACTTGTGTTTAGATTCACTTAAATCCTATGACGATCCCGACTTACCTTCATAATCTTGCTATAACGGACGAGTATACTTGCTCGTATGTGTTATTGGTAATATTGGTAATTCACCTTTATAAATTTAAAACTTGTACACATGTAGCACATCATTGGGACATGTCCGCACGAGTCTCACGAGTCCTTGTTGATTAACACAATGTTTCTTGGACCGATGAGGACAAGATTAAGTCCGAGGTTGATATATGTTTGGGTCGGATGAGTTTTACCTTTTCATTTTAATTTCGTTGATGAACTTGGACCAAAGATGGTGTGAACACGAGGTCATGAATAATGGTATTGGTCTTGTGGTCGATGGTCTAGTATTCTCATTCTTCATTTCGATAAGTCGCTAGACGACATTGTCAAGTCGCTACATCTTTAGAATCAAGTCGCTATATTAGACAAGTCGCTAGCTTAGACAAGTCGCTCAAAAGCAACTCGCTTTGGGGTCAACAAGTCGCTAAGTTAGTCACACAACTCGCTACTTTGCATTTTTAACAAAAGTCGCTACTAATTATTGGCTCAAGTCGCTCGTTAAAAACAAGTCGCTACATCATTACTCAAGTCGCTACAAGGAACATACCAACTCGCTATGAAGAATGACTACAAAGAACGCAAAAACCGCTCGCTTTTAACCTTTTGAAACCGACGGAAAATGCATAAAAGTGTTTCTTTTGACCCGTATGACCTCAAAGATGACCGGATGACCCATTGACATTACCTTTGGAACAAAAATCGTCACAAAGAAATGATATTAACATGACTGTTGACAAGCAAAATGACCACAAGACTTTAATGATTTGGTACAAAAGTCATAAAATAAATAAAAATTTGTCATGGACAAGTATAAGACACAAGATGATTTCATTGACACTTTTGTCCAAATAGGATACAAAACATTGTTTAAAACTGTTTACCAAACTTATAGGAGAAAAATATTTTCGACCCTAAAAGTGCACAAAACCGTTTTAACAAGAATCAAAGACCATAACAAATCAACACAACACAATAACCTTGGGTCCGTACCATTTGTAGGATCGTAATATTTATTGTTATGATGATTCGGGTGGTCTTGGATGATGGAAATACATATTAGCCATATTTAGAGAGATAAAGAGATGAGAGGGTGTTCTTGGTAGAGACTTGATTTACAAAAAGCAAGGTTAGATTATGAGAAGCACCACTCCTTCCATGGATGGAAGGGGTATTTATAGTTATAGACAATACGACCTCCTATCGGCCTGTCGATCAAGTATACAGTGGGTAAAGACCCTTCCTTCCTCCACGGTGTTACACTAAACTAATCTATGCTACAAACTAACTAATAAACAAATAAATAGCGTAACTAACGATATGTCTACGAGCTAAATTATGCTAGATAATATTTGGGGTGACCGAAACTTTACTTATGGAATTTCCAATTCCTAACACATAGTGAGTACATTTGGTGCGTTAACGTTTTCCATCATGACGTCCATATTGTGATCTGAAAGATATTGAGCCAAAAGAACCAACATATCGAAAGATATTACGTTAGTCAAAATTTGATTTTATTGTCCAATTATTGAATTTGTTATGTTGATGAATGTTACGAGTCCAACGTCACTTGTTTGTCCAATAGTCCAAAGTAGTCGTGATAAGTTTCGTGAGTTTATTAGTTTTGAATTTTAAAGTCCAAATTTTCACTCATTCACACAACATATAAACCATTATAGCTTATTAGTGACATTTTGGTTTTGTGACGCTATGATTTATTTATTTACAAGTTTGTACGCGTAACAATTCATAATTATGGTTAAAAATAAGGCGTAAGCGTAAAGTTACAAGCTTATGCGTAAACAGTTGTGACCATACGCGTAAGCATAAGCTTATGCGTAGGAACTCCTCTTAAGCATAAGGAATATTACGCGTAGGAAAAGAGCCCTTGGCATAGAGCTTACGCGTAAGCGTATGTGGGAGCTTATGCGTAAGGTTTGCTCGTATGGGTGAACCTTATGCGTAAGACTCAAGTTTACGCATATCCTTCACAGGATACATAGTCCCCATGTAGAACCTTACGCGTAAAAGTTACGCGTAAGATTTCTCTTACGTGTAACCTTCTACGCGTAAGATGATTCTTATGCGTATAGTTCCAATTGTTAACCTTGATTCTGGTTTTTCACGCGTAAAACCTGAAATAAATTCATCATAACATATTCATTAACAAATTATTCAATCCCTTTGAATCTCACATGGAATCACAATCATACACAGTTACGTGTAGGATATACTTATACGTAAAACTTAAACCCTAGGGATTCAAATATTATGAGTAAGAAATACAACCATAGAACATGCACCAAATAATTTATGGTATGTCTTAGAGACAATATGAATGTGTTGCAACAAGTTTTAACAACCAAAACCTTAAGAATCAAAAATCCCTAATTCGTATGAGTCTTAAACCCTAAATCTCAATTTCTTACAATTACATGTTTCTGGGTAAGAATAAAAGGTGGTTTTGGTCAATTAAGCATGTTAGAAACATCATATGACCATCTAATTACACAAAAACGCTCTCAATAGAAGACCCCCAAATCACACGCATAAACCCTAATTTTGAAAAATGATTAATTGATGTTTCTGGGTTGAATTTGTTATTGGAAATAGTTTTAGAATGATGTTAAGAATATTTTAACACACTTATTTCTACAACAAACACCCAAAACATGATTGCATGTTCATACGCATATGCGTAAAACATGAAATCACGCCTAGGGACAAATCTAACCGTTGGTTTTATGTATAAATTAAAACCTATGTTTAGAATATCATTGAGAATCATAAACTACTTACAAAATTGAAGATTAAAGCATGGATTTGTTGTTTGATTCTTAGGCGTAGGATGAGTGGTTGGAAAAGTAAATGTAAGTAATAAATGTGTTAATGCATTAGGTAGGAGGTTTTGTTAAAATAAGTTTAAGACATTCGACACTTATGGTCCCTCCACCTCAACCAATTTCATCCACAGGCCAACACTTCCAATTAGGTTAAGCACAAAGTGTAGGTTTGGAAAGAAACTTTAACGACACTCCCCCTCGACTTTAGAAATAGAGAAAATTTACAAATTTGGGTCCGAGGAGTGTCAAGAAACAAGAAACGTGTCCACCATTATCAAAGATACAACCGGTATAGGATAACATGCAAGTACATGGTTTTATGAAACAGAAAATATTTACTTTCTCCCCCTCAACACTTGACCGAGAAAATATTGAAATTTTGAAAGAGTGAAGTGTTGACGAAAGATTTGTACTTGCCATGTTGAAAGAAATTAAGATAGAAGAATATTTTTGAGTTTTCTAAGTTTTGTATTTTTGTATTTTGTTTTTGAAAAATATTTACAAAAGAGGTTTTGGTGTTTGGTGGTTTTAAGATTTTTTAAAAGTTCGTCCGGTTCCTCTCGAGTCAAACACCGCATACCAATCCGGTGGACCAACTCGAGAAACCTAGCGAGGAGCTAAGGCTTTGGTGAGAAGGTGCGCCATTGGTATTCGGTACCACAAAATATAATTCAACGGTACCCTTTTCCACATGCTCCATGATGAAATGATATCGAAGATCGATGTGCTTGGAATTCGAATGTTGAATAGAGTTGCACGATATCGCAATAGCACTTCGATTGTCGCAGTACATCGGGATTCTGTCAAATACGTAACCATAGTCTTTGAGTTGTGTTCGCATCCAAATGACTTGAGCACAACACGCCGAGATGGCTACATATTCTTCTTCGGTTGACGACAGCGATGTACAATCATGCTTCAAGTTAAGGATGATTTGGTGAATCAGGAGGTCTAGGAAGATGGAAGAACACCATCTTCAAGTTAGAGAGAGAAACTAGAGAGAAGGGAAACTAGTGTGTGTTTTATTAAAGGAAAATGAATGGGTTACACTAAGAGTCTCACCCTCCTAGGAAAGTCTAGGAGGGTATTTATACCTAAACACATACAACTATGATTAAATGACATAAAAAGCCCATGTGTTTAAGCTAACAAAGATAGAAAATGTAATCTCGTCAATATCGTTCCATTTACGAGTTAGGAGCTATTCCAACAATCTTCCCCCAATGGGATGACATAAGGGATTACTTACAACATTTCCTACAAGTATAAACAACAAACAAAGAAAGGTCTTCATAAGCTCTTCAAATGTCGAGGATGATGAAATTTTACTCTTTGTCTTCTTCTTGTACCTCGACTTGAGAACCGTTTTCTTCACTTGTAGGCAAATGATATAATATAGCGACTTCTCTCACACTTCTTTTTGGCGAAGTTTATGAGTCAGCTTCCCCCCAAACTGACATTCATCTTCAGCAGATTCGAAACTTTGATGTAGTAGACATTTCTTTTAATTTTGAAGTTTTCAAGATGCAGCAGAATTTGTAGATGAGAAGTAAACCACACAAGGTAAATCGACTTATTGCGGAAAATCCATTTGGGGTAACATGCAAGAAATCAACATGATCTTCTCACGTATGTAGATGCTTCACACCAAACAATCCACGAAAGATGAGATGAAACGACTTCGCCTAAATGTTGCGGTCTATCGAATAGTTACTTGTGAATATGCAATTACTCGATAAAATAACCGTGTGTAAGGCATCATAACATCATATTTAGGTAACTTCACACGATAACTCGTGAAAGTGAGACGATAACACCAACTTGAGAAATTTGAACCACAAATCGTCTCATTTCTTCCCTCGATTGAAGAAATTCATGAAAGGAGAGGTGTTCATAAAATTCGCCAAAGAAACAGGACCCCATACAACTCTCTTCCCCCCGATGTTTCCAATGAGTCAGAATCATACACCACGTATGTTGATGATGAATTGGAGACAGCGAAACCATGTATGTCCAATTAATCAAACAATTGTTAAGTACCATAAATATCTCGTGAGAATCAGATGCTGATAAGACTTCTCTGCTCGTTTATACTCTTCTCCGCTAACTCTTTTACCGACCCCAATATCATTCTAACGGCTCTTTGTAGTGACTATTGATGGAGAAAACCCAATATGACGAACTTGAGACTGAAGTAAAATAACCCGAACTTGTGACTTAAAATTGCACTATTGTCAGACGAAGAACCCTTTTCCTTAACACCATCAAAAAAGGGTAAACTTAAAGTTTCTCAAATTATCCACACCTTAGTGTGACACTTGAGTACAACAACGTAACTCCTTAAAAGTGATAGTTATACGTTGTGAGCACAACAACGTAACTCCTTACATCGTATAACTAGACAACTCAAGTTTTTGTCATTTGTAATGGTTAAAGCTCGAACAAGGATCTCAAGAATCATGCATCCAACCAACCCCAATATCTTCATATACTAAGTACACGCCCGTGATATCCCACTTCAACCTCAAATAAATAATAGTGAATTCACGCCGTAGTCACATCTTGCGGTTACATGCTCAAAACTAGCCTTCATTAACGGTTTAAGTGAATTTGATAATGGTTTCCCGATCTTGTCAAAAAATGTATCCCCGTGAAAATTATAATACTAAAATACACTAATCTACCAAATATTAAAACTTATGTATCCAATTTACTTTTTAAAAAAGAATTCGGATAACATAATTTTTTTAATCCAATTGATATTTCAATTAGGCGTTTGTAGCACTAAGCCGAATCAAATCATTGTCCAATCCGAATAATGCACTACTCAGCCCATCAATCTTGATCCATCAATACAAGCAATTACATGCCGCCCAATCCACTTAACATCCAATTGGCACACATTATCAGACAACCCAAGGCCTAAGTATTTTTAGGTAACCGGTTATAAAAGAGACTTAACAATATAACCTAAACCTAAAAGATCACAAACTTAGAATCGATATCACAAAATTCCTAAACTATGCGCCCCTCCAAACGCTTTTCTCTCATTAAACTCTTCATCCCAACAAACGAATCTCAGCTCTTACTCATCAAATAGATGAGACCATCAAACAACAATTGTTTTCCAAGATTCACATTATCACAAGTGTTTCACCCTTTATCTTGAGTTAGCAACTCGACTCTTTTTGGATTCAAGATCTCACAAAGGGGTCTCGGGTAGGTATTAATCGATTGTTTTTTTTATGTTCTCTTCCTTGTGTCTTTGAACGAATTAAGAAAAGGGTATAACACAATTGTTATAATCCTCATCTTTAATTATTCGAAAATGAAATGAGGAACTTTCTTTCCACAAGGATCTATGATGTGAAGATTCAATTGAAAAAATCTATAAAAGATTTTAAAAAATTGAATCAATCTGAGATCTTGAATGTCTTTGTTTTAATTAAGTCCGAGTCTAGGTTTAAATTGATATGAGATTGGATTTGATCGATTGTATAGGCTTAGTTTTTGTTGTGGATCTGACATTGAATGGTGTTGAGATATTGGTTTTTGATATTGAATGGACCAATGATGGATTGTAGATCTGAGGTCTTGATTGAGTTTGTCTTGGTATTTGTCGTGGTCTTTGGTCAAACTGTCTTGATCTGTCTACTTCATCTTTGTTCTGATTAACGAAAAATTTTCCTTATGCGTAAAGGGTCTTATGCGAAACAACACCTTGTGCGAAAAATCTGTACGGGTAAGCTTGTGCGTAAACTTAGCTTAAGCGTAAAAAACCTTATGCGAAAAATCATTCTTATGCGTAAGGTTGTACCTTAAGCGTAAAAATAACCTTAGGAGTAAAGGTTGAACCTTAAGCGAAAAGCTTATGCGTAAACTTTGTAAGTTTATGCTTAAGGTTTACAACCAAAATCTGTCAAACTTATCCAAGCTTGATAGATATCACCAGTTGAAGTAATCCACACACTTATCCAAGTGATGGAAATACTGAGTTGCCTTTGGATAGAAGTTAGTATTCTGCTTATGCGTAAGGGTTTTGACTTTTGTTGACTGTATTCCGGCGTCCTTTTCTGACCATATTTTGACTAGCAGTTATTGACCACAAATATATCACGGGTTTGGTACAAAAAGTAGTCACAAAAATGATATGTGTTATATACATCTGTTTGGACAAGATGACACATAACAAATATATGCAACTGTATAAAAGCACATGACTTTTGTGACCAAAAGATACATATAAGTGTTTAAAATGTTACCAATATAAAGATAAGGAAAAATTTCATTCAAAAGATGAGGTAAAACAGCTTCAAAACACTGGTAGATACCAGACGAGAAGGATTCTTAATGATATTATCCAATGGATGATCATGTGTCCATTTTCTGAGATGTTCATGTGGTTTTTGGTAAGGGACTGATGTAGCAGAGTTAGGATCCCCTGGTGAAGATGTTTCAGGAGTGGGTTTAGGGGCAAATATGTTTTCAAATGGAGCATCTTTGGGAGTTTCAAAGGGGTTATCTCCAAAAGAATTAGCAGCTACATTTCCTTGATCCACAGAAGATGATTAAGGATTCGAAGATGATGATGAATGATCGGAAAATGGCGATCTTCGATAAAGACATTGAAGCAGATGGATCATTTGAAATGGTTGGAACAGGAGCAACTACAGTTGGTGGTGCAGAATTACCATCAGCTGGAGGCTCATAGTATTCATCAAACATTGGATCAAACAATTTCTTCAAATCTTCTTCTGATGGTGGAACATAAGGAATTGCAGCAGAAGAATTATGGTCAAGACCTAAACTAATGGGTCCAGGTGACAAAAGTTGAGATGCAGGTCCATAACTGGATTGTCCAAGAGCCATTTGCTCAGTCAACTCATCAAACGTAATGTGAATAGTTTCCACAATGTCTCAGGTTCTTTGTTGTAGATTCGGTAACCCTTCCGATTAGGTGCATAACCAACGAAAAATCCAATATCAGCTTTAGCTTTCAACTTCCCCAAATCTTGACCATCATTAGTTGGATAACACAAAGCTCCAAACACACGAAGAAATGACAGATCCGGTTTTCTGTTGTGAACTAATTCATATGGAGTTTTACCATGAGTTGTATGTATTAGGAAACGATTTTGGGTGTAACATGCAGTGGCAATGGCTTCCGCCCAGAGAAACATTGGATCCTTTGAATATATTAGCATAGTCCTTGCAGCTTCCACAAGAGTTCGATTTCGCCTTTCAACTACACCGTTCTATTGAGGAGTACGTGGAACACTTCTTTGATGGATAATCCTAATGCTTTCATAAACTGACTTAGTTCTTTGTTCATAAATTCAGTTCCATTGTCTGTTCGGATGATTCTAACTATTTTATTAAGCCGAACCTGCAGTTGTTTGATGAGTTTTATGATGACGTCTGGAGTTTCATCCTTTGATCTCAAAAACTTAACCCAAGTAAACCGAGAGTAGTTATCAACAATGACTAGTACATATTTCTTTCCATTTATACTTTGCACTCTCATGGGTCCACACAAATCCATGTGAAGGGTATGAAGAACTTCCATATTGGAATTGGCAGGTTTGGATTTGTAGGCATACTTTGTGCTTTTGCCCAATTGGCATGCTGAACAAAGATGATCCTTTTATACTTTAATTGGGGCAAGCCTCTTACGAGGTCATTTCTTGAAAGATCATTGATGGTGCCAAGTTTAAGTGATTGAGACAACGGTGCCATAACCATGACTTTGTTTTAGAAGCCTCGACAACAAGCAAATTGGAGAAGACTTCATCATGTCTTCGATAGAGATGATGTACAAATTAGTGCCACGAGTTCCCTTTAAAATTTCAACACCATCTAATTCTCTAACAAAGCAAGAGTGTTTTCTGAAAGCCACTTCAAGATCTGAATCACATAATTGACCAACAGAGAATAGATTATGACCAAGACCTTCCACATAATATACCTGGGAGATAACACTATATCCAAACACATAGTCTCCATAGCCCATAATTGCCCTAAAATGGTCGTTCCCAAATCTAACATTCCCGATAAACTTATTCACGAAGTTCCTGAGCCGTGAGCGATCTCCAGTCATGTGCTTTGAGCAGCCCGAGTCCAAATACCAAAGAACGATTTGTACGACCTGCATTTGAACACATACAAGTATGGATAACTGAAAACTTTGGATCCCCATGAGAAAATGGGTTCTGATTGGTTAGTACATGCAATTGGAACTCCTACAGAATTTCTAGAAGCTATTACATCATTAGTGGTGCAAGCAAGACTAGTAGTGGCAGTGGACCTATTTAATGTGTGACAACTTCTTAAAGGTATGATTCAACCAGTAGGCTTCCATTTCTTAGTGGGCATAGATCTAGACAACTTAGGGCAACATTCGTTAACTTTGAATTTGACGATGAGGTTTCCATTGATAACCCACATTACTAAATTTTCTCTCCTGTAGGCTTCCAATAATTACTAAACCTTTTCCTATAGGCTTCGGACTTCCTTAACTGTTTAGCATTTCGACATTTTTAACTAGAGATTTAACAAAATTTCTCAAATCATTCACAACACATTCATGATAATTACCATAAACCAAACATTCATTACATGTTTTGCAAATAGTAGCAAAATTCGAATTAATTATGGTACGCTTATAGCTAATACTAGAATCAACACGATTCATTTTATTCAACACAAACTTATTATTCCTAGGGTGGTCTTCTACTTTCTTCACTTGATCACTCTTGGCTCGCATGGTCCTATCTTGCTTTGTATTGCTGGAGGCTTTGACCGCTAACCTTAGTGTCACCGATTACTCTGTAGAAGGAACGATGGGAATATTAGTTGGTTTTACTACCTTTGCTTATCCGGTCTAGAAGTGCTGGGATATGAGAATCTAGGAGGCACATCAAAGGACACATGCTTGTCTTTAGGCATAGAACTGGGCATAACTATTATATATTGCCTAGTACCGGATTTAGGACATGTAGCAATAATACATTCTAAGAGTTCCTGAGATCGTTTGGCAAATAAGCATGCATGACCAACCGCATTATCAAGTGGTTTCTCTATCTTATCCTCTTCTACAATCTCACGGAGATACTCTAGACTATCCTTAAGGTACGAAAGATATGTTTGAAATGAAAATTCATTATTCCTAAGATGAGGGGGAATATACTTCACAATCACAAAATATTTAGTACAAGCAGGTACCTTTGGTGCAACATTCTCACCATTGGTGATTGGAATTTTCCCTTTTACTTGACTCTTCAGATTCTCAATTTATTTTTGCAAAGATGTTAATTTTTCATTTTTCTTGTCACGAGTGACCTTAATTGATTCATATAACTCTTTGTAATGCAATTTAACCTTTTCATTTTCTGCTAGAAAACACTCATTTTCATGTTGTAATACATCAATGAGGTTTTGAAGATGGAAATTTTGAGAATTATGAGAATCTAAAGGAGGAGGCATGTGGGAGCCAGTCACTTCACTCACTTTACCCTTCAATTGGGAAATTTGAGCTTTCAACATTCGAATTGTGTTGCAATGAGCTTGAATCCGTTCATCACGAGAGCTTACTTCAAAATATGCATCAAACTCAGGAGAATCCGAAGATGTCTTGGCATTTGAAGTTTTAATTCTTTCTTCAAGATGTTGATATTTTAATTGTAAATCAAGATATTCAACTTCTAGTTTAGAAAAATGCCTAACCATGTTATCATGATCGTCCCTTTCGATTTTTTCATGTAATTTCAATTTTGGTTTAAGATCATTGACACGTTCTTGTGAGACTTTCAAAGCAATTGATAAATCATGAAATTGAAAGCGATAATAGAATAATTCGTGACGAGATAAAACACATCTTGAGCAATACATCTAGAAATCAAATTATCATTAAGGATGTGAATATTCTTCCTCTTAATCTCATTACTTTTAAGCTCACATTCATATTTTTTAACCTTGTTTTCCATTTCATTAAATATATTTTTCATTTAATTCACTTAAGTGTTTATGGCATTTTGAAAACTCTCGAATTGTTCTTTTAGTTGTTTAAAGAATGGAATGACCTCAATTAGATAGCATTCTTTGGTTTTCTCAAAACCCCTTTCCCCTTCAGTAATTCCTGTTGGTGTGATTCTCTTCTTACACATTTTCTCAAAGTCAACAAATAGTTGGTAAACTAAATATAAGCTGATTAATGTTTTACTTTGAGTAGGAAGATTTCTGGGCACTAAATGCATTGGTGTATTTGGAGGATACACTGTAGCTGGAGGAAATTTCCTAAGGGGAGGATTCTTCTCAACGAGTTCTTCAGTCATTTTCTTTTCCATATCTAATTTCCAAAACACTTGTTCAGGGGTTAATTGAGTCTGAGGTCTAAACTTATTCAAGGCTATCCAGTTATCCTTAGTGTAATTGGGAGTTTTAAATGTTATATTCTGAAACTTACACAAAGGATCTTCTTTTAATTTCTTTTCCATTTTCTTTCTAGAGGCATCTTCTAACACTTTGTCCTTTTCAGTGCTCTATGTACAGGTTGGCTTTTGTCTAGGCTTAGTTATCTCACTACCATCATAAATCACATTGTAAGCACTTTTCGCTTTCTTAAGATACGCTGGATTGGGATCTTCTACAAAGCCAATACTATGCTTATCACTTAATACTCTATGCTTAGTGATCATGTGAGCAGTTTGAATGGTGTTGCCTTGTACGTACAACTTGTTTTCAAGTTTGTTCTTCAAAGTTTTAAGGTTGGAAAAATCATTTAAAAGTTTTGATTCCTTAACATTGAATTCCCGGTTAAGCACTTTTACATTTTCTTGAAGTTCTTGCTTTTGCTTAACAATTTTATTAAGTTTCTCTTGTAAGGAATTTAACTCTTGTTTTAATGTTTCTTCCTTAAGTTACTTTTTACGATAAGTGTACGATTTGGCTATCCATCTCCGCTCATGGGTAGTCAGCCCAAACTTAACACGCTATTCATAGATGGCAACTTGATCCTTATAGATGTTTAGCTTAGTGGTCATGGAATCATCAGGCACATAATCAGTTTATTCATTATACACACATTCATCATTGATGGCAGAAGATGCATTACTTGGTACAATTATACTTTTATCTTGCTTCACATATTGATCATATGGGACAACATTGCTATTACCCATATTTTCAATATTTGATTCAATGAATTCTATTGATTGTACTTCGTTGTGAATCTTTTGCACATCAACCACATCGTATAGTTTTAGTACCTATGATATGATAGATTCCTTGGAGGGACCAACTTGTTGAGGTGAAGAGACCATTGGAGAGATGTTAGCCATAAAGATGGTGCATCTTTGTTGGTTCATCATCAACATCGAGTAAAATGCATCACAATCGCAACTTGAAAGACATTGGGATTGTTTCGAGCCACACCATGCACGGTTGTTCATTCACATCGCATCATATGTTTTAGCATTCCCTCAACAAGAAACAACAACTCTTCCTCATCCAACACAACTTTATTATCTTGAGCTTGCACCAGCAACATCTTATCTCTGAAGTACTCTGCATTTTGTGGACGTTTGGCTGAGTGCAGTTCCTAGCAATGTGTCCTTCCCATCCATAGTTGTAGCACTTAACTGGTTTCCCTTGACCTTGACCTATGATCCTTCCTCGGTTCTGAGAACCTACATAACCAGCTCCAGTTCCAACATTCCCTTGTGCATTATGTGGTAGATACGCATTCTCCCTGCCTTGAACATTCTGAACCACTAACCTTCCTTCTTTAACAGTAGTATGATTATGTAGATTAGATGCGTTACGAGATGGTTGTTGGTGTGGGAATGAAGTTTCTGTTTTGTTGAACCATTAGGTGTTAGGATCTAATATTTATGTTGTTAGATGATTCGGGTGGTCTAGGATTGTGATTAAACAAGAAAGCCATTTTAGAGAGTTGAAGAGAGTAGAGAGGAGGTTCTTGAAAGAGAGTTGCTTAATAAAAGTGAAAGGTTAGATTCAAAGAAGCCACACCCCTTCCATGGATTAAAGGGGTATTTATACTTAAAACTTACACGACCTCCTATCGGCCTGTGGATCAGGTATACAGTGGGTAAAGACCCGTCCTTCCTCCATGGTGTTGCACTAAACTAAACTACGCTACAAACTAACTAAT
Organism: Chrysanthemum lavandulifolium; assembly: GCA_022545495.1. Lineage (NCBI taxonomy): Eukaryota > Viridiplantae > Streptophyta > Magnoliopsida > Asterales > Asteraceae > Chrysanthemum > Chrysanthemum lavandulifolium. The sequence goes on along the minus strand of CM040239.1, from coordinate 265,076,121 downwards.
AAACTACTAAGTAACGTAAAATAACGACTAGTCTACGAGCTAACTTATGCTAGATAATAGTTGGGGTGACCGACTCTTTTACTATGGAATTTTCTAATTCCTAACAATCTCCCCTAAGGGAGGTCACCCCATGATTTACATTTTGAATCCTAGCATTCTATTTAATCTTCATCTGGAGCTCAGACTTGAATTCTTCAATTTCAAACAATCTTTGTGCTTATGTAGCGATTCTTCAAAGTCCGACCGATTTGTACTTTTAAGTGGAGGCCTTTAAGCGATCCACATCTTTGATGATCTTCGAGCTTTATTGAGATCATCACCACCAGCAAGTCTCTCTGGATCATCCATAGTTGTGTTGCCTTCATGTGATGTTGTGACTTTCGGACCGACATGCTCACACTTTTGAATCATGACATCTTTCCATCGTAGTAGCGGAAGCTTCATCGGTTCATGATATTTGCGGCAGAAAGCGAAGCATAGTATAAAAATATCGAACCGAGTTATGTAGATATGCACGGTCATGATTTCTTCAATTAAGTGTGGTTCTTTGTGAACATGCGACTTTGGATTGACCGCTCAATTATGATCACCGCAACCGTCCAAATGTACCGCAAACAACAGTTAGCAATAAACACACGAAAGTGTCTTTGATCACTTCATTGAATTGAGGTACACGCCCACGGTTCCCCATTGATCAAGACAATCTTGCTGTGATCGGTAGGATTCCTAAGAATCTCCTTGATGAGGGTTTCGCAGCTTGTTCTAGGTGTTCTCAAACCGAACGTCTCAAAGAAGACAACACGGAGTGAGTGAACCAGCAAATTGAGATTCACTGATTGATGAAAAATGATTTGAAAAACAATCGAGTATTTCTTGAAGAGAGAGTTTTGCAATACAACGAAGGTTTTATGAGAAAGATCAATTTTCAATCAAAATTACTTTTTGTATATGAAAAGAGTACACATTCGAAGTGCTAGAGAAAAGAAGATTTGCACATCGAACGGTTTTTCCAAAAGTATTTTTACAATCATAGATACTTTTTGTGTTTGAAAACATAAGTACACATTCGACGTGCTAGAGAAAAGAAGGTTTGCACATCGAGCGGTTTTCCAAAAGTATTCGTCAATTCTATTCTGGTCCAAGGTTGATTCAATAATGAATCGCCCCATCGTTCTATCCGGTTGTCACAAGCTTGATCTTTTGCAAGATTTCACATGTCACCCACCAAGAGCTTGTTTGATGTTGGCTCTAGAAGGATTTCCATCTTCATTGTGAATATTTTTACATATCACTCGGATGTTCGCAATACCACAAGGATAATCGTGGGACTCTTAATATATACTTACTTTCCACATTGTGTGAAAAGCAAGTCTTCAAGAATTTAGTGTCCTAACGAGATATTGTGGATGATCTCTTGGCTCTAAACTCAATTGTGCATATTTGGTTCTGTCCGGAGACTAGGAGAGGGTCTCCTTCTTCAATATCAACAATCTCTAAGAGAAAGTCGATAGATTATGTAGGTTCCCGTGAGAATGAAACAATCCTTTTAAGAGGAACTTGAGTAGCTTGGGAAGTTTAGTGCGGTCGTCCTTTGGGTCCATGACGTCTTGTCTTCAATACAAGTATTACCTTAGTAACCACCAAGAGCATATGTATTGAACCCGGTTCTTGCCCTAAGGTTGAATTATTTGAGGGCTATTTCTTTTCACCCTTTTACATTCCAATTCTTTTCATTCTTCAACCCTTCAAGGCTTATCGAGACTTCATAACTAGAACCTTGTTGGGTTTATTCTAGTACTAGCTGCATCTCATCCGCACTCTTCCCGTATTCTCATTTTCTCCTTTTTCATCATACCTAAGGACTCTACACTATCTAGTGGATTGTCCTCGGTAGATCCCTCCGTTTCGGCGGATCGTGGGAATGAATACCTAACCTAACCATCCTTATAACACCATGCATTAAGTAAATTGGTCATATTTTGGTATTGTTCATTCTTTCTCAAAACCAATTGAAAAATCATTTGGAAAAACAATCAAGGTACTTGTGATACGAGATCAAAGCATTTTGTACCCTAATAGTTTTGATCAGTTAGAAAACCTCCCCCTCAACATGTGCGTATGATTTAGAAATTGTTTAGCACAAGGAGGCAAGAGGACTTTGAAATATTTTCTTTGATCACAATTTTCATATGAAAAAGCCATTTGATTTTCTTGGTAAAATTCTCCCCCTCAATATGTGCATAGGATATTTGAAAACATTTTATCACATAGAGGCAAGAGTAAATTTGAAGCACATCCACAATCACAAGAGCCATTAAGAAACCATTTGAAAAATCAATCAAGGTACTTTATAAATCACTTTAAAAAGCTTTCGTACCTCGATAGTTTATTTGCTCCCCCTCAATATGTGCTTCAAGATTCGAAAGCGTTTAGCACATATGAGCGAGCAGCGAGCACAATTAAATCAAAATGATCACCTTTTATCAAATTTCATTATTAAATCACAAATTCTTCCCCGATCAAAAATATCAAACCCTTTGAGATTTTGGATCCCAAGTGATTTAATTAGGTTTAGAAAACATGGGAGAAAATGTGGCCTTGTTTAAATACTCATCTGGTTTTTGGATAAATCCTCCTCCTCAACATGTGCATTATGTATATTGAAATCGTTTGGCACATGGAGGCAGGAGTGTCTTTAAAGGACTAAAACCAATTCCATTTAAAACAAATTTGAGATTTAAAACACGATCTCTACCCCGATCAGAAATATCAAACCATTTGAGATTTGTGATCCCAACTGATTTAAATCATTTAGAAAAATTTGGGGAAAGACGTGGCAAGATTCAATTTTGAAAGATAACAGATAAGAACCATTTTAAGACATTAAAGATTGTTAGTGTCAGGTATGATAGTTTTTAAGATATCTTTTAAGTAAAACAAAACAATCTCACAATCAAACAAGAACAGAAAAAATTTCATTTTGAAAGACCTTGATTCTAAAGAAAAAAAATCATACCATGACATAACATTAAATCTTTAGATCACCACTTATATTGTACAAGACGGAACTTTTGTGAAGAAACATCGTTTGAAAATATTTTATTTTAAATCACTCTCCCCCTCAATCTATGACAGAAGTCAATAATTGAGTGACTTAGGTTTTGATAACATGAAGTCCGGTGATTTTCAAAAATTAGTCCAATATATTTTCAAAACAATATTTTCCATTTTCAAAACAATTTAAACAAATTATTCAAAATTGTTTAAAATGGTATCTGCACAAAGATCGTTAGGTGGTTGAGAAGCTTCATTATTGTTCTTTGTAGAGTTTGGAAGAAAAACCGTCTGCGAGATGCGGTGAGACTTCTTCTTACGTTGCATTTTGAATGCCAACTGAGGTCAAATTAAGCTCTGTTTCTTCAATCACTTAGAAGAAAACCATCTGCTGATGCAGTGAGACCTCTTACGTTGCATTTATGCCAACTCTCCATAGAAGTCCAATTAAGCTCCGTTTCTTCATTTGTCAACCCAAGATATAGTTACCCTTTCCTTTCGGCATCCAATCATCTTCAATTGTGAGATCCGGATCGGGAACATTCTTTTATACCAATATACCTACATACGTTAGTGAACACACATACAAATATATGGTGGTCGACATCACCCAAACAACAATCGACTAATAAAAGTAATTCAACATAACAATCAGATCATATAAGACATGGGGTTTATGTGTTAATTAAACTCTAATCATCTAAACCTAACAATCATATCCTAAATTCCTAGTCCTTCGACACAGGAAAATATCATTTTTAATTAAGCACGTAGGATAATTAAGAAAGCTCGTTAGATGATATAGATTTGAAAACATTCTCCCCCTCAATCAATGACTTATTTTCGAAAGATTAAAAGCTACAAGTCATTGATTGAGTTTTCAATTTTTACGAAAAACTACGGCGATTGGTTTTGCAACTCATTAACCACCATTTTGTTAAAACACCAAATATTTTTCTCAAGAATTTTAGACGGAAAAACATTTGTGTAGGAACACCGATCCTTCGACATACTTTCCTTGTTTTGTTTTTAGGATAAATGCACGAAATATTTTGAAAATAGTTTAAGCGTAGCACTTTCCTTATTTAAAAACAGTTGCTATTTGAAATAATAGGAAGCCATGGTTTAACCACGGTCACAATCAAGTAATCGCAAGCCATTTTTGAAGTCCGGTTACAATCTGAAATAAGCGTAAGCCATTTTTGAGACATGTTTAGAAAAGAATATTTACACCTCCTGCTCGAACTTCATCTATGGTCCCGTGCCATTGTTGAATGACATTTCTAAGACCGTAGATGTTATCAATACCAGAAGACATGTCTTGAGAAAACAATATTTTTGGAATTTTCAAATTTTCTGATTTTTATGGATTTTTTTTTTGATATTATATTTTTCTATTTTCTTTTTCTTGGTTTTATAATTTTGTATTTTGTTTTTGATAAATATATACAAAGATAGAGAAGATGATATAGTAAAAGAAGATGATGATATGAGTACCGAGATAAGGATATCAAGCAGCCCCGTTGTAGAAGATAGAAGTCATCATCTCTTAAACATTCACCACCAAAGCAAATCGAGGCTCGGAATAGAAGGCGTAACATGAGCCTTTGATAAAGAGAGACTTTGGCGCTTCCCCAAACCGAAAATCCATTAGATGAGCAGATTCAAGCTCTATTTCAAGCTTGCTTAAGCCGGTGCACATAGAAGCACACCATTATCATAAATCCATTGCTCCTTTTAAGAACGATAATCTAGATTCTTTGTTGGGGTTATATCATCGCAAGAACAAAGAACGTATCATCCCACTCTTTAAATTTCTTCTCATATTTCATTACTATCAAGTCCAAGCAATCCATTCCAAAAGGTGTCAAGAGAACAATTCCATCAAGTAATTAAATTGATGCGATCGACCTCTTTGTATAATGCTCAAGAACTCTCCCAAATACACATCATGAGGGAATGAAAACACCTCCCATGTTCACATTTTCTTCCCGATGATCATGTATGAAGCTCAAGAACCAAGTACACCAATACCCAAAAGCTCTCCGAATACACATCATGAGGGAATGAAAACACCTTCCCATGTTCACATTTTCTTCCCCGATGATCGTGCATGAAGCTCAAGAATCCAAGTACACACATTCCCACCGAAAGAATAAGCGATAACACCTCCTCATTTTACACATTTATCTCCTGAATATGTCACACTTGTGTACCTCTTTATCTTGAAACTTTCTTTTACATCACTTCCCCACGTAATTGGAATACTAACACTAAAAGCCTTGATGAGTAAAACCTTGAGTTTCTCTGCGGTCATGACATTTGTTTTCCGGGATATCTTCAATCACTTAGAAGTATTAAGCTCATCAAGTTTACTCGCCATGAGTCAAACCTTGAGTTTCTCTGCGGTAATAACATTTTTCTTCCCGGATATCTTGATTACTTAGAAGTATTAAGTTCATCAAGTTTATTCGCTTTGTGTTTAGATGTGTGTCTCCTTGCCCTTTCTCGGTTTTGATACTTGAATCAAAGAACAAATATAAGCCCAAATACTTGAAATCTTTATGAGAAGAACACTTGAACTCTTGTGAGAATCAACTTGTCAAGACTCTCTCGACTATTTTTATCATGTAGACAATTTGAAGTGACCACCGATGAAGAAAACCGATATACCCTACTTGAAACCAAGTCAACTTCCCACACTTGTATCTTAAGCTTGCACCTAATGATGGAAGAACGTGTAGAGAATTTATGCTTCAAGCAAATCTCTAAGTACTCACTACCCAAATAAAGTATGAGACATTAACACCTCTTGCGATTATCCACACCGTCATATCGTGTGACCTTGAGTAAAACAAAGTAACTCCTAATAGTGATAGTTAACTGTGTCTTCAACCATCCACCTCATTGCTGGTAACTAGATAAACCAAGTCTTCAACTCAAATTCTTAAGCCCGAGCAAGTTATCAAATAAGAACACGCCTTTGTGAAAGTCAACTTCAATCTCAAATAAGTGATAAATGATTAACTCCGAAGTAATCAACTTGTGTCAAATGTCCAATACGAGAAATAGTCAATAACAACGTCTCGAGGAGTCACTGCAATAGAATATGAGCAAGTCTAATTGGGGATTGAATCTGACTTATACCTCTCTCCTAATTAGTGTTCTCCCCTAAACCGACAATCTGTTTGATAGATGCCCAGATTAAGAAGAAGTCTTTAGATCGATAAATGAAACTCGTCTTTAGTCTTCTAACATGTAGCAGAAAATGTAGAACAGACTGTAGACTCGACCTTCTTCAAGATTGTACAGTTGGGGAATAGATAGTTAACATCTTCAACTCACACCAAAAGCATCCCACCAAAAAGCATCCCAATTAACTTACATCTTGAAAATCCCCTTAACTAAAATCCCTCCCAATCAAACAAGAACAAAAAGATGTTCATCAAGGAAATAAACAATCAGGCCACAACGAACACACAAGATGGTAACACCAAACTACCAATCACATCAAACAAGAACAGAGAGATTGTTCGGAATCATCATGTTGATGTATACGTGAAGCATTAACCGGAAGCACTTTGTCGATAAACTCATCAATCCGAGTGAAGATGTCAACCAACGGCTCTTAGAAGAGAAAAACTCCATGTGAAGATGACTCGATAAGAAGAGTCTCGGTTCTTACATGAGTTAGGAGCCGTATGACCATTTATATTCTCAAATATCAATCAATAATGCAAAAAATTAACACTTCTTCTCCCCCTCAAGAATTGCATACGGAGATGCCATTCTTGACTAAATAAGTGAAATCATCCAAAAGTATTCTATTCAGACTTCTCCCCCGCAAAATTAGCACATGATGTCGCCATCGTCATTATAGTTGAGCAAGTGGAATAAGAAAACAATCAATGGTAGCTCGGTTCACTTGATGACTGAAGCGCATGGAAAAAGTATGAAGCATGTTGATGAGAATGGTCATAATAGAGAAGATTTCTCTTCTTCAGAAGATAATGCACACTAAAACGTACACATTTCTTTTCTTTGGAGTACGAGGCCTGAACTGATGTGAACAGACGTCATAAGAAGATTTCTCTTCTTTTGAAGATAAAGCGCTTCAAACGCACACTTTTCTTTTCTTTAGAGTACGAGGCATGAACCGATGTGTTCATCGTCATTAGAAGATTTCTTCTTTCAAAGATAATGCGCCTTGAAACGCATACATTTCTTTTCATTAGAGTACGAGGCATGAACTGTTGTGTTCATACGTCATAAGAAGATTTCTCTTCTTGAAAGATAAAGCGCATCAAACGTACACTTTTCTTTTCTTTAGAGTACGAGGCATGAACTGCTGTGTTCATACATCATAAATCTCTCTCTTTTCATCTACTCTTAGCAAACTTGTAATCAACCCCATTATCATTCAATAGGCTATATGTCGTGACAGCTGATGGAGAAAACCCAATATGATGAATTTGACCCTGAAGTAAACTAACCCGAACTCGTGACTTATACTTGCACATATGTAACAAAGAGCGGTGCCGATTTCCATTATCATCTCTAAGTACTCTCTATGTACTCTATACTCTTCAACCAACCAACCATCAAGTATAAGACGTACATTACCTCTTAAAAATCCACAATCAAATGTGACACTGAGCACTACAACGTAACTCCTTAAAGTGATAGTTATTTTTGTGGTAAACAGAGCCCAATTCCCCCACATGGTAAAAGAGAAGGAAAAGACTCCAAAAAATAACTAGATTTGCAAGTCTTCGTTTTTGGGAAAAGCTCGAACAAGGATCTCGAAGAATCTTCATCCAACCATCCCCGATACCTTCAGATACTAAGTACACTCGCCCGTGATATTTCACTTCAACCTCAAATAAATAATAGTGAATTAACCCGTTGTCACATCTTACGGTTAAAAGTTCAAATCTAGCCTCCTTTGGCGTTTTAAGTGAACTCGATAATGGTTTTCATCCCGACCATGGTTAAATGCACATAACCCCGTAAACCATGTAATAACCAAACTACCATGACGAAAATCCAAACACACATCCAATTCATGAAGTACACCTTTATCCTTCTTCAAGCAAAACCGTAGCACCAACATCAAGTAAGATCCGAATTACACTTTCTTCTCCAAGATGGTTCCATCATTACGGGATTTTACAACTCTATGGTTTAAACCGAGAAATAGTTTATTTCGCGGGATTTTACAAAAAGCAAGTCTTCAAGAATTTAGTGTCCTAACGAGATATTGTGGATGATCTCTTGGCTCTAGACTCAATAGTGCACATTTGGTTCCTGTGTCGGAGACTAGGGAGAGGGTCTCCTACTTCAATATCAACCATCTCTAAGAGAAAGTCGATAGATTATGTCGGTTCCCCGTGAGAATGAAACAAGCCCTTTTAAGAGGAACTTGAGTGGCTTGGGAAGTTTAGTCAGATCGTCCATTGGGTCCATGACATCTTGTCTTCAATACCAGTGTTACCTTAGTAACAACCAAGAGCATATGTATTGAACCCGGTTTCGCCCTAAGGTTGAATTGATGGAGGCTATTTCTTTTCACCCCTTTTCACATTCGGTTCTTTTCATTCTTCAACCCCTTCAATTGCTTACCGAGACTTCATTACTAGAACCTTGTTGGGTTTATTCCAGTTCTAGCTCTATCTCGATCGGCACTCTTCCCAAATCTCACTTTTCTCCTTTTTCAATATACCCACGGACTCTACACTAACTAGTGGATTGTCCTCGGTAGATCCCTCCGGTTCTGGCTGGATCGTGGGAACAAATACCTAACCTAACCATCCTTATAACACCATGCATAAAGTAAATTTGGTCGGTCTTTTGGTATTGTTCTTTCCTTCTCGAAACCAATTGAAAAATCATTTGGAAAACCAATCAAGGTACTTGTGATATAAAATCAAAACATTTTGTACCTTAATTGTTTTTGATCATTTAGAAAACCTCCCCCTCAACATGTGCGTATGATTTAGAAATTGTTTAGCACAAGGAGGCAAGAGGACTTTGAAATATTTTCTTTGATCACAATTTTCATACGAAAAAGCCATTTGATTTTCATGGTAAAATTCTCCCCCTCAATATGTGCATAGGATATTTAAAATCAATTTTATCACATAGAGGCAAGAGTTCTTTTGAAGCACATCCACAATCACAAAATCCATTTAAAAAACCATTTGAAAACTCAATCAAGGTACATTATGTTAAAACATAAAAGCTTTTGTACCTCGATAGTTTATTTTCTTATAAAATGCTCCCCCTCAATATAAGCTTCGAGATTCGAAAGTGTTTAGCACATCTGAGAGCAGCACCGCATAATTGAATCAAAACGATCACCTTTTATCAAATTTCATTATTAAATCACAAATTCTCCCCCGATCAAAAATATCAAACCCTTTGAGATTTTGGATCCCAAGTGATTTAATAAGGTTTAGAAAACATGGGAGAATATGTGGCCTAGTTTAAATACTCATCATGTTTTTGGATAAATCCTCCTCCTCAACATGTGCATTGTATATTTGAAATCGTTTGGCACATGGAGGCAGGAGTGCCTATAAAGGACTAAAACCGATTCCATTAAAACATATTTGAGATTTAAATCACGATCTCTCCCGCGATCAAAAATTTCAAACCATTTGAGATTTGTAATCCCAAAAGATTTAAATTATTTAGAAAATTTTAGGGGAAAGACATGGCAAGATTTAATTACGAAGATGACAGATAGGAATGATTTAAACATTAAAGATTGTTAGTGTCGGTATGATAGTTTTTAAGATATCTTTTAGTAAAATAAAACAATTTCACAATCAAACAAGAAGTAAAAATTTCATTTTGAAAGACCTTGATTCTAAAGAAAAATCATACCATGACTTAACATTAAATCTTTAGATCACCACTTATATTGTACAAAGCGGAACTTTTGTGAAGTAATATCGTTTGAAAATATTTTATTTTAAATCACTCTCCCCCTCAATCCATGACCGTAGTCGATAATTGAGTGACTCAAGTTTTGATAAGATGAAGTCCGATGATTTTCAAAATTTAGTCCAATATATTTTCAAAACAATATTTTTCCATTTTCAAAACAATTTAATTCAATTTACTCAAAATTGTTTAAAAATGGTATCCCGCACAAAGATTCGTTAGGTGGTTGAGAAGCTTCGTTGTTCTTTGTAGGGCTTTGAAGAAAACCGTGCATATGCAGTGAGACTTCTTCTTATGTTGGATTTTGAATGCCAACCGAGGTCCAATTAAGCTCCGTTTCTTCAATCACTTTAGAAGAAAACCATCTGCGATGCGGTGAGACCTCTTACGTTGCATTTATGCCAACTCTCCATAGAAGTCCAATTAAGCTCCGTTTCTTCATTTGTCAACCCAAGATATCGTTACCCTTTCCTCATGCATCCAATCATGTTCATTAGTGGGATCCGGATCGGAACATTCTTATATACCAATATACCGCATATGTTAGTGAACACACATACAAATATATGGTGGTCGACAACACCCAAACAAAGAATCGACTAATAAAAGTCAATCCAACATATCAATCGGATCATGTAAGGTATGGGAATAATGTGTTTCTCAAACTCTAATCATCTAAACCTAACAATCATATCCTAGAAACCTAGTCCTTTAACATAGGCAATTATATTTTTCGAGATAAGCACGTGGGATAATTAAGAAAGTCCGTTAGATGATATAAATTTGAAAACATTCTCCCTCAATCAATGACTTATTTTTCGAAAAGTTTAAAAGCTACTGAAGTCATTGATTGAGTTTTCAATTTTATGAAAACTCAAACCGATTGATTTAATAGCAACTCATTTACCACCATTTTGAAAAACAACAAATATTTTCTGAAGAATTTTAGACGGAAAAACATTTGTGTAGGAACAATGATCCTTCGACATACTTTCCTCAATATGTTTTAGGATAAGTGCACGAAATATTTGAAAATCATTTAAGCGTAGCACTTTCCTTCTTTGAAAAGCGGGTTGCTATCGAAATAATAGCAAGCCATAGTTTTAAGCACGGGTTCTGATCAAATAAGCGTAAGCCATTATTTAGCCCGGTTACTGATCAAATAATCGTAAGCCATTAGATTTGTGACATGTTTAGAAAGAAATATTTACACCTCTCGCTTGAACTTCATCTATGGTCCCGTGCCATTATTGAATGACATTTCTAAGACCGTAGATGTTATCGATACCAGAAGACATGTCATAGAAAAACATATTTTTGGTATTTTTTGAAATTTTCTGATTTTTATGGGTTTTTGAAGGTTTTATAATTTTCTATTTCTTTTTGTTGGTTTTATATTTTTGTATTTTGTTTTTTTTGAATAAATATTTACAAGGATAGAATAGATGATATAGTTAAAGAAGATGATGATACGAGTACCGAGATAAGGATATCGAACAGCACGTCGTAGAAGATAGAATTCGTCATCTCTTAAACTTCCACCACCAAAGCTTCCGAGGCTCTTGCATTGAAGAAAGAAATTGAGCCATCTGAAAGTGAGACTTTGGCAGCTTCCCCCCAAACCGAAAATCCTTTAGCTGAGCAGATTCGAAGCTCTATTTCAAGCTTGCCTTAGCCAGGAGCACATAAAAGCACACCATTACCATAAATCCCGCTGCTCCATTTAAGAACGATAATCGAGGATCTCCATTCGGGTTATATCATCAAGAAGAAGAACGAGAACGTTTCATCCCACTCTTTAAATTTCTTCTCAAATTTCATTACCATCAAGTCTCAAGCAATCCATTCTAAAAGATGTCAAGAGACCACTTCCCCCACGTAGTTGAATTGATGGTCGGTCTCTTTGTATAATGCTCAAGAACTCTCCCAAATACACATCATGAGGGTAATGAAGAACAACTCCCCAATGTTCACATCTTTCATCCTCGATGAATGTGTATGAAGCTCAAGAACCCAAGTACACCAATATCCAAGAACTCTCCGAATACACATCATGCCCGAAAGGAAAACACCTCCCAAGGTTTGTGGTAAACAATGTCTTTCTTCCACGATGATCGTGTATGAAGCTCAAGGACCAAGTACACATTCCCAAAGAGAGAACAACCGATAACATTGAAGAAGCATGCGAATAAGCGATTATCTCTGCGGGTGACAATCTCTGCGGATGTCAACACCGAATAAGTGATTATATCTCTCGAATCATGATTAAGCCCTCAAGTAAAACAGTGAGCATCCCCAATGTTCACAATTCTCTCTCCCCTGATGATTGCGATAACATCGAGATCATCACACACCAATGTACCTCTTATATCTTCAGAAACATTTTCTAACATCTCTTCCATCCCCCACATAGTTGAAATAGACACAAAACGCCATGAGTCAAACGTTGAGTTTCTCTGCGGTAATGACAATTGTCTTCCCGGGATATCTTCAATCACTTAGAAGTATTAAGCTCATCAAGATTACTCGCGTTTAGTTACGGGTCTCCTTCCCCCTTGCTAGTTTTGATACTTCAGAATCAGCAACACTTTGTAAGCCCATATACTAGAAATTTGTTGAGAAGAACACTTGAACTCTTGTGGGAATCACCTTGCTGAAGAATAAGAGCAAGTCTAATTGGGGCTTAAATTGACATATCACTCTCCCCAATTAGTGCTCTCCCTAAACCGACAATCTGTATGATGAATGACCGATTAAGAAGAAGTCTTTTGATAATCAATCGCAACTCGTCTTTTAGTCTTCTAACATGTAGCGAAAATGTAGAATAGATCAGACTCGACCTTCTTCAAGGCTGTCCGGTTGGGGAATAGATAGTTAACATCTTCAACTCACCAAAACAAGAACATCACCAAAAAGCATCCCAATGAACTTACATCTTGCAAATCCCCTTAACTAAAATCTCTCCCAATAAAACAAGAACAGAAAGATGTTCATCAAGGAAATCAGCAATTAGGCCTCAACGAACACACAAGATGGTAACGCCAAACTACCAATCACATCAAACAAGAACAGAGAGATTGTTCGGAATCATCATGTTGATGTATACGTGAAGCATTAACCGGAAGCACTTAGTCGATGAAATCATCAATCCGAGTGAAGATGTCAACCAACGGCTCTTAGAAGAAACTCCATGTAAAGATGATCCGATAAGAAGAAGCTCGGTTATTACATGAGTTAGGAGCCGTTTGACCATATATTCTCAAATATTAATCAATCATGCAAAAAAAATTCACACTTTTCTCCCTCAAGAGTTGCATACGGAGATGCCATTCTTGATTAAATAAGTGAAAATCATCCAAATGTTCTATTCACACTTCTCCATAAAATAAGCACGTGATGTCGCCATCTTCATTATAATCGAGCAAGTGGAATGAGAAAACAATCGATGGTAGCCGGTTCACTTGAAGACCAAGCACATGGAAAAGTATGAAGCATGTTGATGAGAATGGTCATAATAAGAAGATTTCTCTTCTTGTAAGATAAAGCGCACCGACACGTACACTTTTCTTTTCTTTAGAGAACGAGGCATGAACTGATGTGTTCATACATCATAAGTAGATTTCTCTTCTTTCGAAGATAATGCGCACTGAAACGTACACATTTCTTTTCTTTGGAGTACGAGGCCTGAACTGAAGTGAACAGACGTCATAGTCTCTCTCTTTTCAACTTTCTTAGCAAAACATGCAATTAACCCCATTATCATTCTGTAGGCTCTTTGTCGTGACAACTGATGGAGAAAACCCAATATGATGAATTTGACCCTGAAGTAAACTAACCCGAACTCGTGACTTAAACTTGTACAAATGTAACAAAGAGCGGTGACGAGACTTCATGCCCATTTGAATCTCTAAGTACTCTATACTCTTCAACCAACCAACCATCAAGTAATAGACGACATCACCTCTTGAAAATCCACAATTGAATGTGACACCGAGCACTACAACGTAACTCCTTAAAGTGATAGTTATTTTGTAGTGGTATGAGCCCAATTCCCCAAGTGGTAAAAGAAAAGGTAAAGACACCCAACAATAACTAGATTTCCAAGTCTTCGTTTTTGATAATAAGCATCGAACAAGGATCATGAAGAATCTTCATCCAACCATCCCGATACCTTCGGATACTAAGTACACTCGCCGTGATATTTCACTTCAACCTCAAATAAATAATATTGAATTAACGCCGTTGTCACATCCTCAGTTAATCGCTCAAATTTAGCCTTCTTTGACATTTAAACGAACTCGATAATGGTTTCATCCCGACCATGGTTAAAAGCACATAACCCCGTAAAACCATGTAATAACCAAATTGCCATGAAGAAAACCCAAACACACACCCAATTCATGAAGTACACCTTTTATCCCTTATTTGAAGCGAAACCGTAGCATCGACATCAAGTAAGATCCAAAATTACACTTTCTCTTCTCCAAGATGGTTCCATCATTACGGATTTTACAACTCTATGGTTTAAACCGAGAAATAGTTTATTTCATGGATTTTACAAAACCAAGAATAAACCGTAAGATAGATCCGAAAATGCACTTTACTAATACCAGGATGTTTCCATTGTCACGGGATTTTACAAGTCTATGATTTAAACCGAGAAATAGGTTCTTTCGCGGGATTTTACAAAATCAAGACAAAACCGTAAACAATGTCAGCTTGAATGTGTTACGATGACTTTGGTTTCAGAGAATATCTGTTTTAGGGGAACATGCAGCGGTTCATCAACGGTCCATAATCCAACATCATCAACATCATCAACCATCCAATCAACACTTTGGAAAACACATCAATCACGCAATCTGTCGGCTATTTTAATGACCACATGGAGACGTAAACTCGATATACCAAACTTGAACATGATGTAGAATTCCCCAGATTTGTTACTTAAACTTGTACTAATCCTCGTGAACAAGAAACGGTGTACCCAATGTACAAAACCTCTTGACATTCTCAGCTGAGTGAGACACCAAGTGATAGCTACGTTGTGAGTTAAGCGAGAAAGAATCACAACCGTAACTAAATAGCCAAGTCTTTATCACACTCTGTAAATGCCCAAACAAGTCTTCTTCGCGGAAGGGTAGAAAGAAAGAAGACGAAATAAGTAAACGCGCCCGGAAAAACCTCACTTCAAATCCAAATGGGAAATACCGTACAAACAACCCCGTAGTCGAATTTGTTCAATTAATTCAAGCCGTGACAAAATATACTTCGTGAAAATGCATAAACCAAACTATCAAGCCACATAGCACATCAAATCTCATCATCACTCCAGATCATATCAAGCAATCTCATCAACCAATCTCATCATAAAATCACATAAATTCGATCTCATAATAAGAAGCCCATCAGACCGTCATTCAAATCCAATCACTTATATACCCGTAATGATAAATTTCTTTTCTCAAAAATTAAGCACAAGTCGTGAATTTGAGTATCCTTCCGTGAAAATGTAAGTACCAAGTCGCATATCCCAATCATACCAAATCTCATCACATAAATACATCATTATCAAGTCTCTTTAACAACTTGCATCATCAATACTCAAGATCAAATCTCATAACCCAAATCTTGAAAACCTATCCAACCCAATCATGTGAATGTTCCAAAGGGGTTTACATGTAAAAGTCCGAATCGAATTGAGCCGGTCCAAATATCATCTCATGCACTCCAACACTATTCCATTATCATCCCATGAAGAAATGATACATTCAATCCAAGATGTAATCACAAGATATCCAAAAAAATACCAATTGTTTGTAAGTATAATATCAAGCGTATTTCACAAAATTTAACACTTGTACCAGATTCATAACCCGATCCACCTTAAAGCATGAACTATCTTAAGCAAAATAAGCCATTCGGTTCAATAGGTCATTCGAATCAAATCACGTACATTCAATTTGAGCCCACACAATCGGTTAACCGAGGCCCAATTAAAACAAATCCATACCATTGATTTAGACGCATGTATAAAACACCACATACTCACAATTTAACCTAATCCACCTCACAAATTCACGCCTCTTTTTTCCTCCCAACTCACATCTCAAACCCTAAGAATACTCAGTCAAGAACGCAGCCTCCAAACTGTTATCATCATCTCGCATCACACACATATTAGAGTTGATTCATCTCTCCATTTGAACAGACAATCCACCTAATACATGAGCTCGCCACAGGGATGGTTAGAAGCACATCATCGACGCCACAGGGATGGTTTAATGATGCGGACTAATCTTCCAAGATTTGATAAGAGGTCTCAGGTAGGAAAATATCAACCATATCGTTATCATACTGTCATAACCGATTTAAGGAATGGACACAACAATATTGTTATGATTCATCCCTTTTAAAATCGAATATTCATAGAAGTTTATGTTTCGAAATAAGTTGACACTTTGGGTGAGATGTGTTTCTCTTTTTGTTTTCCATTTAACCGAACATGGATTAAGAATGAAGCACAAGTTGTTTCAATTCTTTTCAAAAATATTCGAACAGAGAACCTCGCATTAATATGGATCTGTGATGTACTTGTTCAACGAGAAAAAATCTTTATACAAGGTTGAAGCCCACGTTGACATTTTCTGAGATCCTTTGTAGATATTCTTTTTGCTTTGAGTCATAAAGTACATATGGGATAGTGAATCTGATGTTGTTGTCAATTGATTAGGGATAATAAGAATTAGATTAAATTTTTTGGATGAAGTTGGTTTGAGAGATGAATGATGTTGATGATGATTGAGTAGATTCAGTTGATGTAGATTAGTACATGAAGTTTTTGTAAACTGCTGTTGTTGAATGAAATTATGGACTGATGATGTTTATAATATAACTGAGGTCATGGGTCGAGTTTTGGTTCTTGGTTTTCATGGTCAACAAGTCATAGTCTTCTTCTTCATCATTTCTATCACAAGGTCAAGTCGCTAGTGACAATGGTCTTGAGCCAACTCGCTAGCCAACTCGCTAGCCAAGTTGCTAGCCAACTTGCTAGCCAACTCGCTAGCCATGTTGCTAGCCAAGTCGCTACGACTTGTTAAATAACAAGTCGCTAGGTCTATAACAAATCGCTAGCTTTATCAGTTTGACTCAAAAGTCAAACCGTTACCAAGTCGCTATATTCAAACAACTCGCTACTGCAATACAATGAATCAGGACAGTTTTGTTTCTAAGTCGCTAGCAAGATTTTTATGTTTTCCGATGAGTTCTCCGACTACTTTTCCGACCATATTCGTGATAAACCCGTAAAAAATGTTTTGACCCAGAAAACTGCATAAAATATTCATTGTATGACTGTAGTAAAAGCAGATTTGACCCAGAAAAGTGACCACATGACCCACTGTTTTGAAAAACTCTTTCAATCGTGCCACTTGTAAGACTGAAAAACCATATTAGACCATAACAATATTAGATATTGGACCATAAAAATATTGACTCAAATCAGTTGTAAGAATGAAAACCATCTTTGACCAAAGGATACATAATACATGTTTAAAGCTGTTTACCATTACCAGAATATAAAAATGTTCGGACCATTTAAACAGTATACCAAAACAGTTTAAAAACATGAATCAAAACCATAAAAAATCATCAACACACAATAACCTTGGCTCGGTACCAATTGTAGGATCGTGTATTTTATTGTGTTGATGATTCGGTGGTCTTGGGAGATCAAAATACATGTTTGCCATAGTTAGAGAGTTAGTAGAGAGAGAGGGTGTTCTTGCTAGAGGTTTACACAAATGAAAGGTTATATTGAATTGAAGAACCACCCTTCCATGGATGGAAGGGTATTTATACTACAAATACACGACCTCCTATCGGCCTGTGGATCGTGGATACGGTGGGTAAAGACCGTCCTTCCTCCACGGTGTTGCACTACGCTAAACTAAACTAATAACTAACTAATAAACTGATAAATAACGTAAACAAAGACAAATCTACGAGCTAACATATGCTAGACCATTATTGGGGTGACCGACTCTTTAACATGGAATTTTCAATTCCTAACATTTAAACCGAGAAATAGGTTCTTTCGCGGGATTTTACAAAATCAAGACAAAACCATAAACAATGTCAGCTTGAATGTGTTATGACAACTTTGGTTTCGGTGAAAATCTGTTTTAGGGGAACATGCAGCGGTTTATTAGCGGTTCATAATCCAGCTTCAACGATATCATCAACAATTCTTTACCCAAATTTAGACAACTTCACAAACCACACTAAGTCGAGTAGTAAAAACTACTTCCCCCTGAGGTTGACCGTAAACCATCAAAGCACACGTTTCTCCCCCATGATGGTTTTGAACTTTCGGAAGCATCATAAACTTGTACGACCATTTGCACGAAAAGTTCTTGTCATAAGCAAGCATCTTGAAAGATCACGACCGACGTTGAAGAATCTTGAAAGATTTTGCTTAGACTGTGAAGTATTATAGACATTCAGTGGCAACGAATATATCATGAGAATTGTTGATCACATCACAACCAATCAATCCATTGGTACACACATCATTCACATATTCTGATGGCTATTGCAGTGACAACATGGTGAAGTAAACCCGATATGCCAAACTTGATCATGGAGTGAAATTCCCCAGATTTGTTACTTAAACTTGTACTAATCCTTGTGAAGAAGAAACGGTGTACCCAATGTACAAAACCTCTTGACGAATCCTCAACTACGTGAGACACCGAAGTGATAGCTACGTTGTGGTTCGAGAAAGAATCACACAAGTAACTAGATAGCCAAGTCTTTATCACACTCAATAAAAGCTCAAACAAGTCATCTACGTGGAAGGGTAGAAACAAAGAAGACGAAATAAGTAAACACGTCCGGAAGACCTCACTACAAATCCAAATAAGAAATACCGACGTCAAACAACCCCGTAGTCAACTATGATCAATCATCAATTCAAGCCGCAATATAATATTATCCGTGAAAATGAGTAAACCAAAGTACCATTCAGCACAACATAACGAATCACATCTCATAATCAAGAATCTCATCATATCCAAATCTCATAAACCTCATATCATCAAAACTCATATTCGTCAAATCTCACATGTACGATCCAATTTTGCGAAGCCCATCATTCCATCATCCAAATCCAAGTCATCACATATACTGACTCATTCGGTGCAATATAATCCCACCGAAAATTCAAAACATGGTACCAGCTTGCTTAATCCAATCAGTATTAAAATCCCATCCGGTCCACATATTCGACATTTTCATAAAATGATGCAAATAGCCCAAACCTTAATATCCTCATAAAATCAAATAATGATGATGTAGTTAAAAGTCATTTTATGAAAAAGGTTTAACATATTATTTCATATTATGTCATTTTATAAAAACATTTTGCATGTGAAATTAATATTCGGATATCATGATCCAAATCAGAGAGATGTAGTAGAGCCCACAATATGTTCCACATTTCGACTTAGGTCCACATGCAGCCCAAGACAGGATATAATACACGGTCCAATACTCCAGCAGATGGCCCACGATAGCAATACCAGATCCAGTATCCAAACCCTAAATTCGGGGATATATAACACCCACTAAACACCCATTCAACCCTAATTTTGTTCAAACCCTAAATACTCTCCTGTAAACCACGCCCCCCTCTCTCATTTTTCGAATCACAACAAAATGCAGTAACACTCTCATTCTGCCCTTGACATCATTTACCAATCCTTATATCTCTCATATCAATTTAAGCCCCATCTTAATCGAGTCTCTCGTCATACACACATCTCCACTGTGGATGGATAGATGTCGATAGTGCCACGTGGATGGTCTTGATGCTTTTGAATCGCCTATGAAGTCGGACCCAAGACATAAGGTAGGCTATGATTTTGATTTGATCCTTTTTGTCTTTTGAGAGTAAAACGAGTCACGAAACTGAGTTAACATTATTGTTACACTCATTTCTTACATTCGTAAATTATCACCAAATTAGATCAATGAAGAGATATGATTGAGAATACAAAATCATTTAAGATTTGTATGAATTTCTTAACCACATCTGAGATCTACCATAAATTTGAATGATTAGACATAAATTATCCTTTGAACGAAACCAAAGAAAGAAGATAACAATCTTGTTATAATTCTTTATCTTTGAATTCAGACATAAATTTATGAAGTAAATCTTCACAATGATCAGTGATGTTGTATATCGAGGGTTTTGGACCAGTCATGATAATTATAGTGACAACTTGATATTGTCTGAGATCAAACTTTTCATTCCTTGAATACTCAGAAACTTTCTTTGAGACGTATGATGATGAGTCTTGTGATAGTATGACATTGCTCATTTATTCGAAACATGATGATGCTAGTTGATCTTCAATCATTTTTGAGATGATGTTATAGGTCATGATTTGTTTTTGTTTCATAAGATCAGAGATAGTCGGTGTTTGTTTGAAGATGAGATCTTGATGTTGTTGCTTTAAATATAGATTCGAGAGTGATGAAGCGTGTTATAGCATAGTTTTGATGTTATTATTTGAAATGTCTTGATAGTTTGTGGTAATCAGATATGGTCAATAGTCCTTGAGCTTTTCGTCTTCTTTATCATACTTTAGTATCAACTCGCATGATACACAAATTATCAACTCGCTTTCTTAACAACTTGGACAACATGCATCAGTTTAACAACTCGCTTTTTCTTTTTCTACTTTCACAACTCACTTTAGATTGTTCAACTCGCATTAAATAATGCAAGGTCACAACTCGCAACAGTTCTAACTCGCATATCAAACATGCATCACCAACTCGCATCATTAACCCGCATTTGTGCAGCATGACAACTCGATTTTGACATTAAATCAATAGCAACTCGCTCAATAGCAAAGTGCAATAAAACCAAATGCGAGTTAAGTAACTCGCATGAAACCGAACCAAGACTCAACTCGCTTTAGAAAAGCGGTGCAACTCGCATCAAGATATTCAATGTATCCGACGAGAATATGCAACTCGCTTTTGACCACATTGACAACTCGCTTAGAGAAACATGTATTCCAACAGAATCAGATTTGCTAAAAGACCATTTAAAAGACAAGTAACCAGTTTTCGATCATGAGGTTAGCAACAATTAAAACCAGTTTTAGTTTCATAATTAAAAACCCGTTAGAGAAAACATTATAACAAATCGATTTAAACCAAGAATATAACATGTAAAAATGTTTAAGAAACATTTTAGACCATCTCAAAAGTAAGCCCAATATCAACAAGAATAGTTTATACACGGATTCAAAACTCAACAGAAACAGATTTTGAAAAACATGATTCTACACGTATTAAACAAACCCACAACAAAGCAACATCCAACCTTACTCAAAACAACACAAACCGCATCAAGAAACCATGTAAATCACCAAAACAACATAACCTGGGATCTGATGCCAATTGTTAGGATCTAATATTTATGTTGTTAGATGATTCGGGTGGTCTAGGATTGTGATTAAACAAGAAAGCCATTTTAGAGAGTTGAAGAGAGTAGAGAGGAGGTTCTTGAAAGAGAGTTTCTTAATAAAAGTGAAAGGTTAGATTCAAAGAAGCCACACGCCTTCCATGGATGGAAGGGGTATTTATACTTACAACTTACACGACCTCCTATCGACATGGATCGGTGTCTGATGGGTAAAGACCCGTCCTTCCTCCATGGTGTTACACTAAACTAAACTACGCTACAAACTAACTAATAAACTACTAAGTAACGTAAATAACGACTAGTCTACGAGCTAACTTATGCTAGATACTAGTTGGGGTGACCGACTCTTTTACTATGGAATTTTCTAATTCCTAACATTAGGGCTAGTTGATTAGCAAGGTTTTCAATGAACATGTCAGATGGCTTATATCCTGAGTCTAGAATAAGTTTGTGATTATGATCCTCAGTAGGTATGACTTGTGATGCTTTGGTACTTATCCTCACATTTGAGAGAAATGCAGTTGAATCATTTGAAGAGCTTGCATGTTAGGAATTAGAAAATTCCATGTTAAAGTGTCGGTCACCCCAATTATGGTCTAGCATATGTTAGCTCGTAGACTTGTCATTAGTTACATTATTTAGTAGCTTATTAGTTAGTTTGTAGCGTAGTTTAGTCTAGTGTAACACCATGGAGGAAGGACGGGTCTTTACCCACTGTATGCCTGATCCACAGTCCGATAGGAGGACGTATTGTTTGTAAGTATAAATACCCCTTTCATACATGTTAAAGTGTCGGTCACCCCAATTATGGTCTAGCATATGCGGTTTGATTCACGGTTTTTGTCTATGCATTTTGATGGGTGTTTGATTCTGTTGGCGTGATGAGTTGATGATGTGTGTTGCTGCTGTTGTTGGTTATCAAACTTGTGTTTTATGTTGGCTTAATGGTTTAAAGAATGTCGTGGTCATATATCATTTAACATGTGCTATACCAAGTCTTTTTAAGCTTGTTTTATGTAGTTTTTAAGCTTGTTTTATGCATTTTCTAAGCTGTTTCATACAAGTTTTAAGTCTATTACTAAAACTGGTTATAAGCAGTTTGTATGCCTGTTCTACAATGCGAGTTGAGATCTGTTCTTCTATGCGAGTTGACCAGTTTAACTAAGCGAGTTGATGCTTTAAGCATCCCGATTCAACGATCGATGCGTGTTGGTCAAGAGCGAGTTGGTCATGTAGCGAGTTGGTAATGAGCGAGTTGTCTACTAAATGTCCATATTCACCGTATCGTCGAGCGAGTTGTTAACTCTCCCGGATGCGAGTTGCTTGACTTTTGAGTCAACTGCAGAAGCGAGTTGGGTACTAGCATAAAAGATGCGGGTTGACTATTTAGTCAACTGCGAGTGGGTATGGTCAACTGAGGTTTGATAAGTCACAATGTGTCTTGACCCATTGTGTGATTTGGTCTAGTCTGATGCGAGTTGGCATGATATGAGTGGGGTAAGATGCGAGTTGGGTAAATTTCGAGTTGGGTAAGATGAGAGTTGGGTATGATGCGAGTTGGGTAAGATGCGAGTTGAAGATGCGAGTTAGAGATGTAAGTTAAGGATGCAAGTTGGAGATGATGTAACGGTTTGACTCTGAAAACTGCTTAAGGGGTTTGAGAAAGAGAGATGAAGAATGCAATGACATTTTAAACCAAACTACTTCAGTAACAAGCTATCATCTTAAGCTAACTACCATATTCGAATGTAAAACATGAGCTTCAACCAACAAGATCATCATCAAACTCAGATTCATAAACTATCTCTAAACCTCTAAACCTATGCTGAAACAATTAACCTCTTATCATCACTTGACCGAATATTTAAATGAAAGATGCAAGTTGATCTCTGAATCTTGTGTGTATCAAGGAATATCCGACCATTAAAGGGCTAACACACAAAATTTGACATCATTGATCTTTGATATACAAGTCTTGAAAATAAAAGAAACAAGCAAACATGCTTTTTCTCTTGTATTTCAACTTCTGTGAATCTCAGTCTCATTCTCTTAAAGTGTCAAAAGGATGTATCATGACTCAAAGGTCATTCAACTCGAGAATGAACTCATCATAGATCCATGTTTAGTGACTATCCGAATATTATTGAAGTAAGTACTAAACCATTTAGGGTTTCACACCTACCTCATGATTTGGTTATAAGTAATGTTATGTAATATTTTCGATCTCAGAATTTTTCATGGGATAGTGATTTAACAAAGACCTTTTTCAGATCCAAATAACCTTAAAAGAAAAATCATCATTGATCTCTTGTTTTGACAAATATCCGAACACGTTAAAGAAGAATCAAAACATAAGAGTTTTAATCTTCGTTTGATTCGATTCAATGCAAACTAAGATAAATGAATAACCTACCTATTCCGTGAGGTGACCTCAATGCCGTTTCAAGATCTTGTGCCATCCGTGTGGCAAGATCTCGTCTGTTTTGGAAGAAAGGAGAGTGGCGAATGGTTGTGCTAGTATGAGATTAGGATTTAAGTTGAGTGGATTTAGGACTTGATGATAAGCTGATATGTGGGAAAGAAAGATTGGGGCGGACTGAAATGATAATGAGATATTAGGGTTTGGATGAGAAATCTTAGGGTTAGTGCTATGTGAGGAGTGTATGTGTTAAATACCCAATGTATTAGGGTATCATGTTTAACAGATGGATGGGCTTTGGATTTATTATTGGACCGGATAGTATTTCTTTTAGGCCCAGTATTATCTAACCGATATTAATCTTGGTTTGGACGTGGGTCGATTGCAATGAGCCGAGCCTTGCTTGTAATTTTTGGGTGATTGATGGAACCACCGGATCAATGTGATTATGTTCATTTCGTTTTGGAATGAATTTGAGTTAAAGTTTGTTATCCAATTTTTATCAAGTATTATTGGATACTAATTTTAATTTGAATTGTATTGTTGGTATTTTGGTCATTAAACTTTCACGGAAATACTTATTCTCGGCTTGAGCTAGTAATTGATCGCTATTATGCTCAAAGTTCTTATCCGGTTTTATTGATTTGGAATTGAAGTGTTGGTTCAAATGGTTTTAATTGGACTTGGGTTCGGGTCAAATTTCATGCAATCTATTATATTTCAAAGATATCGGAATGTATGAGATGATCACTGCAAGAATTTACATTGACTGGATCGGGTTGAATAGTTATTTGGACCGGGTTCGATATTATATGTGATAATATTGGATGATGGACTTATGGGTTTCTCTAAATTGGATCGTAGATGATGAGGTGTGATGATGAGATACTTTGGTGTATACATTTTCACAAAGAATATTATGTCATGGTTTGAAGTGCTTATTGGACAAAGTTGACTACGGGGTTGTTTGTACGGTATTTCTATTTGGAGTGGAAGTGAGGTTTTCCGGGCGTGTTTACTTATCACGTCTTCCTTCTTTCTACCCCTTTTCGAGAAGATGACTTCTTTGGGCATTTACAGAGTGTGATAAAGACTTGGCTATTTAGTTACGTTTGTGATTCTTTCTCGCTTAACCCACAACGTAACTATCACTTCGGTGTCTCACGCAGTTGAGGATACGTCAAGAGCTTTTGTACATTGGGTACAACGTTTCTTCTTCACAAGGTCTAGTACAAGTTTAAGTAACAAATCAGGGGAAGTTCACTTCATAATCAAGTTTGGCATATCGGGTTTACTTCACCATGTTGTCACTACAATAGTGGCTGTAATGCGTGAATGATGTGTTTATCAATGTGTTTATTGGATGGTTGATGATATTGTTGATGTTGGATAATAAACCGTTGATGAACCGCTGCATGTTTCCCCTAAAAACAGATATTCACCGAAACCAAAGTTGTCATAACACATTCAAGCTGACATTGTTTACGGTTTTGTCTTGACTTTGTAAAATCCCGCGAAAGAACCTATTTCTCGGTTTAAATCATAGACTTGTAAAATCCCGTGACAATGACAACATCCCGGTTAAAGTAATGTTCATTTCCGGATCTATCTTGCGGTCTATTCTTGGTCATGTAAAATCCCGCGAAAGAAACTATTTCTCGGTTTAAACCATAGAATTGTAAAATCCCGTGATGATGGAACCATCCTCGAGAAAGGAAAGCGTATTTCGGAATCTTATCTGATGCTGGTGCTACGGTTTCTGCTTCGAAGAAGGGAAAAAAGGGGTGTACTTCATATATTGGGTGTTTGTTTGGATTGTCCTCACGACAATTTGGTAATTACTTGGTTTTACGGGGTTATGTGCTATTAATCATGGTCGGGATGAAACCATTATCAGAGTCCACTTAAAACGTCAAAGGAGGCTAGAGTTGATTTTTTAATCAGAAGATGTGACAACGGAGTTAATTCACTATTATTTATTTAAGGTTGAAGTGAAATATCACGGGCGAGTGTACTTAGTATCTGAAGGTATCGGGGATGGATGGATGAAGATTCTTCAAGATCCTTGTTTGAGCTTATTATTAAAAACAAAGACATGGAAATCTAGTTATTGTTGGGTGACTTTTACCTTTTCTTTTTACCACTTGGGGGAATTGGGCTCTTATCATCTCAAAATAACTATCACTTTAAGGAGTTACGTTGTAGTGCTCAGTGTCACATTCAATTGTAGATTATCAAGAGGTAAAGTACGTCTATTACTTGATGGTTGGTTGGTTGAAGAGTATAGAGTACTTAGAGAGTACTTAGAGATGCTAATGGAAATCGGCACCACTCTTTGTTACATTTGTGCAAGTTTAAGTCACGAGTTCGGGTTAGTTTACTTCAGGGTCAAATTCATCATATTGGGTTTTCTCCATCAGCTGTCACTACAAAGAGCCTACTGAATGATAATGGGGTGATTACGAGTTTTGCCAAGAGATGATGAAAAGAGAGAGATTAATGAGGTCTGTTCAAATCAGTTCAGGCCTCGTACTTCATCATTATGGCATCTATAGATAACACTTCAAGCCCCGTTCCTCAAAGAAAAGAAAAGTGTACGCTTCAGTGCGCTTTATCTTCTGAAGAAGAGAAATATTCTCATTTATGACCATTCTCATCAACATGCTTCATGCCTTTTCCATGCGCTTCAGTCATCAAGTGAACCGGACTACTGATAATTACTCTTATTCCACTTGCTCAATATAATGAAGATGGCGACATCATGTTCTAATTTTGCGGGGGAGATGTGTGAATAGAATACATTTGGATGATAATCACTTGTTTAATCAAGAATGGCATCTCCGTATGCAATTCTTGAGGGGGAGAAGAAGTGTGAATTTTTGCATGGTTGATTGATATTTGAGAATATATGGTCAAACGGCTCTAACTCATGTAAGAACCGAGCTTCTTCATATCGGATCATCTTCACATGTAGTTTCTTCTAAGAGCCGTTGGTTGACATCTTCACACGGGTGATATGATTAAATGACAAAGTGCTTCTAGTTGGGGCTAATTTCTTTGATGAACATCTTTCTTATTTTGTTTGATTGGGAGGGATTTTAATTAAGGGATTTGCTATCTACAAGTTAACGGAATGCCTTTGGTGTGAAGAAGATGTTAGCTGTCTATTTCCCCATTCGGACAATCTTGAAGAAGGTCGAGTCTTGATCTGTTTCTACATTTTCGCTACATGTTAGAAGGCTAAAGACAATTGCATTTGATGATCTAAAGACTTCTTCTTAATCCGGTGAGAAGAACACTTGAAAATCTTAATCGGTTTAGGGAGAGCACTAATTGGGGAGTTTGTAAAGCCAAATTTAATCCCCAATTAGACTTGCTCAGATTCTTTAGCAATGATTCTTTAAAGTCCGCATACGACTTAATTTTTGATGACTCTCCTCCAACGCCTAATGCTTCACTTACTAAGTGTTAGGAATTAGAAATTCCAGGTATTAAAGAGTCGGTCACCTCAAGTATATGTAATCGTTAGAAAGCTCGTAGTCGTAGTTATTTTAAGTTAAGTAGTATTTAGTTAAGTAACACCGTGGAGGACAGATGTGTCTTTACCCATCGTATGCCCGATCCATGCCCGATGTGTGGCGATTTATGTAAGACTATGAATACTCTCTACCTTCCAAGGTAGAGAGTTGGAGCTCATAATAATATCTTTCACTTTCTCTCACTAAGTTCCCTAAACCTATAACTTTCTCTCTCTAGAATTCCATTTATACGCCACTTTGTGTTATGGTTTGATGTGTATGTGAAAAATAATATCTTACAATTGGTATCAAGAGCCATGGTTAGATCATATCTTACACATCTTTGGATTTCTAGTGGTTTTTAGGTGGCTTTTGAGTTTGAAAAAGTTTAGTGGTTTTTGCATCATTTGGGTGATTTCTAGTGTTAAAGTTTAGATTTTGATAGTACTTTTGTGTTTAGAATCATCACAAGTGTTTAGGTTTTGATTTGGTAAGCTTGAATCATCGTGGTTGGGTTGTTTTTGGATTGAAAAGTGGTGTTTTTGAGATTTTCTTGCTAGCGACTTGAGCCACGGATTGTTATTCTTAGTAGCGACTTGCTTTACAATTTTGTAGCGAGTTGCGGTTTTTGAGCTAGCGACTTAGGCCTAGCGACTTACAAGACAAGTAGTGGACTCTCCACTACGGGTAGCGACTTGGTGTTAGCTACTTGGTCAAGAGTGAGTTGCTATTTAGCGACTTGAATCTTTAGCGACTTGATTAGCAATTGTCGCCAAATTTTGCTAGCGACTTGAGGCTTAGCGAGTTACTATTTAGCGACTTGCCTTTGTTTAGCGACTTGGGACTTTAGTGACTTGGTGGTATAGCGAATTAGGTGTTAGCGACTTGGTGCTTAGCGACTTGGTTCAAGGGTTATAGCGACTTGGTTGATTTTTACGAAGAAGAGGTTTGACCAAAGTTGACGTTTTACGTCAAAAGTTCAAACGGCCATAACTTTTGATCCGTAACTCCGTTTTCATCGAAATACCTGTCAAAACGTATTTTTCGAGGCCCAAATCCTCTCCGAAAGGAAGTTATTGAGCTTTTAAGTTTTTAGACCTAAATTTCTCTATAAAATCGTGCAACAACCAACCCAAATCGCAACCAAACAACATCTCTGCTTATCCCACAAACAATCATAAGACCTAACACACAATTGTCTGTCATTGTGTCAATCCATCAGTCATATTAACACATTCCATTGGTCATTGCTTAACGGTTTGGTCTTGATTTTAGTAAAATCCCGCGAAAGATTCTATTTCTCGGTTTAAATCATAGACTTGTAAAATCCGTGCATTCTACCACTTCATGTCTTACTCTCTCGACCCAAAGTGATTTGAAGTGCTTAAATTGTATGATCTTGTGGATAATAATGATAATGGATGCTACATCGAACGATTAAAGATGTTTGAATTAAACAACGAGGATGTGAGATCTTCATGTTCGAGTACAATGAGAATGAATTGCACCTGCCATGTAATGCCATGCAAATGGAATGCGACATTGAGCCCTATCAACTACTTCATCTCGCACTCATACGCTTGTTATCCATAGGGGATCGAACATGTAGTGCTCTTTTCCGCGGGACTTACCTACATTGACAAGAAGCTTGTTGTTGAACTTAGAGCATTTAAAGTCGCAACTTACCAATGAAGAAGTTCAAAGGATGGTTCCGGTCAGACTCTTCAAGTAATCTACAAACAATTTGACCATTCATCGGTGGGAATATTAGCGATTACGATCAACACTTATTGGAATTTCCTTCAAAAACATCTTGGAATGGAAATTCGAGAATTCATTGAGACATTTATCCAACTCATGGATAATGTGAAAAAGTACATTGAGGAAACCGCACAAAAGGATGAAAAAGTGAATGAGTGTCGTGTGCGGTTGAGAGATTGTTGTGATAAGTTGGGTAATGTATCCGTGGAAGAATCGGGTGTTCTTGAATGCGAATGTTAGAAAACAAATAATGATGAGTCGGACAATGCTAAAATAGAATCTTCATGCTCATGTTCACAAGAGAGAGGTGCACGGTCACAACCCGTGCAAGCTAATGCAAAGGAACGCTCCATGGAAGCTTGGATGTACCCAAGATAGAGATGCATCGGCCACAACTGTGCACGTTAATGCAGAGGAAAGTTGCATGAAAGTTTTGCGGTACCTAGGTATGCATCTTCTTCTCAAAATGATGATTATGAATTGCATGAGTACACTTTGCATTTGTGCTCGATGATTCCTTGACCTTGAACTCAATACCTATAAGGATCAAGTTGCCATATCTGAACATCGTGCTAAGTTTGAACTTACCACTCGTGAGCGGGGAGATGGATATCCAAATGCGTACAATTATTAGAAAAAGTAATTTTAGAGAAGAAGTATTAAAACAAGAGTTAAACTCCTTACAAGAAAAGCTTTCCAAAAGCGCTAAGCAAAACACGAACTTCAAAAATGTTAAAATGCTTAAGCAAGAATTCAAGGCTAAGGAATCAAAACTTTTGAATGATTTTTCCAATCTAAAAACTTTGAAAACAAGCTTGAAAATAAGTTGTACATTACAAGGAATACCATTCAAACCGCTCACATGATCACTAAGCATCGAGTCTTAAGCGATAAGCATAGCATTCCCTTGTTGAGGAACCAAATCCAGAGGTAATTAAAAGGCTAGAAATGCTCATAAGGTGCTTTATGATGGTAATGAAATCCTTAAGCCTAGGCGAAACCTAGTTGCGTTGAGTGCACCGAGGAAGATAAGAAATCGATGAAGTCACTAGGAGAAAATGAATAAGAAGTTAGAAGATCACGAGTGTAAAAAGAATAACATAACGATCAAACCCCATAATTACACTAAAGAAAATTGGATCTCCTTGAACATGTTTAAGCCTCGGACTCTATTAACCCCGAACAAGTGTTCGGAAAAGGATTTAGATAAGCAAAAGCGAGAGAATCTTGTTGTAACGAACCTCCCTTAGGAAAATGCCTAGAGCGATCGTGTATCCTCCGAATACACCAATGCATCTTGTTCCTAGAACAATTGCCACTAAAAGTAAGACCTTAATTAGTCAATATGTTATCTTTCAACTATTTGTTGATTTTGAGAAAACTTGCAAGAAAAGGATCACACCTGGTATTATTATCAAGGAGAAAGCGGTTTGAGCAAACTAAAGAATGTTATTTAACCAAGTCATGCCTTTCTTTAAACAACTAAAAGATCATTTTGAGAGTCTTAAAAAGGAATGAATTCGGACATTAAAGAAATGGAAAAGGAATTTGATGCAATGATTGTTGAGGTTAGTAATTTGAGAGAGAATTAAAATATAATGAGATTGAGAGGAAGAACTTGCATACACCGAATGAGAATCGATTTCGAATGTATTGCTCAAGATGTGTTTTCATCGCTACAAATTGTTCCATTAATGCTTCTCAATTTCATGAATTATCTGTTGCTCGAAAGTCTCCCATGATCGTGTCATTGAGCTTGAAACAACAAATTCAAAATTGCATGAGAAAATAGAACAGGATGATCATGATAACTTGGTCAAACATTATTCTAAATTAGAAGTTGAACATCTTGCTTTGCAATTAAAACATCAACATCTCAAAGAAAATGTTAAAACCTCAAATATCAAGACATCCTCTCGATGCTCCCGAGTTTGATGCGGTTTTGAAATTAGCAAACGTGATGAACAAATTCGAGCTCATTATAACACGATCAAAAGATTGAAAGCCCAAATTTCACAACCGAAAGGTGAAAAGAAGGATGTGATGGTTCCTATATGCCTCCTCCTTTAGATTCTCGAATTTCCAACTTCAAAACATAATTGATAACTTGCAAAGGAAAATGATTGTTTTAAAGTTGAAATTTCAAAGGTTAATGATCAAAACAAAGAGTTATGTGATTCATTTAAAGTTAATCATGATAAAAAATTGAAAAGATAACTTCTTTACTTAACGATATTGAGAATCAAGCGTGAGGTGAAAGGAAAGTTGTCAATCCCAAATTGCAAATACTTTGTTCCTAAGGTTTCGCTTGTGATAAATATGCTATCGATATGTTATATATTCCCCGCCCATTAGGAATAATGAACTTGCACATAAAGCATATCTCTCATACCTTAAGGACAGTTTGAAGGGTCTCCGTGAGATTGTTGAAGATGAAAGATTAGAAAAACCTTTTGATAGTACTATAGCCTATGCTCGCATGGATGCCAAACGATCTCGTGAACTCTTAGAGTATGTAATTGTCACAAGTCCAAAATCTAGCAATAGGCGAGATAGAATAGTTGTGCCTTGTTCTATGCCTAAAGCCAAGCATGTGACCCTTGATATGCCTTGTTCCATGTCAAAATTCAAGCAAGCAACCTTTGATGTGCCTCCTAGAATTTGGATCCCAAGACTTCTAGACCGAAATGAGAAAGTAGTGAAGCCATGTAATGTTGCCACGTTACTTCTACGGATGTTAAGATTGACACTAAAGTTAGCGGTGTCAAAACCTAGAAGCAATGCAAAGAAGGATAGGATTACGCAAACTAAAAGTGTTCATGATAAGGAAGTAAAAGAACACCATAGGGACAAGAAGTTTGATTTGAACAAAAGAATCGTGTTAGTTCTAGTATTAGCTCTAAGCGCATTGAAATTAATTCAAGGCCTCATGTCATCGCAAAACATGTAAAAATGTTTATTTTCCGTAATCATGATAAATGTGATGTGTTATTTCGAGGTCTAAGATTCATAACCCATTAAGAAAGTTTGGAGAGCGAAACAGTTAAGCAATCTTGAAACCTACAGGAATGTGTTTACAAATGTAGGATTTTAGTGGAAGCCCTGGTCGAATATTAACGAATGGCAAACCTTACCCTTAGCTAGATCCACTATGCCTAGAATAGTGCTCATTAAGGTTTGAAGCCAACCGGTAGAATAATCCCATTAAGCACAAAATGTCATTTGACTAAGTCGATGCTTCTACTAGTTCGCTCCTAGGGATAATGCCATGGCATCTAGGGTTTCACGATTCAAAGACTGTTTGTGCTAACCAAAAGGAACCCATCAAGACGTGGGGATCCAATGTTTCCAATTCTCTGTCTTCGTCATTGTCCAAAGCGGTCGTATAAATCGTCCTTGGTATTTGGATTGAGCGGCTCTAAACATATGTTGGGTTCTTAACAATGACGTCTATTCACTTGATTCGGGCCTCGTACTTCATCATTATAAATCCGCAGATAACACTGAGGCCCGTTCCTCATAGAAAAGAAAAGTGTACGCTCTTACGTGCGCTTTATCTTGACTAATGAGAAATTCTCTCATGAATGGCCATACTCATCTACATTCTTCATCAACAAGCTTCATGTTTTTCTACGCTCATTCAGTCATCAAGTGGATCTACGTTCATTGGTGTATACTCCTATTCACTTGTTAAATCAAAAATGGCAACTTCGGATGCAATTTTTTAGGGGGAGAAGAGTGAATATACTACATGATGATGGATGTTTGAATAATGGTTATACGACTTAATTTTTGATGATGATGATGAGTGTACATTCTTTTTGAAGAAGAGTGAATATACTAAGGATAACTGGGATTCATTGTTTTGATTTTTTATGACTCTCCTCCAATGCCTAATGCTTCACTTACTAATGATAAATGGGAAGAAATACATTCTAGTAGTTGTTGATGACTACTCTCGATTTACTTGGGTAAAGTTTTTGAGGACAAAGGATGAAACCCGGATGTCATCATCAAACTAATCAAACGACTTGAGTTCGACTCAACAATACGATGTAATTGTTCGAGCAGAAAATGGCATGAGTTTGTCAACAAAGACTTAATTCGCTTTTATGAAAGTGTTGGAATAAGTCATCAAAGAAGTGTTCCACGAACTCCTCAACAGAGCGGTGTAGTTGAAAGACTAAATCGAACTCTTGTAGAAGCCGCAAGAACAATGCTTATTTATTCGAAGGTTCCAATGTTTCTATGGGTGAAGCCATTGCCACCGCATGCTACACCCAAAATCGTTCCCTTATACACACCTCTCATGGAAAAACTCCATATGAACTTGTTCATACACGAAAACCTGATCTCTCCTACCTTCGTGTGTTTGGAGCTTTGTGCTATCCAACAAATGACAGTCAAGATTTAGGTAAATTAAGAGCAAAGGCAGATATTGGAGTTTTTGTTGGTTATGCACCAAACTAGAAGGGTTACCGAATCTACAACAAGAGAACCCGTAATATCACATAAACAATTCACTTTACGTTCGATGGTCGACGGTCAAATGGCTCTGGACACTCCACTCAGACCCGCACTTCAAAACAGTCCCATTGGGTCATCCTTGTTCCAAACTCCTCTCAAGAAACTCCATATGTACCTCCGTCTCAAGATGATTTAAAGAAATTGTTTGATCCTATGTTTGATGAACTGTATGATTCAATTACTAATGAGGTGTTGATCCCTACAACAGAGGATGCTCATATTCACGTGAATGAAGTCAATCCTCGGTCTCAATATCTTTAAGTCAAGAAGCACCATTGTCGATCCTTGATCTCATCAACAAATCATCATTCTTCAAATGTACATCATGGAAATGTTTCGCATCAATGATGAAGTTAATCCTTTGCTACTCCACGAAGATGCTCCATTTGAAAACATATTTGCTCTTGAATCATCATCGAACCATCTTCTTGGAGACATCGACTCACCTACCTCGATCCCTCAACAAGCGCCACATGAACACCTCGTAAAATGGACTCACGATCATCCATTAGACAACATCATTGGAAATCCTCTCGTCCGGTATCACACGGAAACAACTTGCAACCGATGCCTTATGGTGCTTCTTCAACTCCGTACTCCAAGATCGAACCAAAAGATGTCAAAACCGCCATGAATGAAGATAGTTGGTTCAATGCCATGCAAGAAGAAATTCATGAGTTTGATCGACACGATGTATGGGAGTTAGTACCGCTCAGTTGTGCTATGATTATTGCTCTAAAATGGATCTTCAAAGTGAAACTTGATGAGCATGGTGATGTGTTAAAGAACAAGGCTCGATTAGTTGCTAAAGGATACCGTCAAGAGGAGGTATAGACTTTGAAGAATCTTTTGCTCCAGCTTGCTCGAATCGAGGCAATCATAATCTTTTGGGTAATCGCTAGTAAGAACATGGTAGTCTATCGGATGGATGTAAAGGCGGCATTTACGAGCGGAGATCTTAAAGAAGTCTCACGCCACCAACACGAAGGCTTTGTGAATCGAGCATCCTACTCACGTTTATCGTTTGAAGAAGGCTCTTTACGGTTTAAAGCAAGCTCTAAGGGCATGGTATGATACGCTATCAAAGTTTCTTCTATCTACCGGATTCAACAAAGGAGCGATTGATCCAACATTGTTCACGAAGTCGGGCAAACATTTAAATCACGTTCAAATTTATGTTGATGATATCATCTTTGCCTCGACCGACCCCAATGAGTGTGACCTTTTTCAAATGAATTGGGTTATAAATTTCAAATGTCAATGATGGGACAAATGTCATTTTCTTAGGATTACAAACCTCACAAAGTCACGGAGGCATTTTCATAAATCAATCTAAATATGCAAATGAGATTTTAAAGAAATTTGGATTTGATTCAAGTGACTCGTTAGACGCTCCCATGATTGAGCGTACTAAACAAGATGAGGACCACTCGGGGATCATGGTAGACCAAGCGAAATATCGTAGTACGATTGAATCTCGATGTACCTCACGGCTAGTAGACCGGATATCTCGTTCATTGTTTGCATGTGTGCTAGATACCGTGCTAAGCCTACTAAAAAGCACCTTGAAGCGGTTAAGCGGGTCTTCGGTATCTCAAGGAACCATCAATATGGGACTTTGGTACCCGAAGAACCGGTATGTCACTAACGACCTATCGGAGATCTTGATCATGCGAGGATGTCAAGATACTCGTCAAAACGCGTGGAGGTGCTCGGTTTTGGGTGATAAGCTTGTGAGTCGGTCTTCAAAGAAGCAAATGAGTACTTCTATTTCCTCTACGAGGTGAATACATAGCCATGTCATCTGTTGTGCTCAAATCTTATGGATGAGATCTCAATTATCGACTATGGCTTTGAATTCAACAAAATTCCTCTGTCTTTGTGATAATAAAAGTGCTATTGCTCTCTCATGCAACAACGTACAACACTCAAGAGCAAAGCACATCGACATTCGACATCATTTCATCGGGGAACAAGTGGAAAAGGTGTGGTGGAACTCTATTTTGTGAGGTCCGAATATCGGTTAGCGAGACATCTTCACCAAAGCTCTTCCAAGAGAACGTTTTGAGTTTATTCTTCCACGACTTGGCTTGAAAATCCTTCAACCGAAACACTCAAACGTCTTCGGAGAAAGACGAGGAGTAAAGGTCTATCTTCATCTATCTCTTGTAAATATCTTTCGAAAAGCAAAATACAAAATTACAAAACCTTCAAAAGCAAATAGAAAAATATAAAACTTTCAAAATCGATAAAAATTGAAAAATTCCAAAATATTGTCTTTTGTCATGTTTTCCTCGATTCGATAATATCTACGGTCTTGGTGATGTCATTCAAAGAATGACACGGACTTTAGATGTTGTTCGAATGTTAAAAAAAAAAAAAAAAAAAAAAAAATCAAAAATTATTTTTGGTAGAAAGTAAAACAATGGTTTATTGTCATTTCGAGCAATAACCGCTTTTCATAGAAAGAACGAGCTATGCTTTACCATATTTTCAAATCCCATGCTCGATTCTATAAACATTTATCTCTTGAAAACTAATCGCTTTGAAAATAACTCGGTCTCTATTTTGATAATCATCGGGACTTATTTGTCAAAATCTCTATCTCTCAATCAACAACCTATGTCATTGATTGAGGGGAGAATGATTTCAATTAAATATAGAAGTTATTTGACATTAAATTGTTTTCAAATGATATTCATGCATGTTTTATCGATGGAGTTTAAAGTCTTAAAATCCGATCCTTATCGATTAAAACGCTTTCATAATCAAGTCACAATTCCCTTAAAGCTTTCAAAATCAATTTAAATCAATAAGAGATCACAAATCTCAAATGATTTGATAATTGTGATCGGGGAGAATGTGTGATTTAAATTGGATTTAAAGCGATAATTCGGTAAATGGTTTTATAAGGATGTACATGCTATCCTTCCCACATGTGACAAACGATTTCAAATTTTAAATGCACATGTTGAGGGGGAGCATCTATCTTAAACCTATAGTTTGAAACGTGATCATTTATCTCAATGTGGAGTTCCTCTAGTATGTGCAATACTCTTTTCAAACCTCGAGGCACATATTGAGGGGGAGCAAAATCATGAAAACCTCATCCTTCCCAAAATGCTTTATCTACTTGATTTGACTAAGGAAGTGATGTTGATATCTTTATAAAATGGTAATCAAAGAAGTTAATTCTTTCTCTTGCCTCCGTGTGCAAAACATTTTCAAATACTTGATGCACATGTTGAGGGGAGTTCTCGTTCTAAAATATCAAAACAATTCGGTACAAAATGCTTTGATAATACATCTTAAGTATCGGATCCCTTAACGAGAACCGCCAGAAGCTATTCTAAAAGCTTCCCGAAAGCTGGAGATCCCTGAAATTTCTCTTACCTTGTGTATTCCTCAGGATGGTTGAATGCTTTGCTCTAGCGGATCTTGGTGCAAGCATTAATCTTATGCCATATTCAGTGGAAGAAACTCTCTTCCGAACTCACTCCTACATGCATGACTCTCGAGCTTGTCGATCGTTTCCATATCCCGTCCTCTTGGCATTGTCGAGGACGATTTGAAAGTAGGAAAGTTCCATTTCACCGACTTCGTGGTTGTTGATTTTGATGCCGATCATCGGGTTCCTCTCATTGTTGGTCGAGGATTCGAGAACGGCCGTGCTCTCATAGATGTATTTGAGCAAGAAATCACATTGCGTGGTTGGAAACGAAGTCACACCTTCAACCTTGACCAAACTCGAGGTACTCCGAAATTATGATTACGAATCCATTAACCGAATAGATATCATCGATGTTGCTTCCGACTAGTACTCTCAAGAAGTTCTTGGTTATTCTCATAATTCGTGAGGGATTCCACCACATCTTCTCACCTATCATAGCCAATTCTACTCCTTCTATCACTCCATTTGAGGAAGCGACTTCATCTTAGATGAGATTGAAGCATATTTGGCTAGTGATTCTGCTCCTCGGGAAATTGATCACGCCCAATTGATATTGAGGGGACATACTTATTGAGAAGTTGCTCAATGATGATCCATCATCAACCCTCATCCCGTTGATTCAATCCCATTGAGATTAATCAAAATGAGATTAACTGAGGAGATATTCTTCTTAAGAAAGTGTCAACTGATACTTCCTCCTCTCCCTCCCATCAAACTTCATAACGAGGAAGTCAATTCATTGAGAAAATCAAGAATTTCCGAGGTTGAGCTTAAGGACTTACTCCTCATCTTGAGTATGCATTCCTTGAGGGTGATGACAAATTACCCGTCATTATTGCTCGAGATTTGAGTAAAGATGAAAAGTCGCTCTCATCAAAATCTTGAAGTCACAAGCAAGCAATTGCTTGGAAACTCTCGACATCAAAGGTATAAACCCCGAGTTCGTACTCATAAAATCTTGATGGAGGATGACTTCAAACCCGCAGCTCAACATCGAGGCGAGTGAATCCAAAATCCATGATGTTATCAAACAAGAGGTTATCAAACTTGATGCAGTGATTGATTTACCCGATCTCGTGATGTCCTCGGGTCACCAATTCATTGTGTCCCGAAAAGGGTGGCATTATCATATCACAATGAAGATAACGAGTTAATTCCAACTCGATTGGTTACGGATGGCGTGTTTGCATCGACTATCGTAAGTTGAATGACGCCACCCGTAAAGACCATTTTCCTCTACCCTTCATGGACCGGATGCTTGAGAGACTAGCAGGAATGAGTACTATTGCTTCCTTGATGGTTTCTCGGGTTACTTTATCCCTATTGATCCACGGGATCAAGAGAAGACCACATTCACTTGCCCATACGAACTTTTGCCTACAAACGTATGCCTTTTGGCTTATGTAATGCTCCCCGCACGCTCCAACGATGTATGATGGCCATATTCCACGACATGATCTGGGAAACAATGGAAGTGTTTATGGATGACTTCTCGGTCATTGGGGATTCTTTTCAATCATGTCTCCCACTTAGATAAAATGCTTCAAAGATGTGAAGACACCAATCTTTGTCTAAACGGGAGAAGAGCCACTTTATGGTCAAGAAGGCATTGTCCTTCGCCATAAGATTTCCAAGAATGGGATTGAGGTAGATAGAGCAAAGGTCGATGTTATTGCTAAACCGCCTCATCCTACTACCGCAAGGGTATTAGGAGTTTTTAGGTCATGCCGTTTCTATCGTAGATTCATTCAAGATTTTTCAAAAATCGCCTATGACCCATCTTCTTGAAAAGGATGCTCCTTTTATCTTCTCACCCGAGTGCATCATAGCTTTTGAAACATTGAAGAAAAAGCTAACTGAAGCACCCATTCTCGTTGCTCTCGATCGACTTGCCTTTTGAGCTCATGTGCGATGCAAGTGATTTTGCTATCGCTGCAGTCCTAGGGCAACGAAGAAACAAACATTTTCACCTATTCACTCACGCAAAACTATGACCGAGGCTCAAACTCATTACACCACCACGTAAAAGAGCTATTAGCCGTGGTGTATGCTTTTGAGAAGTTTCGCCAGATCTTATCTTGACCAAATGCGTGTGATACGGATCACTCTCTCTTAAATATCTCTTTGCAAAACAAGATGCAAAGCCGAGATTGCTTCGCTGGATTCTCCTCCTCCAAGAATTTGATATCATTATACGTGATAAAAAGGAGCCGAGAATCTAGCGGCCGATCATCTCGTCTGATTAGAAAACCCTCACCAAGATGTCTTCGAGAAAAGGATATAAATGAAACATTTCCTCTCGAGACACTCAATGCGGTTTCTTTTCGTGAAATTCTACCACCCATGGTTTGCGACTTTGCAAATTACCATGCGGGTAACTTCATTATGAAAGGATGTCGACCAGCAGAAGAACAAATTCTTCAAAGATGTTAAACACTATTTCGGGACGACCTTTCTTGTTCAAAACTGTGATGATCAAGTCATCCGACGGTGTGTTTATGGACGTGAAGCTATTGACATTCTCAAAGCTTGTCATGTGGACCCAACGGGGCCATCATAGTCCAAACTACACCGCCAAAAGGTGTTTGATTCCGGTTCTATTGGCCCACCATCTATAAGGATGCCCACGATTATGTCAAAACTTGACGCTTGTCGGTCATGGAAACATATCTCAAAGGAATGAAATGCCGCAAAATGCCATTCAAGTTTGTGAGATATTTGACATATGGGTATTGATTTTACGGGGTCGCTTCCATCTTCTCGTGGTAACAAGTACATACTGTGGCTTGACTATCTGTCAAAATGGGTTGAAGCAAAAGCCTTACCCACCAATGATGCCCGAGTAGTTGTGAAGTTTTGAAATCTCTGTTTGCGTGTTTGGAACCCGAGAGCGATAAATGATCGTGGTACACATTTTGTAATGACCAATTTGAAAGAGTCATGCAAAGTATGGTGTTACCCACCGCCTCTCCATCGCATACCACCCCAAACAAGTGGGCGGTGGAAGTTTCAAACCGTGGTCTTAAAAGGATTCTTGAAAGGACAAGAGGCGAAAATCGTGCATCCTGGTCGGATAAGCTTGATGACGACTCTGGCTTTTCGTCACAACTTACAAGACACCTATTGGTTGTACTCCATACAAGCTAGTGTACGGAAAGGCATGTCATCTTCCGATTGAGTTAGAGCACAAGGCTTACCGGGCCTTAAAGCATGCTAACTTCGACATACGACGGTACCGGTGATCATAGAAAAGTTCAAATGAATGAACTTAATGAACTTCGTGATCAAGCTTATGAGAATTCTTTGATCTACAAGCAAAAGACAAAGAAGATTCATGACCCAAGATCAAGAACCGCTTTCAACGTTGGTGATCGAAAGCTCAAGTCCCTACTGGTCTCGTCCATTCACTATCGCTAAGGTTTATCCTTATGGTACCGTTGAGTTATCTCAACCCGATGGTCCTAATTTTAAAGTGAATGGTCATCGAGTTAAGCATTACTTTGGAGAGGACATTCCCCGTGGTTGTCCCGGATTTACAAACATTCCCATGAACCAATGAATGGGATCGAGTCAAGCTAGTGACTCGGTAATCAAAACATTAGATGCACCATATTGAAATTTGGCGCCAAATTCATAAGTGACTCTCGATGATTCTAGCCAATCCAATGGCTCAAACTTATGGGATTCAATCAAGCACGCTGGGAGTAAGAAAAGTCATTATATAGAGAAGTAGAAGCAATGTATCAAGATTATGTATGTAATTTTAGTTTACTATTATGTCGTTTTAATTAAATTTCCATTTCGATGTACTTTTAATCTTTCAAGTGTTTTAAGCTATCTCAAAGGTAATACAAATCTTTCTCAATAAGCAATTTTAAGTTCCAAGTCGATTTTAGTTTATGCAATTTTCCTTTCAAAATTATCATATTATGAAATGTTGTTGTTAATGGTTGTTTTGATCGAGTGAAACCACTTAAGCTTCTATATAGCTTATGCAAGCTATTAGAAACTCTTAAAACTTTGTCTAGTACTAAAAAGAGAAAATACCAAAAATACTAAATAAATTAGTAAAAACCAAAAATCACCGGAGATGAAGGAAGTCGAGGCGCTTGAATCTTTGGATGGCAATGGGTTAGTGAACCCTGTGGAGGTTCTATAGGTTGTGTTTGTAAGGATGTACATGTATCTATCCTTCCCACTTGTCTTTTAATGTGACATTTAACAAGCGATTTCAAATTTTATTGTTGGAATGCACATGTTGAGGTTTGAAATCAAGGTTTATAATTGTGCATCTATCTTAAACCTATAGTTTGACTAAGCGTGATCATTTATCTCATGGGATTTTGCTTGATTTGGTGTTCAAAAGTGGGTTTTCAAATGGTTTTCAATTGGTTCCAATGGCGGATGAACAATACCAAAAGACCGACCAACTTTACTTTATGTATGGTGATATAAGGATGATAAGGTTAGGTTTTGTTCCCATGATCCGCCGAACGGAGGATCTACCGAGGACTATCCACTAGTTAGTGTAGAGTTCTTATGTATGATGATAAAAGGAGAAAATGAGATATGGGAAGAGTGCGGATGAGATGGAGCAAGAACTAGAACAAACCCAACAAGGTTCTTGCTATGAAGTCTCGGTAAGCAAGGGGTTGAAGAATTAAAAAGAATTGAATGAGAAAGGGTGAAAACAAATAGCCCTCCATTTATTCAACCTTAGGCGTAAACCGGGTTCAACTCATATGCTACCGATGGTAACATCGGTATTGAAGACAAGACGTCATGGACCCAAGGACGACCGCACTACAACTTCCCAAACCACTCAAGTTCCTTTTAAAAGGGCTTGTTTCATTCTCACGGGAACCGACATTATCTATCGACTCTCTCTTAGAGATTGTTGATATTGAAGAAGGAGACCCTCTCCCTAGTGTCCCAAGACGGGATCCAAATATGCACAAATTGAGTCTAGAGCCACGAGATCATCAATAAATCTCATTAGGACACCTTCAATGAAGACTCTATGTTTCACACAATGTGGAAAGAGAGATTATATCTTGAGTCCCACGCATTATCCTTGTGGTATTGCGGAACATCCGAGTGATGTGTTTACATATTCACAATGAAGATGGAAAGCCTTCGAGCCAACATCAAACAAGCTCTGGTAGGTGGCATGTGAGATCTATTATATAGATCAACCATGTGACAACCGAGCAGAAACAATGGGGCGATTCAATCTCTTGAATCAATCACGGTTCGAGTTATGGATTGACGGATACCTTTGAAAACCGGTCTTTGTGCTTAAAAACTCTTTTCTTTAGCAAATCGACCGTGTACGAGATATTTCAAATCAAAGGTGTTTTATGATTGATAATTGATGTTCATTAAAACCTTCGTTGTATTGCAAAAACAATTTCTATTGAGCAATACACGATTGTTTTTTCAAATCTCTTTTCATCAATCGGTGGACTTAAATTATTTGGTTCACTCACTCCGTGTTGTCTTCTTTGAGATGCTCGGTTTGAGAACGACTAGAGCATTGCGAAACCCTCGTCAAGGAAATTCTTGAA
The DNA here is from genome assembly GCA_022545495.1 of Chrysanthemum lavandulifolium. Lineage (NCBI taxonomy): Eukaryota > Viridiplantae > Streptophyta > Magnoliopsida > Asterales > Asteraceae > Chrysanthemum > Chrysanthemum lavandulifolium. Next base: position 265,033,373 of record CM040239.1, on the reverse strand, counting down.
TTATACCTAATCACGGTGAGAATTGTCTTGAACAACGGGAACCGTGGGCGTGCACTAATTCAACGAAAGTGATCAAAGACACTTTCGTATGCTTTATTGCTAACTGTTTTATGCGGTACATCCCACGCTTGCGGTGATCGTAATGAAGCGGTCAATCCATAGCCGCATGCTCACTTAACACATTCAACTCAAAAGAAATCATGATTAGTGCATCAATGACTCGATATTTTCACTCCATGCGCTCGCTACGCCGCCAATATCATGAATCAACTAAAGCTTCCGCAACTCGATGAAAAGATATCATGATCCGAATATGAGCATGTCGGTCCTAAAGTCACAACACCACAATGGATGTCTCGAGATTTTTGTTGGTCGATGATCTCAAGAGTGACTCATAATTTACTATCACGTGGATCAAGTAAAGACCTCCACTTGAAGTAACCAAACATGCAATGTGAAGAATCAATGACTACGAGCTTAGGAACAAAGGACTACATCAAGAATGCAAGAACAATTTTTATGTAATATCTATTTGTATTCAATGTAATTTTGGTACATGATTGAGGTAACCTCCTTAGGGGAGATTGTTAGGAATTAGAAATTCCGGTATTAAAGAGTCGGTCACCTCAAGTATATGTAATCGCTAGAAAGCTCGTAGTCGTAGTTATTTTAAGTTAAGTAGTATTTAGTTAAGTAACACCGTGGAGGACGGACGGGTCTTTACCCATCGTATGCCCGATCCACGGCCCGATGTGTGGCGATTTATGTAAGACTATAAATACTCTACCTTCCAAGGTAGAGAGTTGGAGCTCATAATAATATCTTTCACTTTCTCTCACTAAGTTCCCTAAACCTCTAACTTTCTCTCTCTAGAATTCCATTTATACGCCACTTTGTGTTATGGTTTGATGTATGTGAAAAATAATATCTTACACTAAGGATAACGGGATTCATTGTTTGGGATTTATTGTTTTCAAAGATATGTTTGATGAGTACTTCCAACCTCCGACGAATGTTGATCATCCGACACAAGCTCATGCTCCGTTTCTCTCGACTCAACTAGTTTACCATCTAAGAAGTACTTCTCTAATTCTCAAGAAACCTTATCTCCAGTTACTTCATAAGGCGTTGATAATGACTATCATGATATTGTAGTTGCACTACTGAATAATGATCCGCTCTTTGGTATTCCTTTGCCAAATCTTCACGGATTATTGTTCAAGAATAATGATCCGCTCTTTGGTATTCCTTTGCCAAATCTTCACGAATTATTGTTCCTCTCTTTGTGCACGCTATAAATCAACCACATGAACATTAAGGAAAATGACTACCTCATCTGCTAGAAGACATTTTTGGTAAATCTTCCAGATCAGCTTCTACATGTATACCTAGAGGAAGAATGCATTGATGTTGAGGAATCATTTGCTCCGGTTCATTCAGTGGGTCAATGTTCATCCGATTGTATGTTTATTCACGTGTTGGACATTTGACACAAGTTGATTACTTCAAAGTTACTCTTTTATCACTCATTTGAGTTTGAAGTTGACATTCACAAAGGCATGTTCTTATTTGATAACTTGTCGGCTTAAGAATTTGAGTTGAAGTCTTGGGTTATCTAGTTACCGGTGATCGAGGTGGATGGTTGAAGACACAGTTAACTATCACTATTAGGAGTTACTTTGTTTTACTCGATGTCACACGCATATGACGGTGTGGATAATCGCAAGAGGTGTTCATGTCTCATACTTTGCTTGAGTAGTGAGTACTTAGAAATCTGCTTGAAGCATAAATTCTTGACACCGTTCTTCCATCATTAAGTGCAAGCTTAAGATACAAATGTGGAAAACTCTACTTCAGTTTCAAGTTTGGTATATCGGGTTTGCTTCATCACTGGTCACTTCAATTTGTCCACATATGGGTTGGTAAAGATAGTCAGGGAGAGTTTACATTGCGGTTGATTCTCACAGATTCATTTGGGCTATTTGAGTTCTTCTCACAAGATTTCGAGTTTTGGGTATATTATGTTCTCTTGAATGAGGTATCAAAACAAACAAGGGGAAGGAGACATATATCTAAAAGAACAACGAGTACACATGATGAACTTAACACTTCTACCGATTGAAGTTATCCGGAAAGACAATGGTCATAAACCAGAGAAAATTATTGTTTATCTCGTAGCCTTTGGTGTATTAAATGGTCTTTGGAGACTTTTGGTATGTGTTACTTCAACGTTCAGTTAGAAGAAATGTGAAAAGAATATTTGGTTCATGAGATGATATTGCATATCGACATCTCTTATATAATTTATGATAAAGTGCTTCCGGTTAGTGCTTCATGTACACAATGTAATGATGATTCTGATGTGATCGCAATGATCAGGGGAGATATATGTGTACATCAGGGTCGGACAACATATTCACATGATCGAGCTTAATCAGTTATTCTAGAGTTGACATCCGTAGAGGAGATCAGTGATTCAACCAGTTAGTGTGATGTTGTTGTCTCTACTTTGGTTGGGTACTTGTGTACGTTATGGGTTGATTGGATATATGGAAGATAACTGTAATGCATTTGGTAAAATGAAGATGTTGATGTATTGTTCCCCTGAATAAGACAAGTGGTCAATCTCGAAGAGTAATGTGTACATCGGGGACACACAACAGGTTCATGTGATCGGACTTCATCAGTTATTCTGGATTTGATAACCGCTAAGACGATCAATGTCTTAACTTGTTACCTCGGTGTTCTCGTGTTCTTCATGGTGCTGAGCTTCATTCAATGCGACTGTTTCTCTTCTCATTCTTCTTCTTGGGAAAATGGTCTTTATTCGAAGATTGTCGGTATGGGGGGAAGCTACCAAAGTCTCACTTTCTGCAGCTCAATTTCGACGTCCATTCAAGAGCCTCGGAAGCTTTGGTGGTGAAAGTTTTAGGATGATGACTTCTATCTTCTATAACGGGTCGCTCGATATCCTTATCTCGGTACTCGTGATCATCATCTTCTTAAACTATATCATCTAATCTATCTGTATATATTTTCAAAACCAAATACAAAATATAAAACCAACAAAATCAAAATAGAAAATTATAAAACCAACAAAACCCATAAAATTAGAAAATTTAAAAATACCAAAATATATTTTCTCAAGACATGTCTTCTGGTATCGATAACATCTACGGTCTTAGAAATGTCATTCAATAATGGCACGGGACTTTAGATGAAGTTCGAGCAGGAGGTGTACATATTTCTTTCTAAACATGTCTCAAAACTATGGCTTACGATTATTTCGCATCGTAACCCGGCTTAAACTATGGCTTGCGTTATTTTGATCAGAACCCGTGCTAAAACCATGGCTTGCTATTATTTCAGATAGCAACCCGTTCTTCAAGAAAGGAAAGTGCTGTGCTAAACCATCTTTCAAAATTTGTGCACTTTTCCTAAAACAAAACAAGGAAAGCATGTCGTCAAAAAAACTGCTGTTCCTACACAAATGTTTTTCCGTCTAAAATTCTTTAGAAAAATATTTGTTGTTTTTCAAAAATGGTGGTAAATGAGTTGCTTAAAAACAATCAGATTCAGAGTTTTTATAAAAATTGAAAACTTAATCAATGACTTTAGCGCTTTTAATCTTTTCATAAAATAAGTCATTGATTGAGGGGGAGAATGTTTTCAAATTTATATCATCTGACGAGCTTTCTTAATTATCCTATATGCTTAATTAAAAATGATGTTAACCTACGTTGAAGGACTAGGTGCCTAGGATATGATTGTCAGGTTTAGATGATTAGAGTTTGATGATCACATTATTCCCATGCCTTTACATGATCTGATTGATATGTTGAATTGACTTTTATTAGTCGATTGTTGTTTGGGTGATGTCGACCACCATATATCTCAGATGTGTGTTCACTAACGATGCGGTATATTGGTATATAAGAATGTTCCCGATCCAGATCCCACAATTGAAGATGATTGGATGCCGAAAGGAAATGGTAACTATATCTTGGGTTGACAAATGAAGAAATAGAGCTTAATTGGACTTCTATGGAGTGTTGGCATGGAAAAATGCAACGTAAGAGGTCCCACTGCATCAGCAGATGGTTTTCTTCTAAGTGATTGAAGAAACGGAGCTTAATTTGACCTCAGTTGGCATTAAAATGCAACGTAAGAGGTCTCACTGCATCAGCAGATGGTTTTCTTCTAAGTGATTGAAGAAACAGAGCTTAATTTGACATTAGTTGGCATTAAAATGCAACGTAAGAAGTCTCACTACATCTGCAGACGGTTTTCTTCCAAGCCCTACAACAACATCAACAAAAGCAGCTTATGATTCTCTCCACCTAACGTATCTTGTGCAGGAAAAGTAGTGAATGATACCATTTTTAAACAATTTTTGAAAATATTGTTTTGAAAATGGAAAAATATTGTTTTGAAAATAAATTGGTCTTAATTTTGAAAATCACAGACTTTCGATTGGGTCCAAATCGTCAAGTTTATCACACAAGTCAACCACTTGTGAATGGTCAACTGTAATAAAATTCAAACAGTCTAAAATCAATACAATTAAGTCCGGAGGAGTATAGTGTTTCCCAGTCGTTAAGTCCCAACGAGGTGTGAACCTTTGGAATAAGACAATTCGTGATCGGGTGAATATTGAGCAGAAAAGGGTTTTTGAATGATTTATTCTAAGGAATAAAAGAAAATAGCTTAAACAAGCTATAAGAACAAGTACGTGAAAGAAAAATACTTAGAAACGTCAAAAATCTAAAAAGCGTATGTTTAATTAAAATTCTACGTAAACGCACGAAACAAAACGTGAAATTAAATAAATAAAACACCTACGGGTATGAAAATAATGTTTTACAATCCTAATTATACTAGAAAATTATTGGAAAAATAAAATTATTTTTAAAACTATTTATCTAATTATTATTAATTAAAAACTATTTTTAACTATTTAATAATACCCTAAAATATAAGAAAATATAAAATAAAGCTAGAAAAGTGAAATTATGACTTAGAAAATCTAAAATATTATAAAACTAATTTTAAAACTGAAAATATATTTTTAGACTTTTATGTATTTATTATGAATTTAATACTATTTAAAATTAATTAAAATGCTAGAAAATACTATTTAAACTAAGAAAATTATGGAAAAATATTTTTGGCTTTTATATTTATCTTAATCTAGGAAAATTGAAAACATATTTTTTTTAAACTTTTTCTGATTTATTTGTATTAAATGCTTATAAAAAATGCTTAAAACTCAATTTAAATGCAGAAAAATATCAAAAGACCATGGAAAAATATGAAAACTTCCAGAATATTATCAAATAATACTGAGAACAAGGGAAAAATAACAGAAACTACTTTGGAGATCAGGAACTATGATTTGGGCGCACAACTAATATGAATAAGCACTTGAAATAAGCAATAAGCTACCAAAAGCTACTATAAGCTACTATAAGCTACTACTAACTGTAATAAACCTTCTGCAACTGAAATGGACCTTAAAAGCTTAAGCTAAAAGCATTTTGGCTACAAATTCAATTTCTAGTCTATTATACCAAACTACCTATAGACCTACTTTAAGCACTATAATAAGCTATCTAGAAAAATCACAAAATAAGCAAAATGACCAGACAAGAGAAAACCAACCAAACAAATTAATTCCAAATTTTCACTCAAATGGACTTAAGGTGAAGAAATGAAAATCAAAACTATAATGGTGATTAGGACATTATTTGAAATTTTTGACTTTTATTGAGAAAACTGACCAGTTGACTTTAGTGAGATTCGATTGATCCTAACTGAGTCTAAGTGATGTTTTAAGATGAAATTCAACCTAACTAAGCTTCTTAAACAAGATCTAAACCTAAATGCAAGGTTATGCAGGATAAAAACTAATTAACTCGACTGTTATGTAGATTTAAAATGAAATTGACTTTTATGCAAATGTAAGTCTGATTTTATGATCTAAATCACCTATATATAACTAATAGTGACTACTGCATCTAATATTTAACACTATATTAAACTCTAACTTAGCTTACTGAATTTATCCAAACACCCTTACTTAGACTAATATGCAAATTTAAACAACCAAACTATTCTATCGATCCTAACAATTACTAAATATGAATCCAGATGACCAAAATAAGCATGAATAAAGAGATTCAAACAACAGATAGTATCAAATTCAACCATTAACAGATTATGCAGTATTTATCAGTTTAGAACATTAAATTGTGCAGAACAAAGTTTAAGCTCAAACAAATCAAACACCATACATATAAGAAACTACTGATGAATTAAAGCTATATCTAACTTAAACAAACTAATAATAACATAATTAGATCACAAAGCTGAAGTTTGACTTTAGATGAAAACTTACAAAGGTCCAGAGCAACTGTTATACTAACTGAGAACACTAAAACTAATCAACACCCATTTCTGAACCTCATTAACATCAAATCAATCCCAAATCACTATCTAATCCAAATTCAAACCCAAAGCAGCTTCCATGAACATGTTTGACTTTCATTGACTTTTCTTCAAAATGAAATTAGAACCTTAGGAACCTCTTAATACTTCTTTAATTAACTTCAATAAGCTCATAAGAGCTTATTTCAACAACCATTTCAGATTATAACATTAAAATCAAACAAGAACACTTTTGGCAGGGAAAACAGTTTTAACTGAAAACATGGAATTAATCTAATTAAACGCTTGTATTACAACTGAAATGACTTATACAATTTAGAAACTAAGAAACCCAGAAAGCTTTTACACTAAACTTTTAAAAATGATTACAAGAAAATAAGAAATGGTCTAAGACAGTGACAACCTATCTCTCTGTCTTCTTTCTTCTTAAATAATCATCCCAATAGCTTCATCTCTCTCCTCTGCTTCAATCCCACCCCTTGAAATGTCTTCAATTAATCCCATACGTGCACTTGTAAATTTGGCGCCAAAAGTCTTGAGCGGTTTTTAGCATTTAAGGAATTTTGGGAAGATGTGGAGGTGGAAGGGAGTGGTTAAACAATTGTGGAGTAGAGGTGAGGTGGAAGGGTGGAGGTGGCAAAACCGAGGTGGTTTGGTTTACGGTGATGGTGAGGAAGAGAACAGGAGAATGGTTTTATTTTTAAGGAGGTTGGGTGGATTTGGTATGGACCGGTTTGGGCTTTTGATTTGGACTTAGGATGTATATTGGATCAATGGCTAATCATAAGGACCAAACTTGTATTTCTTGAAAATCCAAGGACTAAAGCGTAATTCGAAAAATGTAATCCAAGGGTTAACTTTGCCAATCTTCAATAGACCAAGGACCATAAAAGATAATTTCCATTTTTAAACTTCCAAGGACTATTTTTGCCATTTTTGAAACTTGAGGGGTAAAAGTTGCCATTTGTAGAAAACTTTCATCCAGGGATTATTTGTGAACATGTTTGATTATCCAAGGACTAAAGTTGATTTTTCATACATTTTAAACTTTCGAGGACTAGATTTGCCAACTTGTGAGACTTGTGGACTAAAATGTCAATTGTGTAAACTTTGATCATTTTCACTTGTTTTCAATCTTTTGTACCGAATCACATAAAACACATTTTCATGATATTTGTAACATTTATATGGTCATTTGTGTGTTTTTTTTGTTTTTATGGTTTAAATAATATAAAATATATGTGTATTTAGACACATATCACTTCTTTTATCAAAACATAAGTCACTCAATCATCGACTACGATCATCGATTGAGGGGAGAGTGATTTAAAATAAAATATTTTCAAATGATATTTCTTCATAAAAGTCCGTTTGTACAATAATAAGTGGTGATCTAAAGATTTAATGTTATGTCATGGTATGATTTTTCTTTAGAATCAAGATCTTTCAAAATGAAATTTTTACATTCTTGTTTGATTGTGAAATTGTTTTATTTTACTTAAAGATCTCTTAAAACTATCATACGACACTAACAATCTTTAATGTCTTAAAATGGTCCTTATATGTCAATTTCAAAATTAAATCTTGCCACGCCTTTCCCAAAACCTTTTAAATGATTTAAATCAATTGGAATCATAAATCTCAAAAGGTTTGAAATTTTTGATCGGGGGAGAGATCATGATTTAAATCTCAAATATGTTTTAATGGAATCGGTTTTAGTCCTTTCTAGGCACTCCTGCCTCCATGTGCCAAACGATTTCAAATACATAATGCACATGTTGAGGAGGAGGATTTATCCAAAAACAAGATGAGTATTTAAACCTGGACACATATTCTCCCATGTTTTTCTAAACCTTATTAAATCACTTGGGATCCAAAAGCTCAACGGGTTTGATATTTTTGATCGGGAGAGAATTCGTGATTTAATAATGAAATTTGATAAAAGGTGATCGATTTGATTCAAATGTGCAGGCTGCTCTCTCATATGTGCTAAACGCTTTCGAATCTCAAAGCACATATTGAGGGGGAGCAAATGGTTTCTTAATGGCTTGTGTGATTGTGAATGTGCTTCAAGAGAACTCTTTCCTCTATGTGATAAAATGTTTTCAAATATCCTATGCACAAATTGAGGGGGAGAATTTACCAAAGAAAATCAAATGGCTTTTTCTATGAAAATTGTGATCAAAGAAAATATTTCAAAGTCCTCTTGCCTCCATGTGCTAAACAATCTCTAAATCATATGCACATGTTGAGAGGGAGGTTTTCTAAATGATCAAAACTATTAAGGTACAAAATGCTTTGATCTCGTATCACAAGCACCTTGATTGTTTTTCCAAATGATTTTTCAATTGGTTTCATGAAGGAAAGAATAATACCAAAAGACCGACCAATTTACTTTATGCATGGTGTTATAAGGATGGTTAGGTTAGGTATTCATTCCCACGATCCCGCCAGAGCCGGAGGGATCTACCCAGGGACAATCCACTAGATAGTGTATAAGTCCTTAGGTATGATGAAAAAAAAAGGAAAAAAGTGAGATATGGGAAGAGAGCGGACTGAGACTGAGCTAGTACTGGAATAAACCCAACAAGGTTCTAGTTATGAAGTCTCGGTAAACACTGAAGGGGTTGAAGAATGAAAAATAATTGAATGTGAAAAAGGGTGAAAAGAAATAGCCCTCCAATAATTCAACCTTAGGGCAGAAACTGAGTTCAATACATATGCTACTGGTGGTTACTAAGGTAACGTCGGTATTGAAGACAAGACTTCATGGACCCAAGTGACGACCGCACTAAACTTCCCAAACTACTCAAGTTCCTCTTAAAGGGCTTGTTTCATTCTCACGGGAACCTACATAATCTATCGACTTTCTCTTAGAGATTGTTGATATTGAAGAAGGAGACCTCTCCCTAGTCTCCCAGATAGGAACCAAATGTGCACTATTGAGTCTAGAGCCAAGAGATCATCCACAATATCTCATTAGGACACAATTAATGAAGACTTGCTGTTTCACACAATGTGGAAAGTAAGTATATATATTGAGAGTCCTACGCATTATCCTTGTGGTATTGCCAGAACATCCGAGTGATATGTAAAAGTATTCACGATGAAGATGGAAATCCTTCTAGAGCCAACATCATACAAGCTCTTGGTGGGTGACATGTGAGATCTTTTCTAAAGATCTAACTTGTGACAACTGGATAGAAACGATGGGGCGATTCACTCATGAATCAACCTTGGTCCAGGATTGGAATTGACGGATACTTTTGGAAAAACCGTTCGATGTGCAAATCTTCTTTTCTCTAGCACATCGAATGTGTATTCATATTTCAAACTTAAAAAGTATCTCTGATTGAAAAAATGCTTTTGGGAAAACCGTTCGATGTGCAAATTTCTTCTTTTCACTAGCACATCGAATGTGTACTCTTTTCAAATACAAAAAGTATTTTTGATTGAAAATTGATCTTTCTCATAAAACCTTCGTCGTATTCCAAAACTCTTTCTTCAAGCAATACGCGATTGTTTTCAAATCAATTTTCATCAATCGGTGAATCTCAATTCATTGGTTCACTCACCCGTGTTATCTTCTTTGAGACATTCGGTTTGAGAACAACTAGAGCATTGCGAAACCACGTCAAGAAGATTCTTCAAAATTATACCGATCACGGTGGTACTTGTCTCGATCAACGGGAACCGTGGGCGTGTACCTCAATTCAACGAAAGTGATCAAAGACACTTCGTGTGTTTTATTGCTAGCTGTTGTTTGCGGTACATTTGGATGGTTGCGGTGATCGAATTGAGGAGTCAATCCAAAGCCGCATGCTCACAAAGATCCACACTTAATTGAAGAAATCATGACTTGTGCATATCTATAGAACCTAGCTCGGATATTTTTATACTATGTTCTGCTGCGCTGCTGCAAATATCTTGAACCAAGAAAGCTTCCGCTACTCGATGGAAAGATGTCATGATCACGAAAGTGTGAGCACGTCGGTCCAAAAGTCACAACATCACATGAAGGCAACACTACAAAGGTGATCCGAGATTTATCGTGGTCGATGATCTCAAAGAAAGCTCAAAGATCATCAAGATGTGGATCGGTTTCAAAGACCTCCACCGAATGTACAAAATAATCGGACTATGAAGAGTCACTACAAATGCACAAAGAATGCGGACATTGAAGAATTGAAGTCACGAGCTCGAGAACTAAAGTCAAAGATAGAATGCTAGGATGCAAAATGTATTTCATGGGGTGACCTCCTTGGGGAGATTGTTAGGAATTAGAAAATTCCATGTTAAAGTGTCGGTCACCCCAATTATGGTCTAGCATATGTTAGCTCATAGACTTGTCATTAGTTACGTTATTTAGTAGCTTATTAGTTAGTTTGTAGCGTAGTTTAGTTTAGTGTAACACCATGGAGGAAGGACGGGTCTTTACCCACTGTATGCCTGATCCACAGTCCGATAGGAGGACGTATTATTTGTAAGTATAAATACCCCTTCCATCAATGGAAGGGGTGTGGCTCTTTGAATCTAACCTTTCCTTTTGTAAAGCAACTCTCTTTCAAGAACCTCCTCTACTCTCTTCATCTCTCTAATGGCTTTCTTATTTAATCATTGTCCTAGACCACCGAATCATCAAACAACATAAATATTCACGATCCTACATTGCAGTAGCATTAGAGTTGAACTTTTCCATGATCATACGTTCAAATGCAGCATGTTTCTCATGCTGGAGTAAGTAAGCATACAATTGTTCATAGTTGGTATTCCTCAATCCTTTTTCAATTTGATAGCAAAGTGACAAATTTGTGCCATTCGGGGTTCATGTTGTTTACGAACTTGGAATTGAGTTGGATATTTGGCATTGTCATATTGATGTTCCTCATATCATTTATAAGTTTGTGAAACCTCATATGATATTCAAGTGACACTTTCCCCTAGGGTTCATCTTAAAGTTCTCAAAGTCATCATACAACTGTGACTCCCTAACTTCCTTAGTTAGTTCTGAACCAGAGAGAAGCATCTTGACATTATCCCAAACTGCCTTGGCTTCAGTATTGTGATTGATCATCTTGTAAATGTCTTTTGGTAAACCTTGAAGTACAATGTTTGAAGCTCTAACGTCAACATCATATCTCTTCTTCTCCTTATCATCAAGCTCATCATACATTCTTAGTCTATCCAACCCCAAAATGACAGTTCCATCAGCTGCTGTTTCAAGAACACCCCTGGTTGTTCCAATTTGATATGGTCCTTCATCAATGGACTTAAGGATGTTAACACCATTCTCTTTGCCCAAGCAATACAGTCTGATTCTCTGTACCCAAAAGTCATAATCTATTCTATCAAGCATGGGAGGATGAGTATCAGACCCTGCAGCTTGAACGTCATCGACGAATGTAAGAGATGGTAGTAGTCATGATTCCTAAGTACATGAGATTTTACTACTCTTTGATTAAACCGGGAAATAGATTCTTTCACGGGATTTTACCGAATCAAGAGAAAACCGTAAAACTTAACACGAAGAAATGACAAATCTCAAGAGACAAATCGCAGAAATGACAAGTCGCACAATAGTCAAAACGAAGAGTTACCAAGTTGCTTTAATCAAACCGCTGAACTATCAAATAGCTTTATCAAACCGCTTGACTATCAAATCGCTTTAATCAAAATGCTTGACGTCAAACTGCAATAATCAACTCGCAAAATTATCAAACCGCAGAGTACAAATCGCAGAATATCAAACCGCTTGAGTCAAATCGCAATAATATCAAACCGCATAAGCAAACCGCACTACTTATCAAATCTCAAGGGGACAATAGTACACCCACTACTTGTCCTTTTCTCTCTTTGTCCTTTTCACTCAAACCGCACAACACTTAACAAATCGCAGTGAATTGTGTCAAATCGCATGAAATAATTACCAAACCGCAGCACGAATGAGATCAAACCGCACAAAGTAATGGACAAATCGCACCTGAAGAAGATCAAATCGCAGTCAAGAATATGTTAACGAAAGACAAACCGCTTCAATGAAACACTTCAAAAACCAAACTTTTCAAATAAAAAACACCACTACCAAGATGAATCTAGCCTTCCAAACCAAAAACTAAACACTTATGATGATTCTAAACACAAAAGTATAATCAAAATCCAAACTTTAACATTAAATAAGATCAAAATGGTGAAAATGTCTCTAAACTCATTCAAACCCAAAAACTTATGAAAACCACTAAGAATTCAAGAACATGTCAAGTAGATGATCAAACATTGGCTCTTGATACCATTTGTAACATATTGGTTTTCATAAACACACAATCACAACATATGGTTTGAATGAGGTTTGAGTTTAAAAGAGAAAGTGAGAGAAATGAGAACTTTTAGAAAGAGAAAGAAAAACTATATTATGAAGCTCCAACCATTTGCCTTGCTAGGCAAAGGGTATTTATAGTGTCTTACATGATACGTGATAACATCAAATTAGCCTGATATTTTATATATCAAATTCCCGTGTTTATGGCCTCATTTGTATTAATATGGTACTTAATTCGTTCATAATTGCATTTCAGGATAAATGAGGCGTTGGAGCGGAAACGATGTGAGAAAAGGCCAAGAAATATATTTTGAAGACAAGTTACGGCGTATTTGGTGCTTTTGACTACGCCGTAACTTGCACTACGAGGGCCGATGAATTATGTGTGAAGATTATGCCGTAACTCGTTAATAATGTTACGGCGTAAGTATGATGCTTTGAAGGATACGGCGTAACCAATTCTTATGGTTACGTCGTAATTATTTTTGTGAAGGTTACGACGTAACATGGCAAATTAGTTACGCCGTAGAGATAAATACGAAGTGGATAAGTATAAGCTGACGAAGGATTATGGCGTAACCTTATGAATTAGTTACGCCGTAATTAATTACTTGGGCGCAAAGTTTTGAAGGCTACGACGTATTTATAATTTAATTACGCCGTAATTAATTAAATACGTCTATTTTAAGTACTACAAAGGACCAAGGTGCAATTTCATTAATGATAGAGGTCCTAAAGTTGCAATTACTCAAAGTTCTTATTATAAATAGATGGCATATGCACGTGTCAGAGGTATCTTTTGGGTCTTAGTACTGTACGACAAAAGAAGAAAAAGGGACGCGTCAATAGGTTTTTCGAAGGGGGGTTTGCCCCGGTAATCGAATAGGGGATTGATAGCATTATCCTTGGCACGATATGTAATTATTTTCTGATAATATTATTTTGGTTTCATTATTAAATTATGATTTTGATTCTAATTTAATTGTTGGAGCATCTTTATTTATTGTGTTCTAATTAATTGTATTTAAATTTATTATTGGCCAATTAATTATTTGATGTTATTCCTTTATTTATTTATTGTTTTATATGTTGTTTTATTTGTCATTCCACTAGGGTATTTTGGTGATGTGGAAATTAGGTCATGGCCTAGTTTTGATTTTTTTTATTATTAATGGTTTTGCATTATTAATTGTTTCTAGTGTATGCATGCATAGTTTGTTGGTAGCTACCCTTGTTTCGGTAGTTTTGAATGGCGGTAGTGGCTAGTTGCTTAGGAGATATGACCAACTGACCCTAAGTAGGTAGACTGAGTGGGAAGTGTAATAATTGACTAACTGACGACCATTCTTCGCTTGTACGATTTGACCAACTGATCATCTGCCATTTGGATGAACTTAAAAAGTTAGGGATGAGTGTCTAAGATGCTAACGGCCGGGCACTCATTATTGAGAATCTTGCTTGTAGAGGTACTTAATGACTTGGCTTAGGGGACTAAAAACAACTGGACTTTCAAGGGGTCACCCGAGATCTCCGGTGGAAACATTTGCTGATAGGTTAGGACGAACTGACCAAATGCTGTCCTAGCGACTTAAACCCCCACTTGAAACAGGAATCTAGTGACTTTTAGAACACATGTAATGCGATAGTAAATGTTGGCTCTTAATGACTGCTATCAGATTGCCAAATGATCCCGAGTGACCTGTTCATCTTGGTGAGGATTCTAAGAACCATAGGGTAGATGAATTGACCATAGGAGTCTATCGACTTTTGCCAATTATGGATGAACTCGGTTTAAGAATTGCATCACTATCGTTCCCATTAGCTTGTTTACCAGAGAACCAACCCAATTGATCACGTGACACCTTAAATATTATCAATCCTATCATTAAAACTTATTTATTTGACAAATTTAAATAGTTAGACAGTTAGGAATCAACCGTTCTTGAGACGACCTCGGTCTTACCATTCCCTCACTACATGCGACCGGGTACACTGCCCGTTAGTGCATTAGGTAGGCCATAGGTAGACGAGTTATTATAAATGTAAAACCTGGTCAGAAATCCTGCATCAAGTTTTTGGCGTCGCTGCCGGGAACGGTCTTCATATTTTTGGCTGTTTGATTTATATTATTATACAATTTTGTCTTCTGTCTTGAGATTACGGCGTAACCTTGGCCATGGTTACGGCGTAATCTATTCTTATTATATATCAGGTTGCTTTTAGACTGAAGTTACGGCGTTGTTAGTAATTGGACTTATGCCGTAACGAAGTCTGAGACATCTTAAAATTATGAATGATGTGTTATATCTCACTTGTTGCTCATATTTATTATTTTTACACGTTTAATTCACGAGGTTGTTATAGTGTGCAGGTTGAGCAGAAGAACAAGTGTAGGGAATCTCGACAAGATCATAAGCCGAGATTAGTTGAGCAATGGACATTAATTAGAGACGTCCGATTGATGGCTGTTGTAGGAGTCTAGCTTAAAGACTCAAGGGAGTTAAAGAAAAGTGCTTGTCGGGAGACTACCCGCCCCTATCCTAGATTTAGTTTTTGATTTTATTTCTTAGACCTTTTTGGACATTTGTGTAGTTTTTTGTATTTGTTTTGGGTTTGGCATGTTTTGTTTATGTTGTTTACAGGTTTCAAGACCAATGATAGATGATAGGAGTTCCAATTAGGGGTGTTAGTAGGGTCGGGTTGACCCACCGAACCCGATAAGGCCTTATCGGGTCGGGTCTAATCGGTCAAAAATCTTGTCGGGTTGTTTTGATCCGAACCCGATAACCTAATAATGTTATCGGGTCGGGTTAGGGTTAAAACAATGTTGTTATCGGGTCAACCCGATTAGACCCGATAATCAATTTTCCAATTTTTGTATATTAGTTTTATAGGCCCAATGAGCTACTGTACGTTTGGTTTTTATGTACTAGTTTTTATATATTAGTTTTTTACATTATGTAACTTAAACGTTTGGTTTCCCCAGTTCTTATAAAACGTTTGGTTCCCATCCCTAGTTCCCTCCCTCATCTTTATGTTGGTAGAGTCTATGTTGGGATCAGGTCTGCTGCAAATTTGCAATATATTGTTGTACTGATCCTGTAGTCAGATTATGTTGTACTGCTGCACATGTTGTACTGATCCTGTAGTCAGATTATATTGTTGGGATCAGATGTTTTTTTTGTTGTACTGCTGCACATGTTAAAACTTGTCTCGATCTTGTCTTTGCATGTTGAGGTATGAAGTAAGTGAATCAATATTCTTGTTTTTATAAAAGAATCTTAAGGTTCATGGATTAACTCATCGTGACATCCTTTTTATCTAATACATCTATTATTAGTTTGTTATCTCACCCTTTTTTTTAATGAGTTTAGCATATATTAGTGTTCTTTGAAGTTGAAAGTGTACAATGATAATAATTGTATATGTTTCTCATCTTTCTTTAACGTGCATATTGTAAGTCCACTTCTTTGCACATGTTTGAGTGTCTTTGCATATGTTTGAGTGTGTCTGCTGCACTTGTGACTTTTTAAAAACAATTTGAGTGTGTTTGCTGGATCAATAAGAGATTGTTAGTACGTTTCACACATGTTACCCGCCAACCCGACTCAACCCGACCCGACTTAACCCTACTCGATAACACCGAACCCGATAACCCGATTACTTATCGGGTCATGTTATGGTATAAGATCTTGGTTTGTTAAACAATAGGTGCGGCTAGGGTTAGGGTTTAGAGAGAGAAAGTGGGAGAGGATGGGAACTCTAGAGACAAAGAAAAATATATTATGAAGGTCCAACCCTTTGCCTTGGAGGCAAAGGGTATTTATAGGTACAAGCATAGACGCCTACTTTAGGTCGTGGATCGTGCATACGGTGGGTAAAGACCCGTCCGTCCTCCACGGTGTTACAAAGTAAACTAAACACTAACATTGAATAACTACGACTACGAGCTTTCTAACGAGTATACATACTTGAGGTGACCGACACTTTAAGTACTGGATTTACTAAATCCCAACAATCTCCCCCTAAGGGAGGTCACCTCAACTTGACCTTAACTTACAATGATTACAAACTGATATGACATTTCGTTGTTCTTGGTTTCTTTGATTAGGCACTTTTGTTCTTTAGCTCGTAGTCTTTGATTCATCATGTTCTGCATGTTTTGAGAAATCGAGTGGAGGTCTTTAATTGATCCACATCATGATGATCTGCGAGCTTTCATCGAGATCATCAGCCACATTAAATCTCTGGATCACCCTTTATTGTGTTGCCATTATGTGATGTTGTGACTTTCGGACCGACATGCTCACACTTTCTGGATCATGACATCTTTTCATCAGAGTAGCGGAAGCTTTACTGGTTCATAATATTTGCATCTATCAGAGCCAGGTTATGTATATTAGCACTTGTCATGATTTCTTTAATTAAGTGTGGATCTTTGTGAGCATGCGGCTATGAATTAACTTCTCAATATCGATCACCGCAACCGTCCAAATGTACCGCAAACAACAGTTAGCAATAAACACACGAAAGTGTCTTTGACCACTTCGTTGAATTGAGGTACACGCCCACGGTTCCCGTTGATCGAGACAAGTACCGCACGTGATCGGTATAATTATGAAGTATCTCCTTGACGGGGTTTCGCAGCTAGATCAAGCCGTTCTCAAACCGGAACGTCTCAAAGAAGACAACACGGAGTGAGTGAACCGGTAATTAAGATTCATCGATTGATGAAAATGATTTGAAAACAATCGTGTATTGCTTAATAGAAAGTGTTTTGCACTACAACGAAGGTTTTATGGAAAATCATTTATCAATCATAAATACCCTTTAATTTTGAAACATTAATACACGATCGATGTGCTATGGAAAATAACTTTTAAGCACAACGACCGGTTTTTTCAAAGGTATCCGTCAATTCATTTCTGGACCAAGGTTGATTCAAGATTGAATCGCCCCATCGTTTCTATCCGGTTGTCACAAGCTTGATCTTTTGCAAGATCTCACATGTCACCCACCAAGAGCTTGTATGATGTTGGCTCTAGAAGGATTTCCATCTTCATCGTGAATATTTACATATCACTCGGATGTTCTGGCAATACCACAAGGATAATGCGTAGGACTCTTAATATATTCTTACTTTCCACATTGTGTGAAACAGTAAGTCTTCATTAATTCTGTGTCCTAACGAGATATTATGGATGATCTCTTGGCTCTAGACTCAATTGTGCACATTTGGTTCCTATGTCGGAGACTAGGGAGAGGGTCTCCTTCTTCAATATCAACAAACTCTAAGAGAAAGTCGATAGATAATGTTGGTTCCCCGTGAGAATGAAACAAGTCCTTTTAAGAGGAACTTGAGTGGTTTGGGAAGTTGAAGTGCAGTGCGTCACTAGGTCCATGACGTCTTGTCTTCAATACCAGTGTTACCTAAGTAACAACCAGTAGCATATGTATTGAACCCGGATTATGCCCTAAGGTTGAATTATTGGAGGGCTATTTCTTTTCACCCTTTTCACATTTAATTCTTTTTCATTCTTCAACCCCTTCAGTGCTTACCGAGACTTTATAACTAGAACCTTGTTGGTTTTATTCCAGTTCTAGCTCTATCTCAGTCCACACTCTTCCCATTTCTCATTTTTCTCCTTTTTTTTCATCATACCTAAGGACTCTACACTATCTAGTGGATTATCCCTGGGTAGATCCCTCCGGTTCTGGCGGATCGTGGGAACACATACCTAACCTTATCATCCTTATATCACCGTACATAAAGTAAAGTTGGTCGGTCTATTTGGTATTGTTCATCTGCCATTGAAACCAATTGAAAACCATTTGAAAATCAATCCAGATACTTAAGATTTATTATCAAAGCATTTTGTACCTGAATTGTTTTTGATATTTTTAGAACACGAGCTCCCCCTCAACATGTGCATCAAGTATTTGAAAGAGACTGAAATAACTTCTTTGATTGTCATTTTCTAAAAGATATCAACATCACTTCCCTAATTAAATCAAGTAGATAAGGCATTTCCGGGAAGGATGAGGTTTTCATAATCTTGCTCCCCCTCAATATGTGCCTTAAGGTTTGAAAGAGTTTTAGCACATACTAGAGGGAACCTGCACATTGATCACGTTTCAAATCTTTGTGGTTTAAGATAAATGCTCCCCCTCAACATGTGCATGGAAGTCTTGAAATCGTTTGGCACATGTGGGAAGAAGAGCTTGTAAAAGATATCAACATCACTTCCCTAATTAAATCAAGTAGATAAGGCATTTCCGGGAAGGATGAGGTTTTCATAATCTTGCTCCCCCTCAATATGTTCCTTAAGGTTTGAAAGAGTTTTAGCACATACTAGAGGGAACCTGCACATTGATCACGTTTCAAATCTTTGTGGTTTAAGATAAATGCCCCCCCTCAACATGTGCATGGAAGTCTTGAAATCGTTTGGCACATGTGGGAAGAAGAGCTTGTAAATCCTTATAAAACCATTTAACGGTTTATCAGTTTAAATCCAATTTAAAGCACAAATTCTCCCGGTCACAATTATCAAATCATTTGAGATTTGTGATATCTGTAGATTTAAATTGATTTTGAAAGCTTTTAAAGGAAAATTGTGACTTGATAATGAAAGCGTTTTAAGACTTTAAACTCCATTGATTAAACATGCATGATTATCTTTTGAAAACAATTGAATGACAGATAACTTTTTTTTTGATTTAATTGAAATCATTCTCCCCCTCAATCAATGACATAGGTTGTTGATTGAAAGATAGATATTTTGACAAATAAGACCAGATGATTATCAAAATTAGAGTCCGAGTTATATTGCAAAGCAATTGGTTTTCATTAGATAGACGATAAATGTTTATAGAATCAGAGCATGAGATTTGAAAAATATGTTAAAGCATGGCTCTGTTCTTTCTTTGAAAAGCGGGTTACTGTCTGAGATGACAATAAGCCAATATTTTTCTCCATCTCGTTTTTTTTTTTTTTTTTTTTTTTTTTTTTAAGAATTCGAACTTCATCTAGAGACCGTGCCATTCTTTGGTGACAACTCAAAGTCCATAGATGTTATCGAGCAGATAAGAAAAACATGATAAATAGACAATATATATATGTATATATATATATATATATATATATATATATATATATATATATATATATATATATATATATATATATATATATATATATATATATATATATATATATATATATATTTATGGATTTTGAAAAGTTTTATAATTTTCTATTTTCTTTTTGTTGGTTTTATATTTTTGTATTTGGTTTTTGAAAAGATATATACAAATAATAGATAGAGTCGAACACCTTTACTCCTCGACGTCTTCCTGAAGACGTTTGAGTGTTTCTGGTTGAAGGCTCTTTAAGCCTAGTCGTGGAAGAATGAACTTGAAACGTTCTCGAGGAAGAGCTTTGGTGAAGATGTCTGCTAGTTGATATTCAGTCCTTACGAAGTATAATTCAACCACACCTTTTTCAACTTGTTCCCTGATGAAGTGATGTCGAATGTCGATGTGCTTTGCTCGAGAGTGTTGAACATTGTTGCAGCAGAGAGCAATGGCACTTTTGTTATCACAGTACATAGGAACTTTGTTGAATACAAAGCCATAGTCAGATAGTTGGGATCTCATCCATAAGATTTGAGCACAACACGATGACATGGCTATGTATTCAGCCTCTGTAGAGGATATGGAAGTGCTCATCTGTTTCTTTGAAGACCAGCTTACAAGTTTATCACCTAAAAATTGAGAACCACCGACGTGATTGACGTGTATCTTGACATCCGCATGGTCGGCATCGCATAGGCCGTTAGAGACATCTTGAGTCCTTCGGATAACAAAGTCCCATATTAATGGTTCCTTGGAGATACCGAAGACCCGTTTAACCGCTTCAAGGTACTTTTGGTAGGCTTAGCACGATATCTAGCACACATGCATACAATGAATAAAATGTGCAGTCTGCTGGCTGTGAGGTACATCAGGGATCCAATCATACTTCGATATTTCGTTTGATCTACAATGATCCCTGAGTAGTCCTCATCCAGTTTTGTATGCTCCACCATAGGAGTGTCAACAGGGTCACTGGAGGTAAATCCAAATTTCTCTAAAATCTCATTAGCGTATTTTGATTGAATTATAAAAATGCCTCCGGGACTTTGTGAAATTTGTAATCCCAAGAAAAATGACATTTGTCCCATCATTGACATTTGAAATTTGGAGCCCATCTCCATGGAAAAACGGTCACATTCATTTGGGTCAGTCGAGGCAAAAATAATATCAACAACATAAATTTGAACGTGAATTAAATGTTTGCCTGAGTTTCTGGTGAACAATGTTGGATCGACTGCTCCTTTTCTGAATCCGGTGGATAGAAGAAATTTTGATAGCGTATCATACCATGCCCTTGGAGCTTGCTTCAAGCCATAAAGAGCCTTTTTCAAGCGATAGACATGAGTAGGATGCTCTGGATTCACAAAACCTTCTGGCTGGCTGACGAATACCACTTCTTTAAGATCTCCATTAAGAAAGGCGGTTTTCACATCCATCTGATAAACTACCATGTTTTTGCTAGCAGCATTAGCCAAGAAGATTCTGATGGCTTCAATACGTGCAACAGGAGCAAAAGATTCCTTAAAGTCGATTCCTTCTTCCTGACGGTAACCTTTAGCAACTAACCGTGCCTTATTTTTCAGAACTTCACCGTGCTCATCAAGCTTCACTTTGAAGATCCACTTGAGAGCAATGATCATTGCACAATCAGGAGCTGGTACTAATTCCCATACATCTAGACGATCAAACTCATGAATTTCTTCTTGCATTGCATTAAACCACCGTCCTCGGACATTGCGGTTTAACATCTTTTGGTTCGATCTTAGAGAGTCTTGAGTTGAAGAAGCACCATAAGGCATCGATAGCTAATTGTTTTCGAGTGGATACAGGACGAGAAGGATTCCCAATGATGTTATCCAATGGATGGTCATGTGTCCATTTTCTAAGATGTTCGTGTGGTTGTTGTTGAAGGACTGATGTAGCAGAGTTAATATCCCTTGATGAAAATGGTTCGGTGTTGGTTCGGGGCAAAGATGTTTTCAAATGGAGCATCTTGGGAGTAGCAAAGGGATTAACTTCATCATTGTTGCGGAGAAAATTCCATGATGTACATTCGATGATTGATGATTTGTTGATGAGGCAGTGATCGGCGCTTCTTGACTTAATGATATTGAAACGAAAAGTTGACTTCATTTACGAGGATAGAAGCGACCTCGTTGATGGAGTTGATAGATCAGTGGCACTGGGCTCATAATGTTCATCAAACATTGGATCAAATAATTTCTTCAAATCATCTTCAGATGGAGGTACATATGGAGTTGCTGGAGAGGAATATGGTACTAGGGATGACCCAATGGGACTGATTTGAAGTGCGGGTCCAGAACTGGATTGTTCAGGAGCCATTTGCCCGGACAACTCATCGAACGTAATGTGAATAGTTTCCATGATATCTCGAGTTCTTTTGTTGTAGATTCGGTAACCCTTCTTGTTTGGAGCATAACCTACAAAAACTCCAATGTCTGCTTTAGCTCTTAATTTACCTAAATCTTGACCGTCATTTGTTGGATAGCACAAAGCACCAAACACACAAAGATAGGATAAATCAGGTTTTCGTTTATGAACAAGTTCATATGGAGTTTTTCCATGAGAGGTGTGAATAAGAGAACGATTTTGGGTGTAGCGAGTGGCAATGGCTTCAGCCCATAGAAACATTGGAACCTTTGAATAAATTAGCATTGTTCTTATGGCTTCTACAAGAGTTCGATTTCGTCTTTCAACTACACTGTTCTGTTGAGGAGTTCGTGGAACACTTCTTTGATGACTGATTCCAATACTTTCATAAAATTGATTTAAGTCTCGGTTAACGAACTCTGTACCATTGTCAGTTCGAACAATTCTAACCGTGTTGTTGTGACGAACCTGAAGTTGCTTGATAAGTTTGATCATGACAGTTGGAGTTTCATCCTTCGTCCTCAAAAACTTTACCCAAGTAAATCTAGAGTAGTCATCAACAACGACCAAAATGTATCTCTTCCCATTAATCGTTTGCACTCTCATTGGTCCGCACAGATCCATATGAAGGGTATGAAGAACTTCCATTAAAGAGTTTGTGGGTTTTGGTTTGTGGGCATATTTCGTGCTTTTTCCCAATTGACAAGCTGAGCAAAGATGATCTTTCTCATATTTTAATCTTGGTAAGCCTCTGACAAGATCCTTTCTGGAGAGATCGTTTATGGTGCCGAAGTTCAAGTGATTGAGGCGACGATGCCATAACCAAGACTTTGTTTTAGAAGCCTTTGACAGTAAGCAGATTGGAGAGGACTTCATCATGTCTTCGATAGATATGGTGTATAGGTTTGAACCACGAGTTCCTCTTAATAATTCCACACCATCAAGTTCTCTAACGAAACAAGTATGTTTTCTAAAGGCCACTTCAAGATCAAAATCACAGAATTGACCAACAGAGAACAAGTTATGACCAAGACCTTCCACATAGTATACCCGGGAAATTACACTATCTCCAACCACATAATCTCTATAGCCCATAATAGCTCCAAAATGGTCATTTCCGAATCTAACAGTCCCGATAAATTTACTCACGAAGTTCATGAGCATGAGCGATCTCGGTCATATGCTTGGAGCGACTGAGTCCGGTACCACGAGCGATTTGAGCGATCTGCGGTTGAACATAGACAAGAATGGATGATCGGATAATTGGGATCCCCATGCAAGAATGGGTTCCATTTGGTTAATAATGATGATTGGATCACCCACATCGGACATAGAAGCATTCATATCGAAATTGAGGCAATAGAATCATTATGAATGGATGCAAGTACTAGTGTTCGTATTTGCCCTATTCAAAGTATGTGCACTTCTTAAGGGAGCAGTTCTACCGATGAGGCATCCATTTTCTAGTGGGCATTGCACGATTTTCTTATGGCCAGCGGTATCCAATGATAACCTATCTTACTAAATGTTCTTCTGTGGTCTTCCTTGTTTTCTAACTTTCTTTTGCCTTTGCCTTTTCGCCTTCTTAGCATGATATTTTGCATTAACGGTGTTAAGCGGAGTTTTGTGAAAGATTAGACAAAGCTTTCACACCACATTCAAGATTAGAACCGAATTCAAGCGAGACATCATTACAAGTTTTGCAAATAGTATCGAATTCGAATTAATTACGATGCGCCTATGGCTAATACTAGAATCAACACGATTCGTTTTATTCGACTCAAGCTTAAAGTTCCTAGGTTGGTCTTCTACATTCTTCCAATGCACATTCTTAGCTTGCGAGGTCCTATAATTCCTTGTATTGTCTTGAGACTTTGACACGCTTTCGCTTTAATGTCATGATTACTCTGTAGAGGGAATGGGAACATTAGTTGGTTTTGCTACTCTTTGCATATCCTGTTTAGATGTGCTGGGATCTGAACTACATGCAGGCACACTAAGGTTCACTTTCTTAACACTAACAAATCTGGAATCTGATCTACTTGAAGGTATACTCCAGTGTTCATTCAAAATATTGGGCATCGAATGGATATCATACTTGGCACAAGGCATAGAACATGGAATCAAAGGATTAACTCTCTCACCTAAGGACTTAGGGCATATTGTGATTAGGCATTCTAGAATTTCTTGAGATCGTTTGGCATATAAGCATGCATGTCCAATTGCATTATCAAGTGGTTTATCTAACTTATCCTCTTCAACAATCTCTCGGAGACATTCTAGACAATCCTTAAGAGATGAGAAATATGTTTGAATAGCAAGTTTATTATTCCTAAGATGAGGAGGAACATATTTCACAGACAAAGCATATTTATTAAAAACTGGTACCTTTGATCCATCATTCTCCCCATTGGACATTGGCATTTTCCCTTTTACCTGACTCTTCAGATTCTCAATTTCCTTTTGTAATGAAGCAATTTGATCGTTGTTTTTATTACGAGTGACCTTTATTGATTCAAATAACTCATTGAAATGACATTTAACCTTTTCATTTTCTTCAAGAAATCTCTCGTTTTCCTTTTGTAAAGCATTTACTAAGTTTTGAAGATGAAACGTTTGAGAATTCTGAGAATCTAAAGGAGGAGGCATTTGGGAGCCAGTCACATTGGTCTTTTCACCCTTTAATTGAGAGATTTGGGCTTTCAATCTTTTGATCGTGTTATAATGAGCTCGAATTTGTTCATCACGTTTGCTAATTTCAAAAACTGCATCAAACTCAGGAGCATCAGAGGATGTCTTGATATTTGAGGTTTTAACATTTTCTTTGAGATGTTGATATTTTAATTGCAAAGCAAGATGTTCAACTTCTAATTTTGAAAATTGTTTAACCAGATTATCATGATCATCCGTTTCGATTTTCTCATGCAATTTTGAATTCGTTGTTTCAAGCTCAATGACACGATCATGGGAAACTTTCAAAGCCACAGATAATTCATGAAATTGAGATGCAGTAATAGAAGAATTCGTAGCAACATAAAACACATCTTGAGCAACACATTGAGAAATCATGTTCTCATTTAATATATGCAGATTCTTCCTTTCAATTTCACTGTACTTAAGTTCCTGTTCATGATCATTAACTTCAACTAACATTGCATCAAATTCCTTTTCCATTTCTTTAATATCAGTGTTTATTCCAATTTTAAGACTCTCAAATTGACATTTTAACTGTTTAAAGAAAGGCATGACCTCTGTTAAATAACATTCTTTGGTTTGCTCAAAACCCCTTTCCCCCTCAGTAATCCCAGTAGGTGTGATTCTCTTCTTACACGTTTTCTCAAAATCAACAAACATCTAATAAACAACATATAGGCTGATTAAGGTTCTGCTATTAGTGGCAATGGATCTAGGCACTAAATGCATTGGTGTATTAGGAGGATACACAGTTGCTTTTGACAATCTCCTACAAGGGGAATTCTTTTCAACAAGATTTTCAGCTTTTAGCATTTCCATATCCTTTTTCCAAAAAATCTGTTCTGGGGTTAATAGAGTTTGAGGCTTGAACATGTTCAAGGAAATCCAATTTTCCATTTTGTAATCATGGGGACTGATCTTTATGTTTTTCTCTTTGCATTTAAGATCTTCTAGCTTCTTATTCATTTTCTCCCTAGTGACTTCATCAGATTTCTTATCTTCCTCAGTGCACTCAACGCAACTAGGGTTCTGTCTAGGTTTAAGGATTTCATTACCATCATAAAGTACCTTGTGAGCAGCTCTAGCCTTTTTAATAGCCGCTGGACTTGGTACTTCAACAAGGGGAACGCTATGCTTATCGCTTAAGACTCTATGCTTAGTGACCATGTGAGCAGTTTGAATGGTATTCCTTGTATGTACAACTTATTTTCAAGTTTGTTTTCAAAGTTTTCGATTGGAAAAATCATTCAAAAGTTTTGATTCCTTAGCATTGAATTCTTGCTTAAGCATTTTAACATTTTCTTGAAGTTCTTGTTTTTTCTTAGCAGTTTTAGAAAGCTTTTCATGCAAGGAGTTTAACTCTTGTTTTAATACTTCTTTTCTAAAATTACTTTTTCTGATAATTGCACACATTTGGTTATCCATGTCCTGCTCACGGGTAGTTAGCTCAAACTTAGCACGTTGTTCATAAATGGCAACTTGTTCCTTATAGGTATTGAGTTCAGTGGTCACGAAATCATCAGGCACAAATGCAGTGAATTCATCAGGCATACATGTATTATTGATTGCAGAAGATTCATCATTAGGTACAATATGACTGTCATCTTGTTTCACATATTGTTCATATGGGATAACATTGTCATTTCCCATATTTTCAATATCTGACTCAATGAACTCAGTAGATTGTACTTCATGGGAAATCTTTTGCTCATCAACCACATCATATAGTTTGAGTACCTCTTTAATGATGGATTCCTTGGATGGACTGGCTTGTTGAGATGAAGAGGTCATTGGAGAGATATTAGCCGTGAAGATGGTTTGTGCACATGGTTCATCATCAACGTTCGAGTCGTATGCATCACAATCTGCAACTTGAAAGGCGTTGGGATTGTTCTGAGCAGCATGCACTGGTTGTTCGTCCACATCAGCATCGTATGTTCTAGCATTCCTATCAGTCAAGAACAACAGCTCCTCTTCATTTAACATAGCACCATTATCTTGTGCTTGAACTAGCAACATCTTATCCCTGAAGTACTCTGCGTTTTGAGGGCGTTTTGGTTGAGTACAGTTCCTAGCAATGTGCCCCTCTCCACCACAGTTATAGCACTTGATTGGTTTTAATTGATCCTGAACTATATTCCTTCCACGATTCTGATTTCCAACATATCCTCTACCAGCTCCACCTCTTACCTGATCATATTGTCTTTCCTGAACTGGTTGCACCATGATCCTCCCATCTCTGACAGTAGCTTGATTGTGTGGGTTAGATGCGGTTCTGAGGTTGTTGTTGGTTTGTGGGAGAGAATTCATGTTTTGACTTATCATGAGTGCCAGTTGATTGATGAAGTTTTCCATGCTCGCATCAAGATCGACCTTTTGAACATTGGATCTGGAATGAGTTTATGATTACCATTTCCCATAGGTACAACTTGAGAAGCTTTGGTGGTAATCCCAACATTTGTGTAAAAGGCAGTTGAGTCATTTGTTGAACTTGTTTCACCCTGAGCTTTGAACTGATCAATAATCTTTTTTTCAAACATGGCATGTTTTTCATTTTGATGAAGGAAAGCATACAATTGCTCATAGTTGGTGTTCTTTAGTCCCTTGGTAAGCTTCACAGAAGTGACAAACTTGTGCCATTCTGGATTCATGTTGTTTACAAATTTTGAGTTCAGCTGAATGTTTGGCATAGTCATCTTGATATTCCTCATATCATTCACCAGTTTGTGGAATCTCACGTAATAATCATAAATACTCTCTTCAGGTTTCATCTTAAACTGTTCAAATTCATCATACAGCTGTGATTCTCTGTCTTCGATGGTCAATTCAGAACCTGAGAGAAGCATTTTGACATTATCCCAAACCGCCTTAGCTTCTGTGTTGTGATTGATCAGCTTGTAGATGTCTTTAGGAAGACCCTGAAGTATGATGTTAGAAGCCACGATATCGACATCAAATCGCTTTTCTCCTTATCACTTAGCTCATCATATGTCTTTGGTGCATCTATTCCATAGATCGATGTACCATATCTTGCGATATCAATTATATCTCTTGTAGTCTCAACCCGACACGGTCCTTCATCAATTAACTTAAGGATGTTAACCTCATTCTCCTTTCCTAAGAATGCGGCTGATTCTTTGTGACCAAGACTCATAGTCGGTTCTATCAAGCATAGGAGGACGAGTATCGGATCCTGCATCTTGCACATCATCGACAATGAGAAGACATGTTTAAATTCTCTGAGATTTTACAAATCTTTGACTTAACCGGAAATAGATTCTTTCACGGATTTTACAAAATCAAGAGATAAACCGTAAAACTTATACACTTATGTGTAGCGGCAAAGTTACGCGTAGAAACTTATGCGTAGAAAGCAACGTTATGCGTAGGAACTTATGCGTAGATGAGAGCTTCTGCGTGAGCGCAGGTTCTGAGTAACTTACAACTTACAGTAGACACAAGCTTACGCGTGAGCGAGTTCTGGCGTAGACTAGAGCTTCTGCGTAGAGTCTTAGGGTAAAATGCTCAAGTTTGTCGTAAACCAAAACTTAGGCATAAGAACCTTATGCGTAAGTTTTCCTTAGGCGTAAGACAAGCTTATGCGTAAGAAAAAGCTTATGCGTAGGAATTGTTACGCGTAAGTTTTATGCTTATGCGTAAAATTAGGGTTTTACCCAAAACGATCTCTTACACTTCACAGTGCACGAGATATCCAAAGTCGAAGTGTTTTTCAGGCTTATCCAAGCAAGAATAACACTGAGTAACCACCAGAAATGAAGATCAAGTGAAAAATACCTTACGCGTAGAGTTAGGGTTTTGATACGCGTAGAAAGTACAAATTTTGCCAAACACGTTTTTATGATCAAAAACGTTAAGACAACCAGATAAAGATGATAACACAACCTTAAAAACACCAAAACAACAAGTCTTGATGATCAAAACCACGTATCTATCTTACGCGTAGGTTCGTACACTCATATCCAAACACGCTTAAAAAGCAAGAAAAACTTGTAAAGGTTGAAACTTTTTGCAAGAAACTGAAAGTTTAACACTCAATAAACCTTAACCCACAAGAATCTTGGATTATAGAGTGAAAAATTTAAAGCTTTAATGATATCAAACCTTCGTGTACGAGACCACGCCTAAACACCCTTTTACGCTTAATAGCTAAACTTTAACCCAAACAATAACAATCAAACCAAGAACATGAGAGATGGATAAACCTTGGCTCTTGATACCATTTGTAAGATCTTGGTTTGTTAAACAATATGTGCGGCTAGGGTTAGGGTTTAGAGAGAGAAAGTGGGAGAGGATGGGAACTCTAGAGAGACAAAGAAAAATATATTATAAAGGTCCAACCCTTTGCCTTGGAGGGCAAAGGGTATTTATAGGGTACAAGCATAGACGCCTACTTTAGGTTGTGGATCAGGCATACAGTGGGTAAAGACCCGTCCGTCCTCCACGGTATTACAAAGTAAACTAAACACTAACACTGAATAACTATGACTACGAGCTTTCTAACGAGTATACATACTTGAGGTGACCGACACTTTAAGTACTGGATTTACTAAATCCCAACAGCGGGTGACTTTTAAAAATCATAACTCGACTCAACCCGACCTGAAAAACCCGTTAACCCCGATAACCCGACCCGATAACACCCCTAGTTCGAATGACTCCTCTTGAACACGTAGGAAGAAGTTGACATTTTGGGCACTACAACATCAGTGAGTAATTACGGCGTAATGGGCCCACCCACTTACGCCGTAACTGGCTATCATTAAGGCCATCTTCCCACTTCATTATAACTACGACGTAACTAGGCCGATCTAGTTACGTCGTAATGTCTTTGTTCTAGGTATCTTCTTTTCTCAGGGTTTCTTGTTACGCCGTAACTAGGCCGATCCAGTTACGCCGTAACCCCTTCCTGGTAAACAATTTTTAAGACAACTCACCTACGCCGTAACTGGGCCAATCCAGTTACGCCGTAACTATCCTCTGATATGAAATTTTTTAATAAAAAAAGTTTCAAAACATTTTCATAACCTTGTATTAGTAATTAAATGAACTTTGTGGGTGTGTTCTCTGTAAACCCTCATGAGCTAAATGCAACCGTGATTCCTACGAAAGTGAGTTAGGTTTTGTTTTTTTATATCTCGTGCTATTTTTTTGCTTTTTATCCGGAATTATGCTTTTTGGTATTAGTTTTTCTTGCAGCAATACAGGTTAAAGAATTATGGAGTTATGATTGGCTGCAAGAGAACACTTTTATCCGTCCTAGTTGAGTGTCATGGTGTTTGCAAGGAGAGTTGATGTGATGTTGCATGATTGCTCGTGAAGGCGCAGTTGGAGCATGTTTTTGAACATGCATTATTAATCATACCGAGCAAATCCAGAGGAGTTTTTCGTTCCATCTCTAACCCTTCCTATTTCTCAATTTTATGCTTAGTATGACCCAAGTGGGGGGAAGGGATTAGACATAGACACCCGCTTGATTTTACTTGCCTTTATTTTTCTAGTTTTTGATGAAAAGTGTTTCAGTAATAAAATTTTGACATATTTTTCATTACTTAACTGGATTAATCTAGACTGAGCACACCTATCATGTATTTCCATTGTGTGAGGATAAGCCTTTCCGTTTTCCCCTTATACATAATTCCTTAAAAACGAGTGTGCCGGTGGCTGTAGTGGACTTTAGAACTTGGCCTTGCATATCTTTTCGGGACCATTATCATGAGCATTACACTGAGGTAACTTGGTGTGATCGGTGCAGCTAAGATATAAGGCAATTTTAGGATTAAACACAAATAGACCATATATGTATTGTGTATATTGACTTTTCACATCGAATAGTCAATCCTCCTGTTAAACCCTTTTTGTTGCACTCGCCGTTAGTGCAAGATACCCCTAGATACACCCTTCAGAGCCTTTCCTTTCATTTTGTTTACCCAATATATGTTGTTTCGTTACACATATCGCCTATCCTACCCTGTAGTTTCCTTATGTCCATGGTCTAGGCGATGTTGGTTAATTTTGGTTCCACTAGTGAAAGTCGCGGGTTTTGAATAAAGGGTTTTGGAAGAAATTCGGGTTTAGATGATAGTTGATCTCAAGTGGGGGGATACTTTTTATGTTCGTATCGTTTATATTCATGTATACCTTGTCTTGCATCAAAAAAAAAAAAAAAGGCTTTCAACCAAGTGTTTATTTATGATTAGTGTTCTCGCCTTGTTCAACTAGGCGCAATTGTTACATATCCATTTTGTCTTACGGATAAAATTTGAAACCCATACATTTCTATCTCGCCTTTCAAATTTTAATCAATATTTCTCCAATGAGGGCATTGTACATCCCAAGTGGGAGGATGAGAGATAAAAATGGTTGATTTGATAGTTTTGTAGTAAAAATATGTGCTAAAGTACCCAAAATTTAATTTTTTTTATAGCACATACTTTTTTCATAGGTGATGAAGGCCGAGTTAATGCATCTTATTTGCCTAGTTTATGGGGATTATGAGGCACTTCGCTACATTTCTTATGCATTAACTCGTGTATTGGATCATTAAAGACCCCTTGACTCTTGACCCTTGATTTTTTCTATGGGATTGAATGCAACTGGTGGTGGGGAGACTGTGTACTTAGAAATTTATTTGTTTCGTGTCTTTTTATTTACACCCATTAAATGTTTTCCCATGTCTTATCCTACCCTTAGTCATGAATCGAGTTTAGGTGAGGAAGCGAGTAATCATTGGTGTCTTGGCCATGGATTTGGTCATGTATCATTGATTTTGTCCCCTTCGCCGTAGCTCGTTAGTAATGACAAAATAACCCCATAAGCCTTTATGTTGTATCAACCCGTTGCCTTTTAGAATAGCTGCATCTATAGACTCTAGTGGTGGATATTAGTATCTTTGCCAAGCCTATGACATAATACTCGCCATGACTGAGCAGTTGAGTGATCACCCCAAATATAAACACGTAAATTATGAGAGAGAGTGTGATTTCAATTCCATTTTCATGAGGTGCTCGGTTTGGACTTTTCTAGCTTAGGTGATTTTTAGACTCATATCTTCCAATTAATCTTGGGAGATATCTTTTTAAGAATTATTTAAAGGGTCTACTTGAGGACAAGTATAATTCAAGTGGGGGGATATTTGATAACATCAAATTAGCCTGATATTTTATATATATTAAATTCCCGTGTTTATTGCCTCATTTTTATTAATATGGTACTTAATTCGTTCATATTCGTTCATAATTGCATTTCAGGATAAATGAGGCGTTGGAGCGGAAAAGATGTGAGAAAAGGCCTAGAAATATATTTTGAAGACAAGTTACGGCGTATGTGGTACTTTTGACTACACCGCAACTCACACTACGAGGGCCGATGAATTATGTGTGAAGATTACGCCGTAACTCGTTAATAATGTTACGACGTAAGTGTGATGCTTTGAAGGGGTAACAAATTCTTATGGTTACGTCGTAATTATTTTTGTGAAGGTTACGACGTAACATGGCAAATTAGTTACGCCGTAGAGATAAATACGGAGTGGATAAGTATAAGCTGACGAAGGATTACGGCGTAACCTTATGAATTAGTTACGCCATAATTAATTACTTGGGCGCAAAGTTTTAAAGGCTATGGCGTAATTATCATTTAGTTACGCCGTAATTAACTAAATACGTCTATTTTAAGTACTACAAAGGACCAAGGTGCAATATCATTAATGATAGAGGTCCTAAAGTAGCAATTACTCAAAGTTCTTATTATAAATAGATGGCATGTGCACATTTCAGAGGTATCTTTTGGGTTTTAGTACTGTACGACAAAAAGAAGAAAAAGGGACGCATCAGGCTGCATGCAGTAAGGCGATTGGGAGTCGATCGAGGGCCTAGTCGATCGATTTCCTAATCGATCCCTTTTATGTGGTTCATATCGATCGCCCAAACATTTGGTCCAGTTGGTCGCGAGGCCGGTCGAGTTATAAAGCTTTTATTTCAAAAAATTACCGTTTAAATGCAACAGTTTAAAAAAAATTAACCTTTATAAATACACAATACAAACACACTTCAATCCACAAATCTATTTCACACAATTCAAACTCAAAATACTTCTCAACACAAGATTTAATATGGCTTGCCATCTCCCCCATTCTGTTGAAGATATGCAAGTGTACGTTCAAAATCAATGCAATAACGACGATGAGGCTCGAAAAAACGCTATTATAAGCGTCATCGAATTGTTTGACCAGGAGAAGGCGGAGAAGCAAAGGATGAGAGAAAACTACAAGAGTTGCAACGACATTACGCCTGAACGAAAAGCTGTGATCGACAAATTTTTGAAAGATCAAGCCCGCAAAGATCGCGAGGTTGCGACAAGTTGTGGCGATGTGTTCGAAGATAACGGACAACGTCGACACCAAAATCAAGTGGAGCTATCGGAGAACAAAAGCGATGGTGTAGGTGCATCAACCGACTACCAACTTCGAGCTACCGGGGAACCTCGCTGAGCGAGGAAGATTTGGCTCGCTTGAGGATTTGCGGTTCTCGTACTCCTCGTATGACTCGCATGCGGGGAGCATTCAGATTAGATTTATGTATTTCGTATCGTTTTTATATGTAATATATTATTATTTTTATTGCGTATTGTTTTTATTTATGTAACATTTTAATTATTTAATGAAATTTTATTTTGTGTTAAAAATGTTTTTTTTTTAAATGAACTTGGTCGCCCTTGCTGGGGCACCTAATCGCCTGAAGGTCGCTGGAGAGAGAAAGCTGATGTGGCAGGAAAAATGAGGGGGATTGGGTCTCCTTACTGGGGGCAGCCTCAGTAGGTTTTTCGAAGGGGCAAACCCCGGTACTCGATTAGGGGATCGATAGCATTATCCTTTGCACGATATGTAATTATTTTCCGACTCATAATATTATATTGGTTTCATTATTCAATTATGATTTTGATTCTAATTTAATTGTTGGAGCATCTTTATTTATTGTGTTCTAATTAATTGTCTTTTAATTTATTAATGACCAATTAATTATTTGATGTTATGTTTTTGTTTATTTATTGTTTTATATGTTGTTTTATTTGTCATTCCACTAGGGTATTTTGGTGATGTTGAAATTAGGTCCTGCATAGTTATGATTCTTTTTATTGTTAATGCTTTTGCGTTATTAATTGTTTCTAGTGTATGCATGCATAGTTTGTTGGTAGCTACCCTTATTTCGGTAGTTTTGAATGGCGGTAGTGGCTAGTTGCTTAGGAGATATGACCAACTGACCCTAAGTAGGTAGACTGAGTGGGAAGGGTAAGAATTGACCAACTGACGACACTTCTTCGCTTGTGCGATTTGACCAACTGATCACCTGCCGTTTGGATGAACTTAAGAAGTTAGGGATGAGTGTCAAAGATGCTAACGCCCGGGAACTCATTATTGCGAATCTTGCTTGTAGAGGTATTTAATGACTTGTCTTAGGGGACTAAAAACAACTGGACTTTCAAGGGGTCGCCCGAGATCTCCAGTGGAAACCTTTGCTGATAGGTTAGGACGAACTAACCAAATGTTGTCCTAGTGACTTAAACCCCCACTTGAAACAGGAATCTAGTGAATTTTAGAACACATGTAATGCGATCGTAAACGCCGGCTCTTAGTGACTGCTATTAGATTTCCGAATGATCCCTGGTGACCTGTTCATCTTGGTGAGGATTCTAAGAACCATATGGTAGACGAATTGACCATAGGAGTCTATTGACTTTTGCCAATTATGGATGAACTCGGTTTAAGAATTGCATCACTATCGTTCCCATTAGCTTGTTTACCAGAGAACCAACCTAATTAATCACGTGACACCTTAAATATTATCAATCCTATCATTAAAAATTATTTATTTGACAAATTTAATTAGTTAGACAGTTAGGAATCAACCATTCTTGGGACGACCTCGATCTTACCATTCCCTCACTACATGCGACCGGGTACACTGCCCGTTAGTGCACTAGGTAGGCCATAGGTAGACGAGTTACTATAAATGTAAAACCTGGTTAGAAATCCTGCATCCATACACCACCTACGGGCTGTGGATCAGTCGTACAGTGGGTAAAGACTCGTCCGTCCTCCACGATGTTACTTAACTAACTACTAACTATTACTAAATGACTACGACTACGAGCTTTCTAACGAATATATATACTTGAGGTGACCGAGTCTTTAACTACCAGATTTTATAAATCCCAACACCTACAAAAAAATAGGTAAACCTCGTCCGGAGACAAGTGTGCCATATACAAAACCATGTATGTGAGTTAACAAAGAAAGGATTAGTGTAAAAAAGAGAATAATCCTACTACTTGCATCAGCGTGGTTGGTTTAGAGGTTGTAAGGTTGTTCAAGGTAAGAAAAAAATGTATTTGGGGATGAGACTCATTTCATTACAATATTCACTTGGCTTTTGACAACATAGATGTTTGTGGAGGATAGTTGAGCGACCATGAATTGTAGTGGTAGTGAGACACTTGTAGGACGTGATAGACACAAGTAGGTTGTGGTTTGAGGCTGTGGTTGACACAAGTAGGATGTGGTAGAACATGAAATGTACTTCATCACGTAGTTCATGAACTAGACCTTGGATAGGTGATAATGATAACAATCATCATCATGACTTAGAGGTATGGAAGTTGTGGTAGAGGTGATGAGAGGTCAAGTTTTACTAGGTAAGAAAGTGACTCAAGAGTAGCAAGGGATGGTGATGAAAGGTATCAAGGTGACTCTTTTTGTTGACTCGGTTGATGACTCAATAAAGAAAGATTGACCTTGTTGGTTAATCAAGTACTTGAGGTGGTAGACATGATGACTTTGTGAGTAGTGACAGAAGTGGAGGAAGACGGTGACGATGATGCAAGATTAGGAGTACGAAAAATGTGTGAATGAGCACAACTTGACTTGATGATGAAATCAACCATTGTCAACCTACAAGAATCCAAATGAGTTAGTACAAAAGGAAAAAATTTATACAAATGGAGAAATTGTTCACATAATATCATGAAATGAACAAAGAGAACACGTAAATACTCACATAAACGCAAGTCATTTATAAACATATAAGAAACTGATAATCCTATATGTTGAGCAAGTGTTTGATTCGAAAAAAGAAATTTGAAATGATTATCTCAAGAGATAATGTACCTTCTGTTTCCCAGGTTCCACCGGTTCCCTCACTAGAGGGATCCGACTAGCTTTAGTCTAGGGATCCGGCTAACAGATGAGGTGAAAAGGAGATGATTGGGTTCTAGCAAGGTCTAGTACCTACATATCCTAAGTTAGTCAGTCCATTAAGGTGTCTTACATGGCATGAGACCTAATTGGTCAAGACTAATGAGTGAGGTTTGTCAATGATGACTTTTGTGGAGAAAATGGAGTTTTAGAAACATAAATGAGTGATCATGGATGAAACTAAGTGTTTTGAGGATGGTGAATGGTTATAGGAACTAGATGGTGGTTAAAATAAAATTTATAAAATTTCTTAAAAATTTTAAGAAATGAAAAACAAGATTTTAGAGCATTTTAAGGTCAAAATGAGTAAAATCAATTTGTTAAAATGAGAGAAATATCAAACTAAGTGTTTTGAGATGAGAGAAACAATGTGTAAACATTGGAGCGGAAAGATGGTGAGTTTTGAAGTAATGATAAATCAAAAACACCTTGAATGTGATCCTAAGTCATCCATGAGTGACTGTGGGATCAACTAAGCCTAAGGAAAACTTAAGTGATCCTAATGTAGCATGTTTAACTAGTCTAATAAGGTTTAGAAGGTTGGATTGATGCAAGAAGGCCTAAAATGAGCTTCTGTCTACCCGGATCCCACGGATCCTTCCCTTGAGGGATCCGGCTAGTTATAGCCAAGGGATCCGGCATCTGAGACAGACTCCTTAACATAATGGTTGCGAGATTTTGTTCTACGTCTCAAAGTAACATATAGGCAATCAAATGAGATCAAGCAAACAAATAACACAGAGGTTTAGCAAACTTAACAAGCACTATTCAAGAAGCTCAAAAAAGATTTACGGTCTAGATTAGTAAATCATTTTCACTAACAATGACGTGCAAGGTATGTGTCCAGAAAGAAAAGAGCACATGATGGTGTTCAAGACAAAAGAGTTGTGAGGTGCTAGTTTAGGACAATCTAGACTACATTTAGATCCAGAAGGTGGAGTTGTTGTTTATGGAGATGAAGGAGTTGTGTTTAGAAGAGTTAAGTGTTGGATTTAGAAAGCTTGAAGCAAGTACGGTTTTGTGAGTTGGTTTTAGCTAAGAAATGTTTACCTATGTGTTGGTATTGAAGAGTAAGAAACACATGTATATGCGTCCTTAAGAAAGTGAATTATTTAGAAGATTGTTTTGGTCAACGGAAGCAATGAACTATGTATAGTCATTACGGATGGTGATTAGCATATAATGAACTTCATCCATGAAGTCATGTAGCTCTTCTCGATCAAAGCAAGATAATCGCTTGATGAGGCAAGTGGTTGTGATTGACTAAAAAAATCAATTTTACAACTTGTTTGATTAGTAATCCTAAGACAACGCAAAGTATTTCCATTGTAAATTTACTTTAGGAAAACATAGGAGTAAAGATTTCCCAAGTGAGAGAATGAATATGAGACTATTACTAGCGGTGCTCAATTATGGCTAAACACGACCATTTTTATGGGTGATTCCACATACCCAACTTCTCTTAAGGAAGCAATTCAACCGTTAGGTCAAATTGAGTTTCTAGTGCAATAAGTTCTCCAGTATTCATTCTCAAGTTAAGAAATTTTATATTCATGCAATGGCCTATCGAAGAGTAACAATGATGATACTTTGCTTTATTTTATTAATATTATTCCTGATGCAAATGCATAACAACTAAGGTGACGAAGGTGTCATGTTTAAAATTTAAAGAGGTCCATATGGAGAAAAAAAATGGTTGGATGAGCGAGTTTAACATATGTTGTTGGAAAGCTCGAGTTTGGATTTTCAGATATGACCAATTGTATTTGCGTTGCAAAATAATTTACTTGAGTATCTCGGATGAAATAATCAAGTTGTCAATCCTACTATGAAGCTTGGAAAGCGATCATGGAAAAGAAAATGGGAAAGTACATCATCAACACAAGTTTAGGTTATGATCCGATGTACATTCTTGTTGTTTCAGAAAATGACACAAGAAATGATGAAATCAAGAAATCATATAAGCACATGATACGTGTACAACGCGCGTTCTGGGTCAAAGGAAACTTCCTTTTCTTCGAGCAAGTTTTTCAACCACCTAGGCAGTGAACCTAATCGTTGTATTGTAGTATTAGGGTATGCCTCGAGATTGATATCGTTCTCTAGAGGAATAGGAATGCTAGTGAGAAATTACTAGGCTAAGGTTGGGGTTGAGGAAGATTATTTTTATCTTTTTTATATTTTTTTAGAAAATTAAAGGAGCGATCTCGGGGTTTGGATTTGAGAGGTGGTACTTCTACCGATTACTCTACTATCTAATTATCTATTCTAAGGGGTAGTATATGTCTATTGAAGTGTGCTCGTATGATGATTAAAGATGTGTTCACCTAGATACTATTACTCCCTAGTTATCTTTTATTGATGGTTGAATTGTCACGTCCTTATTCTTAACGCGTTGTGTTTTCTAAGGTCGTAGGGTGTGCTTTTATCCCTAACTCTTTGAAGCTACCTAAGGTTAATGACTACGAAATCTCTAGGATTCATAAACTTAACACTAACGTTATCTTTGGATATTTAGCTTACAATTCCACTAGTAATTATAAACTAATGTTCAACAAAGATTAATCAAGCATTAAAAACACAACGATGGCTTTAAGCACTCCTAAGCCAATTACAATTAAGATAAGAGACAACCAATCAATATTCAATAACTAGGTTTCATAGATCTAAGCAAACACACAAGTAAATTAGCCGGACATGTTAAACATGCAAGCAAACATACATTCAATTGAAGACATAATAAAATCAATGGAATAAATAACTTATCTCGATGTAAAATAGGGTATTAGAACCCTAAAATACTGTCAAAGACGGACTACAATCGTTTTAGGTGTTTACTCCACAAGTCTACCTCTCTAAAAGTCTAAAAATCGAATTCTATATATAGAGTTACAACTGCGACGACGTCACCTTTTAATTGTGACGCCGTCAGATCGCCGACGTTAGGGTTTCGTCTTGGCCAAGTCAACTTTGGGACGGCATCATGTTGTGGTTATGACGCTGTCAGTCTTCAGTCATTACGTCGTCATGACGTCGTCTGAATCTGGATCTAGGAACGAAATTAAGCACTAACGGATATAAAAATAGGCGATTAAGGGCTTAAATGACCCCTTAAAAGTGTACGTTTTAAATCCTAATCACATATCCCTACACTTGGTATTTGTTTGTCCTCAAGCAAATGTGCTTTTGGCCAATCAATTTATAAGTTAGGGGGCATAGAGCAATGGTTTAACATAATTCACAACAAGTATAAGCCCGTAAATGTCATAACAAGCACGGAAATTATATACTAGCACCTCACAAGTGGTGTTTGGATACTCTCATCTCTCGGGTGTATATGAAATATATCAAATGGAAATGGAAGATAAACACTCATTAACCGGTCATAGTACATAGATTACCATAGGCTTGAGACTAGATCAAACCTCCACCGCTTTGGCGTAAGTACCTAGGAGTAACTATCTAAGAGGTCTTTTAAAGGGTTGTAACGTTGGGCTTACGGTAGGGAAACAAAGGGTTTGGTTGGATAGGCGATTTAGTGGTGGCAAGTCAAAAATCTTTTATTACAAGCATGAGAGGAATGGCGTTGCTAAGCCAAGACTCGACACTTTAAACTGTAGATAACTTTGAAACAAACAAACATAAATATAAAGATAGATGTAAGATGGTAGCCCTTTTTTTAATTTTATTTTTTATTTTTTACACTTTTACTTTACCATCCTCTACGATAACATCAAAATATAAGGGATTTATAGGCACATCCCTATACTTAAGTTTTTATTACTCTAACACTAATTTGACCCGAATTGAAAAGATTAAAACACTTAGAGTACATTATTACGTAAATAAAGGGAATTTGAATTTAACGTTCTTTCCCGTCACTCCATAAAATTTAACTTTACTCATGAGTCCCAATCATCCCAAAACTGTGTACAAAAGATATGACTCGACTTAACAACCATGCAAGTAACTAGATAATTGAACTAAGGGTTTAGTATGATAACAATAATGCATTAAAAGTGAGTGCATACAAGGTAGGCTAAGGCGATTTGGGTGTACATTTGGGGGTGGATTGTAAACAATGCTCTTCATTGATATTCCGGAAAACCGAAACATCACGAGAATCGCGAAAAGGATAGGCTCTGAGGGGTTAACTAGGGGTATCGTGTACTAAAGATGAGTACAACGCAAGGGTGTGGGGAATTACTCAACCGATGTGGAAGAAGTAATTATAATACGGGTATCAAACAATGGTTATCCTAATGCCTCTTATCATTTAGTTATTCCTAACTACACAAGTGTAGTCTCACTAGCGATCTCGGGATGCATCACAAAAGAAGTTCTAGAATCTATTATACTACCGGTACACTCTCGAAGCATTAAAGGTGAATGCTTTAATTCCTACAAATATATGGGCGAACCTCACATTTTTGGGGTGGAATTTGAGTGGTAAAGGGTTTTTGTGCTAGTCATATAACTTCCTATCAATGTGACGCTTTATTAAGACTAAAGACCCACTCCTACATGTCATGAAAAAATTTAAATTTAGTGCTAAAATTACCCTAACCGATATTTCTCATGGTTTATTACACAAATGAAATAGGACAAGACAAATAGTCAAGGATAAGCATAGTTTCAAAGTTCCCGTTTTATTCTCCCTCCCTACACTTTAAATTGAACATTGTCCCAAATGTTCCCCGAAAGTATCAAAGTTATGATAACGGAAGGTAATTAAAAGGGAAAGAAACTAGTACTCCCCTGATTAGCTCGGTAGCATCCGTGTGAAGTAGTGGTTAAATTCTTTCCAAGAACAATGTATGCGTGAAAAGCTCCATCCAATCTTATGTTTCTTCTTCTTGATAAATAAAACCTGCACACTTTAAGAAAATGGACGAAACCTTTGCGTAAAATCAGCGGTAAAACTATATATGACTCTACTAAACTAGGATATAATGCTTGTGGAATGGATGTTTGCAGATTTTTTAGAAAATTAAGACCTGAGAAATTCCAAATATTTATAAGTAGCACAGAAAACAAGAGAAAGTTAGATAAGCTATTTCTGCTCCTCCTGAAGCCGTCAGGTTATCCTGACAGAAACTGGTCTGCTGTGTTTTTCTGGAAAAATTATACATTTAAAATCTGAAAACGTTCCTGCAATACATCCATTATGACTCGATACAAGCATTTGACTCTAACAAATCCACATATATATCTTTTCAAGAATTGTAATTCTCATGTTCACGTCATTTTTTTTTTAAAACGTGTGTAATCTTCCCTACACTTATCCTTTTTGTAAAATACCTTTATATGTAATTAAAACGAGGTTAACGACAAAATAAAACATTTTCACAAATTCAAACATGAGAATAAATAATTAATGAAAAGGTATATGACACACAAACAAACCAACCAAACGAATTTTAGATAAACCACACCACAAAAAAAATACATATCAAATTGTTCCAAGATCAACACATCATCACCAAGTCAAGATAGTCTAAGTTATTACATGCCCAAATAAAATTGTCTCAATCAAAAACCAACCATAATTATCCATAAACAATCTACAAATAAACACATGAATCACTGGGGAGGGGCTCGATAATAAACACATGAGCCACTTTTTGGTAAAAGTGTAGGGAGGGAGAAT
This sequence comes from Chrysanthemum lavandulifolium, assembly GCA_022545495.1. Lineage (NCBI taxonomy): Eukaryota > Viridiplantae > Streptophyta > Magnoliopsida > Asterales > Asteraceae > Chrysanthemum > Chrysanthemum lavandulifolium. The sequence continues at coordinate 264,991,472 of CM040239.1, read as the reverse complement.
GAAAGAGGTGTTTGGTGTTTTTATTCGTCTGATCTGGCTTAGTGACGGCGTCACCCTTTGCGTGGTGACGGCGTCACGCCCAAATTTTTGCAAAAGAGGCTATTTTATTAATCCGCCCGGATAAAAAATCTTGTTACTATTTTTTACAAAGATTTTGGTTTTTATTTTACAATTCATTTTGTCAATCCACTTGCAATCTCCACAAAGGTGAGCAACGCACATGTTAAATTTTCTTTCAACTGGGATTATAGAAATATTGAAATATCGGGGATGAGGATTCTTCGATCCCGGTTTAAAACCAAAAGAACGTTTCCTTATGTTAGGAAAGTCGGGAAGCGATACGTGCACCCTTCCAATGAATATGTCCCTAGGAAATGTCTCTTTTATGCAAGGAGCGTTGAGGCAAGAATTCAAACAAAGATGTGATTTCTTGAGGGGGTTGCCTTGCTTATTGGAATTGGAGAGGGTTCGGGAATTATTCTAACAAGCTCCGGTATCGCATATACCTTTTCTATCTTTTTAGCTACATTATTCTTTGCGATTTCTTCATGGAATTTCAGCATGAAGTTGTCAGCTAGCTCCAAGAAAGTGTCGCGAGTTTTCCTCATTTGGGCTTCGAGGCATTTTATTTCCTTTTCTTGCTTGTTGACAAATGTCAACATTATATCCTCGAGTTCATCTTGTCGGGATTTTCTTGGGAGCAAAAATTCCTTGACCTCGTTCACATGCTCATAATCATGTGTTTTCACTTCCATCAATTCATTCACTTGTGCCTCCATACTCTTAAACAGTTGTGCGCGGGAATCCAATCTATTTTCATGGATTTTCGGAATCTCCCACCCTTCTTCTTCATATTGTGCTAAGTCTTCGATGACTTCCCAACATGCTTCAACATTGAGGTTACTTAGCCTTCCACCGGTGACATAATCAAAGGTTTGTCGGATGGAGGGACTGACATGATCGTAGAAGATTATTTGAAGCCAAAGATCAATGCCGTGATGAAGGACTTTATCGAGCAAGTCCTTGAATCGGGTCCATGCCTCGTAGAGAGATTCACCTTGACGTTGTTGGAACATCAAGATTTCATTCCTAATATTAGTAGTTCTCCCTGATGGGAAAAATTAGGCAAGGAAACAAGTGGTGAGATCATCCCAACTTGAGATGGAGTGGGGAAGTCGCTCAAGCCAATTACTAGCTTGGTCCCGTATAGAAAATTGGAAGAGACGCAAGCGCGTGCTCTCTCGAGTAGTAGCATCAAGGTCGATGGAATCGAAGATTTTAAGGAAATCCTTAAGATTCTGATTAGGATCTTCAGAACGAAGTCCATGGAATGCACATCCGTTTTGCACTAACTGGATGGTGTCGGATCGCAGGGCCATAGTTTGAGCTTGATCGGGGAGCTCAATGGTGTTCCTATAGCCTAGGTGGCTTGGTCTAGAGTATTCACCAAGAGTACGGCCCCTTGGCGGGTCATTTGTTGATGGGTTGATGAGTGGTGGTTGATTATCACCTTCCATGATGAAAAGTGATGTGATTACGAACAAAGTCACAAAGAAGGGGGATAGACTACGAGGAAGATAAGAATAAGAAAAAATCTTACTTGATAGGAATCAAGCAAGGGAACCTAAACGAGATAGAAATCTAACTAGTTATTCTATTCCTCGGCAACGGAGCCAAAAACTCGATACGCGTACAACGCGCATTCGGGGTCAAAGGAAACTTCATTTTCTTTGAGCAAGTTTTTCAACAACCTAGACAGTGAACCTAATCGTTGTAGTGTAGTATTAGGGTAAGCCTCGGGATTAATGTCATTCTCTAGGGGAATAGGAATGCTAGTGAGAAATTACTACGCTAAGGTTGGGGTTGAGGAAGATTATTTTTTTTATCTTTTTTATATTTTTTAGAAAATTAAAGGTACGATCTCGCGGTTTGGATTTAGGGGGTGGTACTTCTACCGATTACTCTACTATCTAATTATCTAATCTAAGGGGTAGTCTATGTCTATTGAAGTGTGCTCGTATGATAATTAAAGATGTGTTCACCTAGATACTATTACTCCCTAGTTATCTGTTATTGATGGTTGAATTGTCACGTCCTTATTCTTAACGCGTTGTGTTTTCTAAGGTTGTAGGGTGTGCTTTTATCCCTAACTCTTTGAAGATACCTAATGTTAATGACTACGAAATCTCTAGGATTCATAAACTTATCACTAAGGTTATCTTTGGATATTTAGCCTACAATTCCACTAGTAATTATAAACTAATGTTCAACAAAGATTAATCAAGCATTAAAAACACAACGATGGCTTTAAACAATCCTAAGCCAATTACAACTAAGATAAGAGACAACCAATCAATATTCAATAACTAGGCTTCATAGATCTAAGCAAACATACAAGTAAATTAGCCGGACATGTTAAACATGCAAGCATACACACATTCAATTGAAGACATAATGAAATCAAGGGAATAAATAACTTATCTCGATGTAAAATAGGGTATTAGAACCCTAAAATACTGTCAAAGACGGACTACAATTGTTTTAGGTGTTTACTCCACAAGTCTACCTCTCTAAAAGTCTGAAAATCGAATTCTATATATAGAGTTACAACTGCGATGACATCACCTTTTAATTCTGACGCCCTCAGATCACCACCATTAGGGTTTCGTCTTGGCCATGTCAACTTTGGGACGGCGTCACGTTGTGGTTGTGACGCCGTCAGCCTTCAGTCATGACGTCGTCTGAATCTTGATCTAGGCCGTCTGAGGAGAAAAGTCTTCGTGACACCCTACTCTTCAAAGCCTGACGCCGTCAGGTGTAAAATAGCAATTTCACTTCTGAGCCGTCACAAAAATATGGACGGTGTCGCCCTTTGTTTATGATGCCGTCGGGTGCACTTCCAGCAGCTTGAGTTTCTTGATCTTGACTTTAGCCATTTTCTTCGCATATTCACTCCTTTTCGTCCAAATAAGCATCATTCCAACATTTTGCCTTCAAGAGACCTAAAAGTGAAAGGAACAAAATTAAGCAGTAACGGATATAAAAGTGGGCGATTAAGGGCTTAAATGACCCCTTAAAAGTGTGCATTTTAAATCCTTATCAGCACATAATACAATTATGTTGCACACATGACAAACTCAACAAGAATTCATTTAGTATATTACATGTTTTAAACATTATTCAACCTATATGACTTATCTAAGCATTTAAAATAACGATTTTGACACAACTAGATGTTGTCCCAAACACTCCTTCAAATAGCACATTAATTAATAAAAGATTACTAAATCGATAAACAGGAGAATGAATAGCAAGGTGAGGAAACCACATATGTTACTCAAACAAACAAGCATAAAAACTATTTGAGATAAGCAAATGATCAAGTAATGCAAGGTAAGACAATTTAATCATTTAGCATAACATACGAAAGTTCTTTTCATCGCTTTGTGTTAAATATAAACATGTATACCAAGCTTGATTAGTTTCCTTTATATTTTTGAATATGACCAAGACCTTAGTTTTAAAAGAAGAAAACATCCGTCTCCAATTAGACCAAAAGTTTGTGCAAAAGTTATGACCGAAAAATGACTTTCTTTATAAATCAATGATTCTTTAAATTTTTGTTTTGAATAAGTTTATGAAATCATTTTAATGTGAAAGTATACTCAAATACCTTTCAAATGATAGGTGGCACGACTTCTACGGACTTACGTTTATTTAGTTATGAATTTTTCAAATTTAAGCAAAGCTGTCCTCTACACAGACAGATCCGCCGGATCCCTTCCAAAAGGGATCCGCCCTTTGATAACAAAGGGATCCGCGGATCTGACACAGATTCACAAAAATACATATTTTGACCTGACGAAAAGGTTTAACCTTTGTAGACTTTTTAGTGAAGTTATATTACCCATTTTAATCATTGTTCAAGCTTGAGTAACAAGATATCTAACAACAAAACTTCAAAGAAAAACATTTGTTTTAGAAACCAGAGCCAACCCGCTGTGATACCAATTGTGGAAAACGTAGGGGGGTGAATACGTTTCCTTTTCAAACTTAAAACTTTTGAATCAAATATAGTATAAACCATTGCATTTGCTAATCTCGACGCGAGGATGCATTTAACACATTACGACATGTAAGGCCAACCCCTTAATATCACATAAGATTCTGCAAGATTAATGGTTTATTATAAATCAAGTTTCACCATTATTAGTCCAGTTTGTTTTACTTGATCAAGCGTGTTATAATATGTAAAGTGTTAAATATATTTTAAGACAATACTTAAAAGACCAAGTATACATCACAGTCATAAACATCAACCACATAGACAATGAACAATATAAAGCAAGAATAAAAGTAAAGCGATAAGTAAAAGGATACACAAACCAACACGGGGATTTATAGTGGTTCGGTCACGAAACTCCTCTTCGCCCTACTCCACTCCCCGAGTACCCGACTCACGAGTTACTTCACTAGATCAACAAACTCCATTCTTGACGAAGAAAACCTTACACAATGTCGCTTATACTTTATCCGATACAAAGCTAAATACCGAGTCCTTCACACAAGGAGGAACCAAACCTTATCACTACGTCGCCTACACTTTATCCGGTACAAGGCTAGATATCGGGTTTCATTACAATGGAGGAACCACTACCCGACCAACACGACACATCTATGTCACCCATTATGTTTTGTGGCCTAACATAACAAACCTTGTGTTTTATGGCACAAACACATAAACCATCTAATCTAGTTATGGATACAAGAAGATGATACAAGACAAGATCCAAGACAATGTGTCTAATGGATAAGAAATACTAAACCAAACATCAAGAACACAAAGCATGATGTAGTTAGTCTTCCATGAATGAAGATGACAAGTTTCCCAGGCTTGTTATAGAAGATCTTCATGTGCTTGTATGCTTGTGATGGAGGATCACTTCAGTAGGTAAGGATGCAAGATCTCTAGGCTTGTTTTGGAGGATCACTTCGGAGTATGCTGACAAAAAATGAAAGTTAGAAGCATTATGATCATATGAGATGAGGGTGTTTTACATGTTTCCTACTAACCTAAATATGTTAAAAATGGTGGAGAGAAAGTGTATGAAAAGGTGTAAGAAACAAAGAAGAAATGGTTTGCTATTTTTAGGCAAAGAAGCTATGTGATGTCATGCATGATGTCAAAGACATCTTGGGTCATGGGCCATGGAATTTGGTTCATGGGTCATGGATACCCATTGTTATGTCATGCATGATGTCAAAGACATCTTGGGTCATGGGTTATGGACTTTGGGTTATGGGTCATGGATTTTGCCCATTGTGATGTCATACATGATGTAATGCACATTAATGCACATTTAATGCGTGACATAATTAATGCACATGGGTCTTGGGTTATAGGTCATGGACTTTGGGTCATGGGTACCCAACTCTATACAATGAACCTAGACAATGGGTTATGGGTTATGGATCATGGGTAATAGGTCTTGGGTTATGGATAATCCATCCTATTTTATTAACCATTTACTTAACTAGTTTTAAGGCCATGTATTTTATAAAAGTGTAAGTAACAAATGTTACTTGTATATGTTTTATAAAAATGGTTTTGGCTTTATACAAACTATTTAACTAAACTTGTTTAATGGTTTATTAGGGGTTTGATCATAACGCAACATAACAATCATGTACGAACCCGTGTTGTAGTATACAAGGATTCGAGACGTCGAGAGATGTTGAAAGTATGTTGAGACAAAATAAGATTACGAGTAACTTATACATTTTATGTTATGTATTACAAGTTATATGTTTGTCATCAACAAAACAAACGAGACTGCATAGATTAAATATCATAATATTTGCACTAACACATTGGTCAAAAAGTCCCAACATTTCAGTTTCAAATATCTATTTTCTTGTGGTCATTTTTTCAGTCACGTTAACAGCTTTATGTTAACTCATATCTTATAGTGACTATTTTGTACTAAACCGTGAAGATTTTGTGGTAAAAAACGGGGTAGGAATTTATGGTTGGAAGAGTGGTCGAAATAAGTGGTTAGAAAACTGGTTGGAAAAGTACAAATCCTAGGGTTTATCAAATTTGAAGAGGTTTTATCGCAGTTGTGAAGGGTTTATCGCAGTTGCAGAAGGGTTTATCAAAGTTCACCACAACATCCCTTTTTATCTAATTTTCTTGGAAAGAAAATTAGATAGACCCTCTTTTATCGAATTTTATTAGAAAGAAAGTTCGATAAACCCTCCTTCATCGCATTTGGTATTGGATTCCTTGGAAAGAAATTTGGTAGGTTGTTATCAAACTTGGTCTATGACCAGTTATCGAATTTGAAGACCAAACGTTGACCAAGACCATAACAAAATACCAAAACTCAACGTTGACCTCAGTGTTATCATCACATCATCAGACACAAACAATACGAAGCTAAATGAAATGAACGAGTCCAGAAACAAAAACAACAACGACATCAACACAAATCCAAACTAACCTAAACCCATCTATATATCTTAATCCCAATGCTTCAACAATCTATCATCAACCAAGACTCGACACCGATAAGATATAACTACAAGATCTCAGTTCATACTTTTGGGTCATTCAAATAAATATCAAACCTTTTAAATATCAACCATACGAAAGTAATGAATCATCATCGAATAAAATTTTATGAAGCCTTTACTTCATAATTAATTATATGACTCTTGCAAGAGAAGATAAATAACAAATATGTTATTCTCTTATCTTTGGTTCGATTAAAGATAAAATCAAAACTATACGAAACTAATTAAGGCAGATTGATAACAAGTTTTTATAATCTTTATTTGTTTCGATTGAATAACACAACAACAAATCAAAAACTCATGATGAAACCTACCCGAAGACCCTCCAAAGGATCTTGAAGCCTCTCAATTGATTTCTAGATTCGAATTGTGCTGAAAATGAATCCATCTTTTGTACGGTTGTGTTTAAGTGTGATGATTGATTATTTTGTTGAGATGATTAGATTGTGATTGGTATGAGTTTATCGATTGGTGATAAGACTTTGAAAATGATGAAAAGTAGGTAAAATGAGGGGCAAAGTATACTAGGTGTGGTAGGAAGATGTGTTATCTGTATGTGATTAGGTTAGAAAAGTGAGATAAATTAGGGATTATGTGATTATAACTGTTGGTTTGTGGATTGGGTATAAATGTATTTTGGGCCCGGGTTTATGAAGTCGTTTGGATTGGTGGATTTGCCTATGAGCTGAAATCTTATATCACAAGACTTGGATTGAACGGTTTGCATTATTTTGGATCTGAAAAATATAGACACATGGACTGAAAATTTATCATCTAATGTATTTTATACATTGTCATAATTGTTGGTATAATGTTTGGCAGAAAGCGTGGTATTTTAGTTATTACAAATTTTCTCGGGGTTACGTTTTTGACAAGATCTGGAATAAACCATTATCAAATTTCATTTTAAACAGTCAAAAGGCTAGATTTGGGCATTTAACTGCAAGATGTGACTACGGCTTTAACTCTTTATTATTTATTTGAGGTTGAAGTGGAATTTCACGGGAGCATGTACTTAGTATCTGAAGATATCGGGGTTGGTTGTATGCATGATTCTTCGAGATCCTTGTTCGAGCTTTTAACCGTATGAATGATTAAGACCTGATTTATCTAGCTATACATGATGTAAGGAGTTACGTTGTTGTACTCACAGTGTATAGTTATCACTTTTAAGGGTGCTCAAGTGTCACAAAACGCCGTGGATAATTCAAGAGAAGTTCATATGCAATTAAGGATGGTTGGATGGGTATATGGTTCTACCTTTATTAAAATTATTAGCATTGGTTCTTAGTGAGACTATAGTGAAAGTTTAAGTCACTAATTTAGGTTATTTTACTTCAGTCTCAAGTTCGTCATATTAGGTTTTCTCCATCAGTAGTCACTACAAAGAGCCGAAAAAATCATAATGGGGTTGGTAAAGAGTTAGCTGAGAGGAGTATAAAAGAGTAGAGATGTTATCAGCAGTTGATTCTCACGGGATATTTATGGTACTTAACTTTTGTTCAATTAATTGGACATACATGGTTACGCTGCTTCTGATTCCATCGTAAACATAGTGTGTATGCTTCCGATTCCACGAAAAAATCATGGGGAAGAGAGGTAGATGTTCATTGGCTTTCTTTGATTTCTTTGCGAAAACCCTTTTCCTTCACGAGTATTTGCAATCAAGGGGAAGAAATGAGACGGTCAGTGGTTCAAACGTCTTACTTTGGTGTTATCGTCTCAACTTTCATGGGTTTTTTTATGTGAAGTTACCTACATATGATGTTTTTAACCGCATTAATGATGCCTCACACACAGTCATATTATCGAGTATTCGTATATACACAGGTGATTAGTATTCCGATAGAACACAACAATCAGGGGGAATGTCACACCCCCAAATTACCTGTTTTGCAGCGGAATGGAATTCTGGGGTTGACTGTCATAGCATCACAGTTACAGTTATATTGAACAACCTAAAGTGTCGTTTAAAAATACATCGTTTGATATATATAAAAGCATTCAGAGTTACAAAAGATAGGTCCCAAATGAAAATCAACATGTGCAAAAATAAGTTTGTTACAATCCAAACGATGTTTTTAAAGTGCATAAATCCCATGTGAGACGCGTCGTCACCACGACTCTATGATAAGTCCTTATGCATGCCATGAAGTATATGCCTTAGATACCTGAAAATACATTGCTAAAAGTGTCAACACAATGGTTGTGTGAGTTCATAGAGTTTATGTAAATGTTTTATACGACTACCACAAGTATAGGCCATGTATGACAAATATGTCACATAAAAATGTTACAATTGCTATAAGCACATGACACGAAGCTAGGCGATTATGATGTTCGCTCAACAGAGTGTTTTGCCAAACAACTCAAATTATGATATTAAATGAAATGCATCCGTTTGACCGTTAGAATCCACCAACCCGGATGGAGGAGTCACCCTCAATAGATCTATTCACTTACCTCGCCACTCCGTAATTAACGGTTCATGATTATGACATGGGACATTCAATTGGCAATGAGGTAACTTAAGCAATGTAATGAATTTGATATACTTGGTATCGTAATAAAAATGATGTGCAATGTATTCTCCCCCGTAGGTTTGAAAATAAAGTATAAACTTGAAAGACGGGGCTATGAAAACTCACTTGATACAATGATATGATGGCAAAAGTGGATACACTGAAATGAGGCACAATCTCAAACTGCAACCTATTATGAGTGATATGATCTAATATAAGTCATGAAATAATGTTGTGCATGCAAACTCATATGATATCCATACCACTTGTGCATTTTTGAAAATGAAGTTTATCGTCGAAATATATGTTTATGACATCTCGTCATGTTATAAAATACTTTACAAGTACATACGTTGAAACAACATTCTATGATAGTCGTTAAGTTATAAATCAAGAAAATGTAGTTTTTCGTCGCAAAATAATGTACTTTTATAATTCATGAAAGTGACTAAGTAGCCTCGAAAAGCTAGTCATAAAATAGTGAATATCGAGTCTTAGGAAACAAACTCAGCGGTTTTGGAATGCTTGTAACATTATCTAAAAGTAGTAACACTGAACTTTTGTCCATACGAGTCTCGATCCTAGATAAAAATAATGGTGAAGTGAGGTGGTCGAGCTAAAAATGCAGTTTCTGGGCAGTTTTCGGGAAAGTTTGAGAGGTCATAAGTTACTCGTTATAAATCCGTTTGATGAACGGCTGGACATTTTGGAAAATAGGACAGGTGAACTAACCTTTACTCAGGGATACTATTTTACCAAAACCAACTCGGTCATTGAGAAAAACGTCTCCAAACATGGGTACCCGAAAAGACTGTTTTAACACTTAGAAAAATATTTAAGTGTTAGTGCTGAAGAAAATAGTTGTGATCGTCGTATTTCAAATATGTATATCTTTAGCGTTATAGGTCCGTTTTCTACGTTCTTTATATCCTCGGAATCGTGATAGTATGTATTAATATATTTATGATAAGTCGACTCTTCTAGTTTAGGTTTACAACTCGTTTTTTACCCTTGAAAAACCCTTGACAGCAAGTATATTTTCAGAAAATACTTTTCGTCGTTAAACTTGAAAATAGCGTAACTTCTTCGTTATAAACCCGTTTTAACCCGTTCAAGCGGCCACGGTTTCGTTTTAAAGTTTATTTTCTGAATATCTGGCCGAAAATAATCCTTGACCTGACGAAATTTCCAGATTTTACAAAACGTTACAGCAGCTAAATATATATTGTCGAAAATGATTTTACTAGTTCAAAGCTTGTACTAAACCCTTCCAATTAACACCAAAGCTATTCTAAACCTACCATATACCTTCCTAAACTTCATCAACAATGATAGGTTTCAAGGGAATAATTATAGAATGATTAAAACTCATTATATGTAGTAAAAATGAAATAAAAGTGGTATGATTCATAGTATATTTGCATGTTTTTCTTACTAGATCATAAAAATACATCAAGTAAGAGTTTATAAGAGTAGGAAAAATTATTAGAAGCTTACTTGAGTGATTAAAGAGTTTTTTGAGCTAGAAAACTTAATAATCTTGAGGTTTTTATTTCAAAACCCTAACTAGATTATTTCTAAGACTTGTTTAACACTTGAATCTTGAAAAATTATTATGGTTTCTTGTTCTTCTTGCTCTTGGCCGAATAATAGAGATGAAATGGAGAGGTTTCTATCTTTTTTTCACCTTTTACTAAGTGTATTGTATGTGTTTAGATTTTGTATTTTATTAATATACTACTTAGACTAGTCATCAAAGGTATATGTGTACATCTATCTACAAGATTTTTATACAAAGATGGTGACTCATGGGGGGGGTGTCGGCAATGGCATAAGGGGAATAAGGGTGGTGAATTTTGGATGATTTATGGTATTTAAGTGTAAGTATATTATGTATTTTGTAAGTATAAGTAGGTATTTAGTGTAGCGTTAGCTAGAAATCGATTTTAACGGAACAAAATAAAATATATCGAAGTTATAAAAATTATAAAAATACATTTCTCGCAAGAATTGAGTGAATAAATAATTATCGAGTTGAATTTACTAAAACCGTCGTAAATATTTATATATAACAATTTATATACAAAATAAATTCAAAACATCGGGTAAACTAATAATATAATTTTTATAGTCTTAAAATGAGTATAAAAATATATTAGGACAATTTTTGTAACTTTAGGATCAATTGTTCAAACTAAATGATCGTGCGATAGCGTTTATTTAATAAATAAATATACGTTAATGGAATATGCAAACCCATGCATAAACTGATATGAAATAATGTTACTGATGATATGTAGACTAACTCTAGTCTATATGAAATGTCCTCAATGATGTTCCATGAATACGCAGCTTAACCCTCAAGGTTACGCGTATTTGATACTCATAAACCTAGTTTACGAAAAATGATGAATAGTGAACCATGAATAGTGATTTTTCTCCGAGAATGATTAGTGTTTCGTGAATAGTAAAATTTTGAAATACCTTTTCAAAATATCAAATCGACTTCAAAAATGATGCATATTAAAATGATGAATAGTGACCGATGAATAGTAATTTCCTGAGATGAATAGTAAATTTTTCACAGTTTGTAAAATGACCTGAAATTACGAGTTGTCACATTCGCCCACCCAAAAAGGAATTCAGTCCATGTTGGGTTCTACGGTGTTATCGGTGAAAAGGTGAGGATATTTGAGTCGCATCGGGTCTTCCCGCGTTTTTCTGAATTGTACCACGCCTTTCCAAGGCAGGACTTTCAACATAACTCTGTTGCCAACTTGAATTTTGAATGGTTTGCGACTTATGGAACATATTTCTAATATTTCGCGTCGTATGTCGACGTAGTTTGTCTATCTATGTGTTGTTGCTTGTAATTGATTCTTGATCTATACGATTTCTTTGTTGTTTCATGAATTAGTTATGGACTAGTGAGTTGAACTTTCCTGATTTTGGCCTGTAAATAAGTGATTGACACCTCAACCATAGAGTGCCTTTATTGGTGCAGTCAATATGTTCATGTGATAACTATTGTTGTAAGGGAACTTGTTTGATGAAGAATGATTTGCCTAATCATTTACAGAAACAATCACATATGCTTTGAGCATATCTTCTAATGTTTGAATTGTTCTCTCGCTCTGACCATTGAGCTGAGGATAATAGGCGGTACTTATGTCCCAGTAGGATCCATGGGAATCTTGAAATGATTGTCAGAAGTCTATGGTGAATCGGCTACCTTATATTAGTTATAATTAAAATTGATACCACGTGTCTCGTGCCAAATTTCAAAATGTTAAGTCTGTCGAAAAGGACATTATTGAAAGGAATAGATTATGGGTAACATTTTTGATTCCTCGCGTTACTAGTTCTAGCGAATGTCATGACTTGATTCTTCCTTGCCTAAGGTGCTTAGTCTCCATTACTGAAAATTGTCTATTGTTTGATGGTGTCTCTCTTAATTTCTCTTATCAAAATATTTCCACGGTCTATGTTGTCAAGTCACAAAAACCTAAATATTTAAGTGATGCAGGGTGGTGGTTGACTTTAAAGATTTGTTCCGATATTGAGTGCTTCTAAAATAGTTCATCACTGAGATTGTTATCATGCTAGCAAAAACATAGATATCAGCTCATACTATGTCGAAGAATGTTTGTTCTGATTTCACTTGTAGATGGAGAGTCATTGATTGTCCGATATGTTCAAACCTGTTGCATCTCTTGATATGGAAGTGAGGTTATCTGGAATTTCTAGAGAACACGATGCCTTAGGGGAATTTTATATCGATAACCTTAATTTAACTCAATTATTCCTTTGAGGGAAACTCATTGTAGGGAAGTTCAAATATCGTTGAGGCCATGTTTAATGAAATGTTCTGTAGTCTCAGTTAGGAGACTTGGTTTATTTCTACAGTGTTGCTTAGTGTATATACGCTTTGTACTAAATCTTGTAACTCGGTCTAGTTGGTACTTTTGAAAAAGAATTTGGCTTCTAGTCCAAAGATAGTGGTTCGAGTTGTCTCGTGATGTCTTAAGATTTCTGTCGAGTTTTGAATCATCTTACTACATACTCCTAGTCCTTGTTGGTAGTTCTGAAATCCTTTCATTGTTTTCTTGTATCGATGAATCCTCCTCATAGATGGTATAAAAAGTCTTTCCTAAAAAGGTCACTGGTAAAATTTCAACTTATCGGTTGTGGGACTGATGAATGGCGTAGGTATCTATAGAGTGTTAAACAAAGAAATGTTTAAGAACAATTTATCTGATTAAAGGCTTTGCTTTTGAATGAAGATTGTTTTAGGAAGTTTGAAAAGATGCTTGTTTCTTTCATGACATAATCCTTCCTAAATTTTACGTAGGTGATTAGGCTATGTATAATTGAGGACAAATGATGTGATGATTGGTTTTGTTGAAATGATATTATGTTTCTCCGAAGTTTTAGATGGTATTCAACGTTTTGTTTTGTAAGATAAAGGCTCAAACAATTCTTCACAGTAACATGAAAATCATTTCGCGTAATGGTAGTAAATAGTTGATAGAATGACTGAAATTCAATTTATTGGGTGGTAACAAAACAGCTTGTTTTAGAATTCTGTGAAACAATTTCCTAAGATAGTAGTAAAATAGCTTGAAATAAAATTATGTTAAATAATTTCATGAAGTGGTAGCAAAATAACTTGAAATGAAATTTGTTGAATGGTTTGTAGGATACATGGTAGAACCTCATAGAATGGTAATAGCTCCTAATTTTTCAAGAATAAAGTTGCCCTAATCCCTAGTAAGTTAGCGGTATATTGTTGCGAAATGATCGAAAATTTGGGAAATTGGAATAGGGAATGAAATAAACAAAGGTTGTGATTATCGTGGAGATCATAAAGGATAAAGACTACATTAGATAGAAAGGTACTTATTATATGTTCCTGTTGATGGTCTAATCATGTCTCAAGTGTAGGAGCGAGAGGTCGCCTAATGCAGACAGACTCGAAACTCTCACAGTCCTCAAACCTATAAGATTGTGTAGTGTCTATAATCTTAGTGATAGATGGTAATGGTGTGTCAAATCATGCACGCTTCCCAAGCTACAAGTCCGATGTATGAGTAGTGTCTATGAGATGTGATGGTACGGATGGTGCTCTAGATAATAATGATGATGATATGATGACAATGATGATGATGGAAATCCTAGTGGTGATTTAGGAAATGATGGTGAATGAAATATTACCCTCTTTCATGTTGTCTCATGACGTTTCAAAGGTAAAGCTAGAGTTTGCACTATTGGACGACTAAGCTGATGGTGGTTGTATTACATGAGTAGCAGGTAATCTAAGAATGAGGGTAAGAGAATGTACTCTCTTCCTTGCAGTAAACATCCTAATAGGTCCATTAGGACTAAGCCTATAAGTCCTACCAAATGGTATGATCTGTCCCGGCATAATGATAGAAACTGTCCTGATCCTACAGTGAATCAATGGTGATCGTGATGGTGTAGGTTGCAACTTCGCCCTCCTCAAAAGGTTCAGTCTCCACATCGGATAATATGTGTGGTAAGTCTGGTGTAGAGCCAACAGATGTTAAAACTATAGTAGGGAATGACAAGGTATCCTCCATGTCAGAGTCTGATGTGAGTATGATGGGATGGGTATCTGAAGACATCAATGTAACAATCAATTTGAAATGAAAGTAAATGACCCGCATAATGTGTGTATAAAACCGCATGCATAGTGAATATGCACTTATGATGAAATGATGAGATGCTATGATGATGTAGTTATAGTCTATAGGGTCAATGATACAACCTAGTTCTCTATAACTCTTGCTCTGATGCCAATCATCACACCCCTAAAATACATTTTGCAAATGAATGGAATATCCGGGCGTGATCGCCATAACATCACGATTCTGATTATATTGAACGACCTAGAGTGTCATTATAAAAACACATCGTTTGATATATAAAAAAGCATTCAGAGTTACAAAAGATAGGTCCCAAATGAAAATCAACATGTGCGGAAATAAGTTTGTTACAATCCAAACGATGTTTTGAAAGTGCATAAATCCCATGTGAGACGCGTCGTCACAACGACTCTATGATAAGTCCTTATGCGTGCCATGAAGTATATGCCTTAGATACCTGAAAATACATCGCTAAAAGTGTCAACACAATGGTTGTGTGAGTTCATAGAGTTTATGTAAATGTTTTATACGACTACCACAAGTATAGGCCATGTATGACAAATATGTCACATAAAATGTTACAATTGCTATAAGCACATGACACAAGCTAGACCGATCATGATGTTCGCCCAACAGAGTGTTTTGCCAAACAACTCAAATTATGATATTAAATGAAATGCATCCGTTTGACGGTTGGAATCCACTAACCCGGATGGAGGAGTCACCTCAATAGATCTATTCACTCACCCTCGCCACTCCGTAATTAATGGTTCATGATTATGACATGGGGACATTTAATTGGCAATAAGGTAACTTAAGCAATATAATGAATTTGATATACTTGGTATCGTAATAAAAATGGTGTGCAATGTATTCTCCCCCGTAGGTTTGAAAATAAAGTATAAACTTGAAAGACGGGCTATGAAAACTCACTTGATACAATGATATGATGGCAAAAGTGGATACATCGAAATGAGGTGCAATCTCAAGCGCAACCTATTATGAATGATATGATCTAATATAAGTCATGAAATAATGTTGTGCATGCAAACTCATATGATATCCATACCACTTGTGCATTTTTGAAAATGAAGTTTATCGTCGAAATAAATGTTTATGACATCTCGCCATGTTATAAAATACTTTACAAGTACTTATGTTAGTCATTAAGTGATAAATCAAGAAAATGTAGTTTTTCGTCGCAAAATAATACACTTTGATAATTCATGAAAGTGACTAAGTAGCCTCGAAAAGCTAGTCGTAAAATAGTGAATATCGAGTGTTAGGAAACAAACTCAACGGTTTTGGAATGCTTGTAACAATATCTAAAAGTCGTAACACTGAACTTTTGTCCATACGAGTCTCGATCCTAGATAAAAATGATGGTGAAGTGAGGTAGTCGGGTTAAAAATGCAGTTTCTGGGCAGTTTTCGGGAAAGTTTGAGAGGTCATAAGTTACTCGTTATAAATCCATTTGATGAACGGCTGGACATTTTGGAAAATATGCCAGGTGAACTAACCTTTACTTAAAGATACTATTTTACCAAAACCAATTCAATCATTGAGAAAAACGGCTCCAAACATGGGTACCGAAAACTATTTTAACACTTAGAAAAATATTTAAGTGTTAGTGTTGAAGAAAATAGTTGTGATCGTCGTATTTCAAATATGTATATCTTTAGCGTTATAGGTCCGTTTTCTACGTTCTTTATATCCTCGGAATCGTGATAGTATGTATTAATATATTTTTGATAAGTTGACTCTTCTAGGTTAGGTTTACAACTCGTTTTTTACCCTTGAAAACCCCTTGACAGCAAGTATATTTTCAGAAAATAGTTTCCGTCGTTAAACTTGAAAATAGCGTAACTTCTTCGTTATAAACCCGTTTTAACCCGTTCAAGCGGCCACGGTTTTGTTTTAAAGTATATTTTCTGAATATATAGCCGAAAATAATCCTTGACCTAACGAAATTTCCAGATTTTACAAAACGTTACAGCAGACTAAATATATATTGTCTAAAATGATTTTGTAGTTCAAAGCTTGTTCTAAACCCTTCCAATCAACACCAAAGCTATTCTAAACCTACCATACACCTTCTTAGGGTGTCATGGGTTCCTAAACTTCATCAACAATGATAGGTTTCAAGGGAATAATTATAGGATGATTAAAACTCATTATATGTAGTAAAAATCAAATAAAAATGGTATGATTCATAGTATATTTGCATGTTTTTCTTACAAGATCATAAAAATACATCAAGTAAGAGTTTATAAGAGTAGGAAAAATTATTAGAAGCTTACTTGAGTGATTGAAGAGTTTTTTGAGCTAGAAAACTTAATAATCTTGAGGTTTTTATTCCAAAACCCTAACTAGATTATTTCTAAGACTTGTTTAACACTTGAATCTTGAAAAATTATTATGGTTTCTTGTTCTTCTTGCTCGTGGCCAAATAATGTTGGTGTGTAAGAGCCCAGAACAGGGTTAGATAATCAATGTCAGGAGAAACAAATACCAAATCAGCAGAAACAATACCACTAGGTGGTTACCGGATATCACTTGGAATCGTGTGATCACTTTCCAAAGTAAACTATTCGACCCTAATGCCTGGGTTACACGAATATCTACTTGGGATACGACCAAATGCGTTATAGAATTAGGCACAATTGAATAACTCTTGCGCTTATAAGTGTTAATCATTTTACTGTGTGTATCATGCATAATCGATCTCCTATTTATAGGAAATTACTCTTAGCTATTCAAATGGAATTATGAGTATTAATCGCCCATTAATAGCCTCATAATTATCCCCATTATAGCCGTTAGTGGGTACATGACCAATTAAACGTGGTCATTATGCACTTATAACCGCCACTTGAATAGGTCAAAGCCGTTACAAGCAAGACCTTAACACTAGCAAGCTTTCATACAACTAGCAAGACTTTCATAGCACCTTCGGTGGAAACACCGCTTGATGTAAACACCGCTCTTGATGGAAACCACAACAATACTTTCACCAGCAGTACTTTCTACTAGCACTACCAATACAAACCACTATTAGAGTCAGGGTGTGCATGGACCTTATGGGTGTACACTCTATACCTCCTAACCCATTACAAGGTGTGAACTAATCCCACAAGTACACTAAATTTTCCAACAATCCTCCCCAAATTTAGTTCACTTCCTTTGCATGAAAAACAAACATTAAGCAAAACATGTGCATAAACGAAAATGTCCTGAGGATTGAATTTTCATCTTAGTAAATTACACGTTTCAAATATTCGAGAATCATGGTGTTCTAAGAATTGAACCCTTCAACCCATTTGAATACCGAAGATAAATACACACAATTTTTCAAACACTTATCGACTCCCGACACTATACAAGCCATGTGTCCATATCAAAATTCATAAATGTTGTAAAAGCTAAAAGTCCAAAGCTTCACAAGCGGCAAAACTTCAACATTTACATAGGTGGTTCCTCTTTATTCATGCTCCGCCAAGCACTTTTTCAAAGAAAATTAACCATTAAGAAGTAAAGACTTCATCCTCCTTTCAAGCAGAGTTCGAGCACAACCTTGGGATGTAAATAAAACATGTGCTCCAGTCCACCGAATGTTCGACTTTCCACATTGAACTCGCTCCCAAGTTTCCTTAGGAGGAGTTGGGTGTCCTAGCATTCGGTGACTAAGTTGGACTTAAACCCATCCCTTTAGCAGACTTTATACCCAAGTCTCTAGCCAAACCCTTCGTCAAGTGACCGCTAAGTTTTGTTGAGATCTAACAAACTCTATAGATACCACCCCATTCATGATAAGCTCACGAATCATGCTATGTCCGACACCTAAGTGTCTAGACTTACCATTGTACATCCGGCTATAAGCCTTAGCCAATGTAGTCGCACTATCACAACGGATAGAAATAGGTGCTATAGGTTTAGGCCACAATGGAATCTCAAGAAGCAAGTTTTTCAACCATTCGACTTCTTTACCACCTTTGCTAAAGCCACAAATTCAAATTCCATTGTTGAACCGGTGATGCAAGTTTGCTTCTTGGATGCCCAAGAAATTGCACCTCCACCAAGTAGGAATACCCACCACCGGTAGACGAATTGTTTTCAATGTTCTTGATCCAACTTGCATCGGTGTATCCTTCCAATCTTGATGGGTAACGAGTATACGAGACTATAATCCATAGTTCTCTTCAAATACTTCAACCCTTTGAACTCGCTGCGATGATGAGCACTAGGATTACTAGTATACCGCTCAATTTTCCCACCGCAAAACCAATATCGGGTCTTGTACAAGTCATGGCATACATCAGCACCAATCACCCTAGAATACTCAAGTTGAGATACGACTTTGCCATGATTTGGCATCGACTTTTCACAAGTATCCATAGGTGTACTCACGGAGTACAATCAAAGTAATTGAATTTCCTCAAGACCTTCTCAATATAATGAGACCGAGAGATAGAAATTATTTTACTTTCATGTTTAATCCTTATACCAAGGATAACATCGCCTCCCCATGTCTTTCATGGAGAACCTTGATGACAAAAATTCCTTTTTCAGTCAACTGATTTTGGTCGGTGCCAAAGATCAACATGTCATCAACATATAGACAAATGATGACTCCTTCACCGAATCATCAAATTTTCTATATACACATTTTTCACCAGTTAAGAACATAACCACTAGACAAAACCACTTCATCAAATTTTTGATGCCATTGCTTAGGTGCTGCTTTAGTCCATAAAGGAACTTAATCGGTTTACACACCTTGTTTTCATTGCCGTGCATGATGAAGCCCCGCGGTTGGTTCATATAAATCTCCTCTTCCAATTCACCATTCAAGAAAGTCGTCTTCACATCCATCGATGAATAATCGATTGTGAATAGATGACATAGCAATCGCCAGTCTTATGGTAATCGACACGAGCCACATGGGCATAAGTATCAAAGTAGTCTATCCCCGACTTTTGTTTAAAGCCCCGAATGACTAGTCTAGCCTTGAACTTTTCAATAGTTCCATCTACCTTCATTTTCTTCTTGAAAATCCATTTGCAACCCAAAGGTTTGCAACCGGTGTGGTAGATCAACCAACATCCAAGTGTTGTTCCCCATGATGGAATCCATCTCATCATTGATTGCTTCTTTCCGTAAAGCAATATCACGGGACTTCATTGCTTCTTCAAATGTCTTGGGATCATCCTCAACAATGAAGCAATAGGAGTATTGGTCCGAGACCTCATCCTTGTTCCTTCAACTAAGTATAGTTGAAACTCAGTCCAAATGACTTTGGAGTCCTAACCCTTTTGCTCTTCCCGAGCACGAGTTCGAGTTGTTGAACCACAACCTCATCGAGGGACCACCGATGGTTCATCATCGAGGACCTCGATACACCGATGTCATGAGTTCCATTAGGAATCCTCGACTTGGTCTAGGGACCGATGAGAATCTATTCTCATCAAAGTTTGCATCCTTGATTCAATTATGGAGTTAATTGAAACATATTCATTAGGTTCAATGACATAGAACCTAAAAGCCTTGGAATGCTCAAGATATCCAACAAAGATGCAATCAATGCCTCTTTCACCCAAAGTTTTCGACTTTGGATCGTGGAGTCTTACATCACCCTACAACCTCGGACTCGAGATAATTCAGTTGGGTTTCCTTTTAGTCCGAGTTCATAAGGGTAACCTTGTTCCTTTTGTTAGGAACCCTATTTAATAAATAGCAAGTGTTAACATATCTTCACCCTAGAACCCTTGACTTAGTCTGAATAGGACAACATAGAATTAACCATTTCCTTGAGACCTGTTTTCCTTTCGAAATACCATTTTTTGATGAGTATAAGGGCGATCGTTTCATGGATTATACCAACAGATCGAAAATCTGAGTATCCATGTACTCACCTCCCTATCGGTCCTTAATCTTTTGATCAAAGACCCAAGTTTTAATTCAACTTCGCTTTTAAACACTTTAATTTATCTAATGCTTCATCCTTGGTATGTAACAAATACACATAACAAAATCTAGAAGCATCATCAATAAACGTCACAAAGTACTTCTTATTCCCCAAAGAAGGAGTGGCATGCAAATCACACAGTCATCGTGAATTAGCTCAAGACCTTAGTCTCACGACTAACACCGAAAGGGTTTCTTGGTTATCTTGGTCAACATGCAAGTTTTACACTTTTCGTGTCCATGTCAAAAGCGGGATCAACCCATCCTTAGACATATCTTGCATTCTTTTAGAGTGTACATGGCCAAGTCTTGCATGCCATAGGGTAGAGTCGGTCAGTCATGGTGGTCACAAAAGTGAAATAACACTATCGGTGATAATATTAAGCCCGAACATTTGATTACATAAATAACCAAAACCAATAAAAACACCATGTTTAGAAAGCACAAATTTATCGACTCAATAACTTGTTTATATCCATGATTATTCAATACACTACTTGAAACCAAGTTCTTCCTTATATTAGGAACATGAATAACATTAAACAAAGTTACAATCTTTCCGAACTAAATCTAAGATCTACACAACCACGACCATGCACCAAGGTCGTTGACTCATTTCCCATGTGAAGAATAGAACCATCATTCGATTGACTCATAAGTCTTGAACCGCCTTCTATCTTTACACATGAACTGTTACACGAGTCAACCCACCACGCAACATCATCATCCTACACATAATGAGATTCGAGATACATATGTAACATAATAAATCGAAAAGACTTATTAACCATATTCGACCTTTCGGTGAGTTGGAAGAACCACCACTCCCGAACCATTAGTGCTCGATCCATTGGCTTTACCACCAACCTTAACACCCTTGGTCCCTTTTAATGTGACCGGTTTGCCACATTTCCAACAAGTAGGTGTAGCCTTCTTGTTAGGATCTGCCTTGTGTTGTCATGATATTTGCGTTTGCCTTTGTTGTCATTGTACCGGTGGAGTTGTTATGCTCCACCATATTGACAACAGATGCACCAAAGAACATTGCTACTCTTTGGCTTGTCATTATCCTACACCTTGAGAGATTCCTCAATGCGCAGATGACTGCCCAACTCAACCAGAATTAATTCCTCGTTCTTATGTTTCAAGGTATGCTTGAAATCTTTCCAAGAAGGAGGAAGTTTATCAATAACACAAGAGACTGAAATAGCCTCATCCATGTGCATATTGTGTTGTGTAAACCTTCCAAGTATTCCAAGAAGTTCATTGTATTGTTCCATAACTGGTCTTGAATCAGTCATTTTGTAATTTGTGAAATTACTAACAAGGAACTTCTTACTTGATGCATCCTCACTATATATTTGGCATCCAAGGAATCCCACAGTTCTTTGGAAGATTCAAAGTTCGATAAATATCAAACAGAGAATCGACATACCATTGAGAATAAGACCTCTGCATATGTAGTCATCATTCTCCCATTTGCTCCTCCTCCCGATCGCTCCACAAGTAGCATCATCACCATCATCGGGAATAGGTGTGGTTAGCACATACACCACACTCATGCTTGACAAAGAAGAAGTGCATCTTCTTCGCCACCTCCTAAAGTCCACCCTTCAAACTTGTCCACTTGGCAAAGTTTGAAGCTATGTGTTTCATTAAAGAATGACCATCGATTATCACAAATAGTTTACTTTGATTGTTGGTGTGTAAGAGCCCGAATGTGGTTAGATAATCAATGTCAGCAGAAACAAATACCAAATCAGCAGAAACAATACCACTAGGTGGTTACCGGATATCACTTGGAATCGTGTGATCACTTTCCAAAGTAAACTATTCGACCCTAATGCCTGGGTTACACGAATATCTACTTGGGATAAGACCAAATGCAGTTATAGAATTAGGCACAATTCAATAACTCTTGCGCTTATAAGTGTTAATCATTTTCTGTGTGTGTATCATGCATAATCAGATCTCCTATTTATAGGAAATTACTCTTAGCTATTCAAATGGAATTATGAGTATTAATCGGCCCATTAATAGCCTCATAATTATCCCCATTATAGCCGTTAGTGGTTACATGACCAATTAAACGTGGTCATTATGCGATTATAACCGCCACTTGAATAGGTCAAAGCCGTTACAAGCGACCTTAACACTAGCAAGACTTTCATACAACTAGCGATTTTCATAGCACCTTCGGTGGAAACACCGCTTGATGTAAACACCGCTTAGTGTAAACACCGCTCGGTGGAAACACCATCGCTACAAATTGGAAACACCATCGCTTCAATGGAAACCACAATAGTACTTTCACCAGCAGTAATTTCTACTAGCACTACCAATACAAACCACTATTAGAGTCAGGGTGTTCATGGACCTTATGGGTGTACACTCCGTACCTCCTAACCCCATTACAAGGTGTGAACTAATCCCACAAGTGCACTAAATTTTCCAACAAATAATAGAGATGAAATGGAGAGGTTATCTTTTTCTCACCTTTTACTAAGTGTATTGTATGTGTTTAGATTTTGTATTTTATTAATATACTACTTAGACTAGTCATCAAAGGTATATGTGTACATCTATCTACAAGATTTTTATACAGAGATGTTGACTCATTGGGGGGTGTCGGCAATGGCATAAAGGGAATAAGGATGGTGAATTTTGGATGATTTATGGTATTTAAGTGTAAGTATATTATGTATTTTGTAAGTATAAGTAGGTATTTAGTGTAACGTTAGCTAGAAATCGAATTTAACGGAACAAAATAAAATATATCGAAGTCATAAAAATTATAAAAATACATTTCTCGCAAGAATTGAGTGAATAAATAATTATCGAGTTGAATTTACTAAAACCGTCGTAAATATTTATATATAACAATTTATATACAAAATAATTTCAAAACATCGGGTAAACTAATAATATAATTTTTATAGTCTTAAAATGAGTATAAAAATATATTAGGACAATTTTCGTAAGTTTTGAATCAATTGTTCAAAATAAATGATCGTGCGATAGCGTTTATTTAATAAACAAATATACGTTAATGGAATATGCAAACCCATGCATAAACTGATATGAAATGATGTTACTGATGATATGTAGACTAACTCTAATCTATATGAAATGTCCTCAATGATGTTCCATGAATACGCAGCTTAACCCTCAAGGTTACGCGTATTTGATACTCGTAAACCTAGTTTACGAAAAATGATGAATAGTAAACCATGAATAGTGATTTTTCTCCGGGAATGAATAGTGTTTCGTGAATAGTAAAATTATGAAATACCCTTTCAAAATATTAAATCGACTTCAAAAATGATGAATAGTAAAATGATGAATAGTAACCGATGAATAGTAAATTCCCGAGATTAATAGTAAAATTTTCACAGTTTATAAAATGACCTGAAATTACGAGTTGTCACATTCGCCCACCCAAAAAGGAATTCAGTCCCTGAATTCAGTCCATGTTGGGTTCTGCGGTGTTATCGGTGAAAATGTGAGGGTATTTGAGTCGCATCGGGTCTTCCCGCGTTATTCTGAATTGTACCACGCCTTTCCAAGGCGGGACTTTCAACATAACTCTGTTACCAACTTCAAATTCTAATGGTTTGCGACTTATGGAACATATTTCCAATATTTTGCGTCGTATATCGACGTAGCTTGTCTATCTATGTGTTGTTGCTTGTAATTGATTCTTGATCTATACGATTTCTTTGTTGTTTCATGAATAAGTTATGGACTAGTGAGTCGAACTTTCCTAATTTTGGCCCATAAATAAGTGATTGACACCTCAACCATAAAGTGCCTTTATTGGTGCAGTCAATATGTTCATGCGATAACTATTGTTGTAAGGGAACTTGTTTGATGAAGAATGATTTGCCTAATCATTTACAGAAACAAGCAAATATGCTTTGAGCATATCTTCTAATGTTTGAATTGTTCTCTCGCTCTGACCATTGAGCTGAGGATAATAGGCGGTACTTATGTCCCAGTAGATTCCATGGGAATCTTGAAATGATTGTCAAGTCTAAGGTGAATCGGCTACCTTATATTAGTTATAATCGAAATTGATACCACGTGTCTCATGCAAAATTTCAAAATGTTAAGTCTATCGAAAAGGACATTATTGAAAGGAATAGATTATGGGTATGATTGTGATTCCTCGCGTTTCTAGTTCTAGCGAATGTCATGACTTGAGTCTTCCTTGCCTAAGGTGCTTAGTCTCCATTCGAAAATTGTTTATTGTTTGATGGTGTCTCTTAATTTCTCTTATCAAAATATTTCCACGCTCTATGTTGTCAAGTCACAAAACCCTAAATATTTAAGTGATGCGGGTGGTGGTTGACTTTCAACATTTGTTCCGATATTGAGTGCTTCTAAAATAGTTCATCACTGAGACTGTTATCATGCTAGCAAAAACATAGATATCAGCTCATACTAAGTCGAAGAATGTTTGTTCTTATTTCACTTGTAGATGGAGAGTCATTGATTGTCCGATATGTTCAGACCTGTTGCATCTCTTGATATAGAAGTGAGGTTATCTGGAATTTCTAGAGAACACGATGCCTTAGGGGAATTTTATATCGATAACCTTAATTTAACTCAATTATTCCTTTGAGGGAAACTCATTGTAGGGAAGTTCACATATCGTTCGTGCCATGTTTAATGAAATGTTCGTAGTCTCGTTAGGAGACTTGGTTTATTCTCTGATGTTGCTTAGTGTGTATACGCTTTGTACTAAATCTTGTAACTCGGCCTAGTTGGTACTTTTGAAAAGAATTTGGCTTCTAGTCCAAAGATAGTGGTTAGAATTGTCTCGTGATGTCTTAAGATTTTTGCGTTTTGAATCATCTTACTACATACTCCTAGTCCTTGTTGGTAGTTCAAATCCTTTCATTGTTTTCTTGTATCGAGGAATCCTCCTCATAGATGGTATAAAAGTCTTTCCTAAAAGGTCACCGGTAAAATTTCAACTTATCGATTGAGGGAATGATGAATGGCGAGGTATCTATAGAGTGTTAAACAAAAGAAACGTTTATGAACAATTTATCTGATTAAAGGCTTTGCTTTTGAATGAAGATTGTTTTAGGAAGTTTGAAAAGATGCTTGTTTCTTTCATGACATAATCCTTCCTAAATTATACATAGGTGATCAGGCTATGTATAATTGAGGACAAATGATGTGATGATTGGTTTTGTTGAAATGATATTATGTTTCTCCGAAGGTTTAGATGGTATTCAACGTTTTGTTTTGTAAGATAAAGGCTCAAACAATTCTTCATAGTAACATGAAAATCATTTCGCGTAATGGTAGTAAATAGTTGATAGAATGACTAAAATTCAATTTATAGGGTGGTAACAAAACAGCTTGTTTTAGAATTCTGTGAAACAATTTCCTAAGATAGTAGTAAAATAGCTTGAAATAAAATTATGTGAAATAATTTCATGAAGTGGTAGCAAAATAACTTGAAATGAAATTTGTTGAATGGTTTGTAGGATACATGGGAGAACCTCATAGAATGGTAATAGTCTCCTAATTTGTCAAGAATAAAGTTGCCCTAATCCCTAGTAAGTTAGCGGTATATTGTTGCGAAATGATTGAAAATTTAGGCAATTGGAATAGGGAATGAAATAAACAAAGGTTGTGATTATCGTGGAGATCATAAAGGATAAAGACTACATTAGATAGAAAGGTACTTATTATATGTTCCTGTTGATGGTCTAATCATGTCTCAAGTGTAGGAGCGATGGTCGCATCTGTGACAGACTCGAAACTCTCAGATCCTCAAACCTATAAGATTGTGTAGTGTCTATAATCTTAGTGATAGATGGTAATGGTGTGTCAAATCATGCACGCTTCCCAAGCTACAAGTCCGATGTATGAGTAGTGTCTATGAGATGTGATGGTACGGATGGTGCTCTAGATAATAATGATGATGATATGATGACAATGATGATGATGGAAATCCTAGTGGTGATTTAGGAAATGATGGTGATGATGGTGAATGAAATATTACCCTCTTTCATGTTGTCTCGCGACATTTCAAAGGTAAAGCTAATGTATGCACTATTGGACGACTAATAGTGGTATGAGTAGCTGATGGTGGTTGTATTACATGAGTAGCAGGTGATCTAAGAATGAGGGTAAGAGAATGTACTCTCTTCCTTGCAGTAAACATCCTAATAGGTCCATTAGGACTAAGCCTATAAGTCCTAACAAATGGTATGATCTGTCCCGGCAGAATGATAGAAATTGTCCTGATCCTACAGTGAATCAATGGTGATCGTGATGGTGTAGGTTGCAACTTCGCCCTCCTCAAAGGGTTCAGTCTCCACATCGGATAATATGTGTGGTAAGTCTGGTGTAGAGCCAACTGATGTTAAAACTATAGTAGGGAATGACAAGTTATCCTCCATGTCAGAGTCTGATGTGAGTATGATGGGATGGGTATCTGAAGACATCAATGTGACAATCGATTTGAAATGAAAGTAAATGACCCGCATAATATACGTATAAAACCGCATGCATAGTAAATATGCACTTATGATGAAATGATTATAATTTTGATTATGTGACTAGTTAGATTTGGTTGGTGTGGTTTAGTGTTCTATCTACAAATTCCTCTGCGTGCTTAAACCTTTAAAAGTTAGAAAATGGATTAACTACATCAAAGTTTGAATTTGCTAAATACGGTTGTCAGTTTGGGGGGAAGCTGATTCAGTAACTTCGCCAAAAAATAAGTGTATGGAGAAGCTGCTAAAGACATGCAGTATAAATTGGGGGAAATTAATCCGATTCATACATATTTCATCATTTGCCTACAAGTGAAGAAAAGTTCTCAAGCCGAGGTATAAGATAAAGACAAAGAGCATCAACTGCAGTCATCCTCAGCATTTAAAAAGCTTATGAAGATTTTTCTTTATTTGTATTTTTACTTGTAGGAAACGTTGTAAGTAATCCCTTATGTCGTCCCATTGGGGGAAGATTGTTGGGATCACTCCTAACACATGGAACGACATTTACGGGATTACATTAGTTACTTAGTTAAGCCAAAACACATGGACTAGATATGTAATATTGTGATAGCTAAGCATGTGTGAGGATATATATATAACCCTCCATACTTCCATGGAGGGGTGAGACTTAGTTGTGTAACTTTCATCTTTTCATTATCAATAAAACACAACTTTCCCTTCTCTCTCTACTCTCTCTCTCTTTCTCTCTCGATAACTTCCGCTATGATATACTTCAATCATCCCCGACCTCCCGAATCACAATATCAACCTAAACTATGATCCAACAACAACAAAACACTAACCACTACACAAAACTTCACGGACTTGCACACCATTCGGATCTACACTACACTAATCACTACAACACTTCCCGGACTTACACACCATCTGGATCTACACAAAACACTTCTCGGACTTACACATTGTCCGGATCTAACTATTACACAAGATTGAAAGATATTGACTCGATCTATATGTAACAAATGTTACACATGGACTAACTAGACTACATAACTTTGTATCTAGATGATAACAAAAGTTCTTCTCTTTGCACTTGAGGAAAAAAAGAAAGAATCACATTTAAACAATGTTTAAATAAGTCAATGTGATCAAAGAAGAAAGAAGACAGAAAGTTTATGTGCTCAAGAGGTTTGAAAATCAGTTAGAAATGGGCCAGTATTTATAGGCAGCTTGAGGAGAGGGGGACGGTCCCTTAAACATGGATGGTCCCCTATATATAAGGGACCATCCCTCATGACCCTCCTGTTTTTGTCCTGATGTGGTGAAATGTTTTTCTGGTGAAGGTGTTATCTCCTTGGGCAGGGAAAATGGTTGTTGGAGATTTCAAATTCAAATTTATTGTTCTTATTAAAACATCTCTTTATAATTACAAAAATAATTTGTATAATTTATTTTTTGTAAAAAGGTTTTGTCACGTTTATAAAAATGTGAGGTTTAAGGACAAAATTGATTCTTTGATCACTTAACTAGTTAAGTATATTGTTTGTTAATACCTTAAGTGATTCAGACTTGAGACGTCGAGAGATGTTGATGCGTGAATGCATTGATGATTTGTGTTTACGAGTAACTTGTGCACTTTACATTTTTTATTACAAGTTGCATGTTTGTCATCATTAAAATACAAAGAGACTGTATAGATTAAATGTCGTAACATTTGCACTAACAACTTCCCCTTTAAGCCTTTCCAATAGAACAAAGACACCACCTTTTGAGTAGTTGGTTGTATACATGAGTGGCCCCCAATGACACCCTCATGAATGTGTTTAAGCAACTCAGTCCTCAATTACTTATCCTTCCCAACCACCAACCTCTTCTTCCTTAGCAACTGCCCATTGACCCAAACATAATGCTTCTTTGCAAGCAGCCCACTCTGCAACTTGTGTATAATGTCTTGAACTTGATCATCAGTCTCCCAACTTTTAAAAATCTTATCATAGATATTAGTGATGATACTTGAGACAGCTATAGCCAATAACTCACCATGACCTTCAAGTCTAGAAAGGGCATCAACTGCAACATTGTCACTACCATTTTTGTATACCACCTCATTGTCAAATCCCATCAACTTGGGCAGCCATTTCATCTGAGCCTGGGTGGATATCCTCTGGTCCAATAAGTACTTTAGACTAAAGTGATCAGTCTTAATCATAAAATGTCTGTCCAATAAGTACCCCCTCCAATTTTCCAAGGCTAAGATCGCTGCTAAAAACTCCTTCTCATAAGTAGAAAGGGATTGATGCTTTGGTGAAAGTGATTTACTAAGATAAGCTATGGGATGGCCATCTTGCAATAAAACTGCTCCCAATCCAACTCCAGATGCATTTGTCTCTATAACAAAGGGCTTTGAGAAATCAGGTAAGCTGAGAACTGGAGCTTTTACCATGGCTTCTTTCAACAATTGGAAGGCTGCTTGTACTTGATCATTCCAACTGTACCCATTTTTCTTTAGCAGTTGAGTCAAAGGCCTGCTCAGAGTAGCATAATTCTTTATAAACCTCGTGTAGTATCCAATAAACCCAAGGAAACCCCTTAATTGCTTGATGTTCTTAGGCTGTGGCCAACTTTCCATGGATTTGATCTTAGAAGGTTCTGTAGCCACTCCCTCAGCAAAGATCACATGGCGTAAGTACTCCACTTGAGTTGTGCCAAACACGCATTTGCTCTTCTTAGCATATAGCATGTGTTGTCTAAGTGTACCCAATACTTGAGTCAGATGTTGCATATGATCACTTAAGCACTTACTATACACCAAAATGTCATTAAAGAACACTGGTGTAAATTTTCACAAGTATGGTCTAAAAATTTCATTCATCAGGACTTGAAAGGTAGATGGAGCATTTGTCAGCCCAAATGGCATTACAAAAAATTCATAATGGCCTTCATGAGTTTTGAAGGTAGTTTTAGCCACATCATCTTCAAACATCCTAATCTGGTGATACCCTGATCTTAAGTCCAATTTGGAAAACACAGTTTCCCCATGAAGTTCATCTATCAATTCTTCAATTAATGGGATAGGGAACTTATCTTTTATAGTGTTCTTATTGAGCTTCATGTAGTCTATACGCATTCTCTAGGTGTTTTCTTTCTTCTTGACCCTTACCACATGAGATGAAAAAGAATTGTGGCTTGTTTGGATCACTCCAGCTTCCAAAAGCTCCTTTACCATTGCCTTAATGGCATCCTTTTGAGTAAGGGGGATGTCTATAAGGCCTTATGTTAACTGGTGGGGTGCCTTCAATCAGTGGTATTCTATTATCATGAGACCTTAGTGGTGGCAACTCCTTTGGTATTACAAATGCATCATCATAGGAGTCAACTACAGCCTGCAATTCCTCTGCAACTGTATCTGACCCATTAGCTTCAATTAACCATAGATCTAACCCAGTGTTTGGATATACACACAACATCATCATTTCAACTTGTTGTGGTTGTTCCATTATCTGCAATTGCTTCTTTCCTTCCATCCAATGCACGGGGGTCCTTGAAGTACCTCTCAAAACCATATTCTTATTGTTGTGTGCAAATTCCATTCTCAACTCTTTGAAATTGCATTTCATGTCACCCAAGGTTGATAACCATTGCATGCCTAATACCATTTCACAACCACCAAGTGGCAAAAGCATTACATCAGTGGTGAATGTCTCTCCCTTCATCTGCCATTGAAAATACTTGCATTCCCTTACACTCACAAGCTGCTTACCACCATCTATAGACACCTTCAATGGACTTGTTGTTTCCACTTACAGCCTATTTTCTTAGCCACATTGACATCCAAGAAGTTGTGGGTTGACCTTGAATCCACCAAAATATGTATTTGTATTTGTTTGATACAATTCCAACCACTCTCATAGTCTTAAAAGAACTTACACCACTGAAAGCATTTAGTGAAATTTGAGGCTGCATATCATTAACATCACTCAATTCCACCAATTCCTCCTCATCATCAACAAACTCCTCATCATCATCCATGGCCAAAACCACTAGTGAATATAACTTCCCTTCACACTTGTGACCATAAACAAATTTCTTATCACGATAGAAACATAGGTTCTTTGCCCTTTTTTTCCTCATACTCCTTTTGAGTCAATTGTTTCCTCATTGGTGGCCTAACTAGGGTGTTTGAATTAGACTTCCAAGAGTTACTTGTGCTAGGTAGAGCCAATAATGGTTGTTAGTTAACTCCTCCTACACCATTACCAGACCCAAATCTACCCCCATTTTGACTCACAAAGGGCATGTTCTTTTTCTTAACAGCCTCTAATGTTGCTTCTAGAAGACAAGTTAGACAATATGCATTAGACAATGTTTTTGGCCTAAACATTCTTAAACTCATTTTAAGTTCAGTAGGTAACCCTCCAAAGTACAAACTAATGCCATGTTCTTCACTAATATCAACCCTACACAACAGTTTATCAAACAAGTCCTGATACTCCTTAACAATTTTCTCATATTTTGCATTTTTCAATTCAGCCATAGGATCTTCAAAGATGGAACCAAATCTTTTAAAAATGGCTTATTTATACTCATTCTAGTCCACATTATCACCAAGAGACTTAGTAAATTGCCTATGCCATAACAATGCTTTATCAAACAAGTGAACAGAGACAATTTTTACCTTTTCATCATCTGGAGTGTTGTCAATGGCAAAAAACTGATCACACTTAAACACCAAACTTCTGGCATCTTCACCCACAAATTTTGGAAATTCCACCTTGATGTATAACACTTCTAGGATTCACTAAAGAATCGTGTAGAAGGAAACAATAGACTTGGAACTCAATAAAGGAAGAAACGAATTTGAAAGTGTTATTGTTAGTTTTGGCGGGAAGGTGGTTGAAGATTAAATGGTTGTTACAAATGGAATGAGTAGTTACAGAGAATCAAGAGAAAGAGGATTTTATTCAATCAAAAGCTAATCAAATGAATTACAAGAGTAAACTATTTAAAAGGGGTTTTGGCGCCAAAGTTTGTTAAGAGTGTGAAGGTAAGTTGTGGGAGAGAACACGTGCACCTCACATGACCGGTTCAAACCGTGCATGTGCACCTCACGTGCCACACTACTATCCCAAACACTCTTACTTGTGTCACCCTAATGTATTATGATTGGGTAGAATCGACTGGTATCTAAAAATTGATAGGTTCTGGTAAAAATATTTAGGAAAGAAAAAGAAATAAGTAATTATGTGATTTATTTTACTTTTGTTAAAAAATAATTAATGATCCTGATTGAGTAAAAGTCCGTGACTAATATGCTTTGTTGAATCGGACTGGACCAATTGAACTGAACAAAACACATTTCGTTTGATGCTTTGGCCAACTCGGTTTTTAGATATGATTATTAGACCACGATTAGCCCTGATTTTAAGGTATATCATACCCACAAACAAAGTTAGTCATGGGTTAATTATTCTAACTTGAAAAATATGTTATTCGGTAGAAAATGACATATAGATCTAAATATTGGTTGACAATTGAGGTTATAATAAAAACAGATTAAGCATATTAAAGTACTCCGTATATGATAATCTGGTATTAAAAAGAGTGACATGCATAAAACAAACACCACAAGTTAATATCACTTAACGTAATCTACCTTTAATAGGTAGTAAATTCTTTCACTTATATGCATTATCCGTCACAATAATTTGCTCCTCTAACGCATGCACTAATGTATACTCTACTTCTCTTGTAAGTGCCCTAAAATCTTATCACTCGATTCTTCCATACTTTTTCTTGATGATCTTTTCCTTTTTCTCCACAAACAAAGTATCCGTACTTTTCTTACAGTTATTAAAAACATAACCTTATTTTTTTCATTTTAACGTTATATTATTTAAATTTGTTGTATCAAGTATTTTTCTACTTCTTTTATCTTTAAAAGAATTCTTGAAGCTAGCCCGCTCATCGGTGCTCCTATAATGTGTTTGCGCAACATTGATCAAAGAGGTGGATTATGTAACGGAACCAGGTTACAGGTTTCTTGAATGGGAACCAATAACATCGAGGCAAAGATTATACCAGGAGGTAAATTGAGTGATGTTTGCGCTATTCCTCAGATGATAATATCCTCGTCCAATAAGAAAATGCCTTTTCAACTTAATAGTTGACAGTTCCCAATTTATGTTTCTTTTGTCATGACGATAAATAAAAGTCAAGGTCAAACTTTGGTAAATGTTGGACTTTATTCCGAACGCCCGGTTTTCTCACATGGACAACTTTATCTGGTCGTTTCAAGAGTAAAGAGCAAAAAAGGTCTTAAGATGTTGTGTTGTGACAAATATGGTAACTACACCAATGCTATAGCAAACGTTGTCTATAACGAGGTTATTCACAAATTATGAGTATCTTTGTTCGTTTTGGTTCTGCCCAACTATAATCGATATGTATTTTTCTCCTTTTACGATTATGACTCACAGAAACTTATTTTTATTGTGAACATTATATTAAGTTTAAGAGTTAATTGCATTTTTGGTCCTTGTGGTATGGCCAAATTGAAGATTTGGTCCTTAAAACTTTAAAAGTGCAATGATAGTCCCTATTTTGAAGTTTGGATTGAAATTCTGGTCCCTGGATTAAGTGAATTGACTAAAATACCCTTTGTCTTATTCAGAGAAGACAAGGGTAATTTGGTCATTTCACACCGATTAAGGACCAAAAATGCAATCCAAACTTTAAAATGGGGACTTGCACTTTTAAAGTTTTATGGACCAAACCTGCAATTTGACCATACCACAAGGACCAAAAATGAAATTTATGTTACTAATTTTATATTGAATAATTCTTGAAGCTAGCCGCTCAACGGTCGGGCCTGAAGCTAGTAATATATATATTCCTCTACTTCATCTGCATTTTACTCGAAAAAATTGCAACCTCATTTTATACATTATCAAATTTAATTTTTTGATTTTGTTGTTTGAGAAGCTTCCATTGATATTTTATTTGTAACATTATGTTGTTTAGAAGGTAATATTATGTATCTTTTGCTCATATGAATGATCAATTAACGTCTCTTGAAGCTAAATTTTTAGATTTAGCTACTCTCGTAATAAATATCCATTAGAATTTGTGTTTTTCGGGTTTGATGATTTTATTTTCTGGGTTGGTATAAGCTAAATTTGTAGGCGTTATCTTCCATTCATGTGATTTTGTGGTTTTTTCATATTATATACCAATTGAGTTTTGTGTCTTTATTGTTCATGTCCTTTCATTTTAAAAGGGTCTTGGCAGTACTTTTCAAAAAGATTATATGTTTTGGGGTATCTATCAAAGCATCAAACATTCAAATCACATTATTTAACTCTTTTTATGGTTCTGTTTGGTGTGTTATTGGGAGTCATTATGGATATCGATTTGATTATAGGGCAGAATATAAATCACCCTTTGGTGAATCTTTTATTATAACTGCTAAAGTAGATAAGTCTCCAAACGGATGTTTACCAAACAAGATACAAAAGACAAGAGATAGTCCCCTAAAATAGGATGCTATCAACCATCACTACAATCACACTCACACTCAGACTATCACAATAAAATCGAGAGACTGATTGTGAAACTAGAACAAGACACACTAAGATATCAAAAACTGAGAACCAAGATCACATAGACAGAGAAAGTATTTAGATGAATACAAAAGTGAATGAACGAATGAGAAAACCCTAGAAGATGCGATGTATATACAACCCTTATTAATCCTTCAGCCCTTGCACTTTGTAACTTGTCAAAAGCAGCCTAAACTTGAAGAGAATAGAAACCAATTTGATAAGTTAGCAAGACTAGCCCCCAACCCTTCTTGACCATATATCTAACACCCTCCCTCAAGCTTATGAGTCAACAATCTAAGAAGCTTCTTCAACTACCTTTCCAACATCATTCTTGACAGTATTTCCAGTGATCTGCTTCTTAAACATGTCCAGCAATCCTAACTTCCTACAAAACAAATCATGTTGCACAACTCCAAGACACTTGGTAAAAATGCCAGCCACTTGCAAATCTGTATGAACCTTAACTGTTTTAATAACCCCTGCAGACCCTTTTTCCCTAACCAAGTGAATGTCAATCTCAAAATGTTTAGACTTTTCATGAAAAACAGGATTGACAGCTAACTGAATAGCTAAATTGTTGCCACAAGATAACTCAACTGGATATAAACCAGTCAAACCCAGACTATGAATAAGATTGCCCAACCAAACAATTTCACATGTAGCTGAAGCCATATTTCTATATTCTGCTTCAGTAGAAGTCTTAGACAATGTTGCTTTCTTTCTTCTTCTTTTTTTCTTTTTTTTTTTTACTTTTTCACGATATCAGATTTTTACCCAAGAAAACAAAAAATACAGTGACAGACTCTCTTGTTTTAGGGAACTTTACCCAGTCTGCATCTGAATAGACTCTCAACTTTAGATCAAAAACTTTGTTAAGTTGAATACCAAAGCCTAGTGAACCTTTTAAATACCTTAGAAGCTTCAATGCAGCCTTTATATGAAACTGAAAAGGGCTATGCATATGCTGACTTAGGCAATGTACAACATAGCTGATATCAAGCCTGGTATTGGTTAAGTAAATCAGTTTTCCAACAAGTTTATGATAGTTGGTAAAATTTGTTAAGTATTTTTCATTTGTAGTTTCTACATGATTTAAAAATGTGTTTTCTGGTAAAGGAGTATCTACAGGCTTATCAGCCAAAAGACCTTATTCATACAATAGTTCCAAACAATATTTTCTATGGGACATACATATAACTTTCTCATTTTCCAAAACTTCAATACCAAGAAAATATTTAAGACCTCCCAAATATTTTATCAAAAATTTAGAACTTAAAAACTTTTTGAAGTTATTAATCTCATTCTCATCATTCCCTGTGATGACAATGTCATCAACATATACTAGCAATGCCACAAAAATAGAACCAGACTGTTCTAAGTATAAAGAGTAATCAAACTTGTTTTACTCAAAACCATGCTCAGCCAAAGTAGTGGTTAATTTTGCATTCCACTGCCTTGAGGCTTGTTTTAACCCATACAAAGAATTATTAAGTTTGCACACTTTGGTTTTACCAACATTATCATACCCTTAAGGCAATGTAATATAGACATCCTCATGTAAATCACCATACAAAAATGAATTATTAACATCAAGCTCGTATAAAGGCCAATTCTTACACACAACAATGCTAATTAATCATCTTACAGTAACCATTTTAACAAGACTAAAGGTTTCTTCATAATCTAAACCTTCCCTTTGAATAAATCCCTTTGCCACTAATCTAGCCTTATACCTTTTAATTTCTCTTGAAGCTTTATATTTAGCTATAAAGATCCATTTGCACCCAATAGGTTCTCTATTAACAGACAAATCACATTCAGTCCAAGTATCATTCCTGTTTAAAGCTTCAATTTCACTATTTATGGCATCAACCCAATTGGGATCAAATAGAGCATCAACATAGCAAGTAGGTTCAACAGACTTGTTTAAAGTAGTAGTAAAGCACATATTAGTATCAATTAGCAAAGTATAGCAGAAAACCTTTACAATACCATATCTCATATTAGAACCGAAAACATAATCATTCAACTTAACAGGTAATTTAGACTGCCTACTAGACTTTCTTAGTACAGGTGTCTGCACATCATCTGAAATATTTCTAACAAAATTCTCTTCATAATTGCTCTCAAACCTTCCCTTTGAATAAACCCCTCTGCCACTAATCTGGCATTATACCTTTTAATTTCCATTGAAGCTTTATATTTAGTTTTAAAGATCCATTTTCATCCAATAGGTTCTCTATTAACAGGAAAATCACATTCAGTCCAAGTATTATCCCTGTTTAAACCTTCAATTTCACTATTTATCAATGTTGCAAAAATCGGTCAACTCGACCGATTAATCACCGATTAATCGTTAATCGGCCGAGTACTTTGTCGATTTTTGAAAATCGGTCAAAAAATTGGCCTAGGAAAAAATCGACACTAAGCAGTCAAAAAATCGGCAGAATCGGCCGATTAATCAGCTGAAGCGGTCAAAAATCGGGCGAATCGGTCAAAAACCGGCCGAATCGGTCAAAAATCGGCTGAATCAGGCAAATCGGTCTTTTTTAAAATAATAATAATTTAGGCATTCTACTTAATTTGGGGATCGTATATTTCACTTATAACGCACAATGGGCATCATAATCAGAATTGGAGCCTTTTATTGAGGTTTGGAAACATAGCAGGCTTTGAATCGGTTAAGATTTTTAGTTTGGTCTCCAGAAATACCAAAAATTTGCAGGAAATGCCAATCCGATTAATCACCGATTAATCCCGACTTGACCGATTACTCGCTGCAGGGTGGTCGACCGCCGACTACCGATTCACGATTTTTGCAACATTGCTATTTATGGCATCAACCCAATTAGGATCAAATAGATCATCAACATAGCAAGTAGGTTCAATAGACTTGTTTAAAGTAGTAGTAAATCACAAATTAGTATCATTAAGCAAAGTATAACTGTAACACCCCAACCCGGCAAGGGTAGAAGTGTCACATTCTGGTGTCATATCAGAACATACAAATAAAATTTTACGAGCGGAAGCCTTTTTTAAAATGAATTACCAAGTCATATAAACGGATGACTTACAAAGAAAAATACAAAATCCAATATGTCTAAAATAAAATGAAATCCCAAACAATAGCACATCAAAATAAATCCAAGATAATAAGGTATCTAGGGTTGGTCCACTCAGATAATCCAACTCTCAGCCCATCGAAGCCATCTTCAAACCTAAAACCTGCCGCAGGAAAAGAAATGCGGCTGAGCTTAAAAAGCCCAGTGAACAGATATAACAAAACGAAAGCTAAATAAAATCTGAAATGCAAAATGAACAAAGGAAACGGATAACAAAGTCACAGCGAAATGAGAGCAATGAGTCAATGAGGATCCTGCAGAACACAATTATACAGATATCCAAAGCACATATAACAAGGAGGACGAAGCAAAGCAAAGAATCATGACAAGCATACAAGCACATACAACCCAGGCATACAATTACTAAAACATAAGCAAGCATAGCAGATGTCATATCCACACAACATATACAGCATACAATCCATTCAGGAAAATCATAAGCCATACAAGTCAAAGAGAAATCTAAGGCAAGCGGAAGCAATTAATTAGTAAGTGAGCATGGCAATCACACATGTCAAAACCCTCATTTGAAAACATAATCAACAGAAGTACTAACAGTAGTCAACACATGGCAGTCACACGTAACAAGTAGGAATACAACATACGATATGATTGAATGAATCAAAGACATAGCAGGCCAACAAATTAACAAGCCATACGTCACACGTTGAACCATTTACCCAACTAAACCGTAGCATAGGCAGAATGTAAACATGGCAGGTCAACAATAAGCAGATAAGAATACAACGGGATAGTCATAGTCCACAAGATTAACCGAACAAAGCACACATAATAAACCGACAAAACTATCGATTACACACTAGCATGGTCACCGACAATTCGAGAGGTTCACATAACGGTGAGATCACATATCATCAGATGAAAACAAGTAACTCAAATAACCGCATATTAATCACATCATAGTAGGATAATCAATAGTC
Source organism: Chrysanthemum lavandulifolium (assembly GCA_022545495.1). Classification (NCBI taxonomy): domain Eukaryota; kingdom Viridiplantae; phylum Streptophyta; class Magnoliopsida; order Asterales; family Asteraceae; genus Chrysanthemum; species Chrysanthemum lavandulifolium. The sequence continues at coordinate 264,952,598 of CM040239.1, read as the reverse complement.
ACATAAAACATAAATAGCATAAACAAATCCAATAAACATATAATGACCCGATGCGTGAATGGAGCGATAGTCGGGAGTAATGAGAATGAGAGTGTAATGATCAAAGCAATGGAATATATATAACATGGTAGTAGAGTGAGTCATATAAGGTCTTGAGTAATGAACAATCAATTCGAATATGGTGCGTGGGGAATCCGGAAGGTACAATATAGGTATATCAAAAGTGTAAGGGTTGTCGAAATCTATCCCGAGCCAACAAAACAAACCATATCAATAGTGGCAATAGCAGCCAAGTAACCAATAGTAACCATTGTATTCGGAGGGTGACCTCGGAATACCAAACCAATATGAGGGAGACCTCGGTAACCAATGGAGTAGCTAGCTCCCAAAATGTGACGGGTGTATTGCACACACGCACCGCATCACCAAAACAAATCATATCATATCAAATTCAAATCAAATCAAATCTAGGATGCATCCATACGCCCGCAGAACAATAGTGGCCATAACAATAACAATGAAGCGCGCATAATCAATACAATATAGGGACGGTGTGGAACATCACTCAACCACACTAAGTCATGCCATTGGTGCATCAATGACACGGACATGGAACCCCATGCCTAGTTAATGGCTCGGTATCAACCGACAGTCAAAGTGTACAGATAGAGGTCAATCAATATCAAAGGTCCAATATTAGCGATTCACAAATCAAATCAATAATCCAATATCAATGGTTCACTTATCAAAGGTCCAATAGCAAAGGTTCAATATCAAAGGTTCAATAGCCAAAGGGGTCAATAGCAAAGATTCAATATCAATAGTTCAATAGCAGAGCAAAGGTTCAATATCAAATTGGCAAGAGATCATAGATGCAAAGAGATCATGAGAAACCTTATTAGAAAGGTCGAATATCGTACCTCAATCGAAGCAATCGAAATAGAAAGTACGGTCACACGATGAATCAATCCACCGTCCGGAACCTATATGAATTAGGTAACGCTTATTAAGATCGATTACTTATTTTAGACGGCTTCCCATTTTAGCGTGTTCCCACTTTAGTAACTTTCTATTTTAGGTAACTTTCTATTTTAGCGTGTTTCCATTAATAGCGTGTTTCTATAATTAGTAACTCTCCAAAAATAGCGATTTTCGTATTTAGCGATTTAGTCATAAATGATATAATTAAAGTCAATTTAGGTGAAAATGACGAAAACAAGTATTATCGTAGTTTAAGGGTCGATTATGACAAGTTTTACAAGTTTAGGGTTTAAAGTGTAAATATTGCAAAGTATATGTTCCTTAGTGTAATCATATCAAGTTTACACATTTTACACCTTTAGTCCATTTAGTTATCATGTTAACAAGTCACCCTTTTAAGTTTCATAACTTTACAAAACCAATCCTTATCTTTATTTAGTCGACATGTATAAAATCCTAGTTTTACATTTAGACCAACATATACGCTACGAAACCATTTAATCTCGAGTATCATACATCTCCTTGTAATGACTCATCTTAGATCGTGACCTTCCTCCCCATTTTAATTTTACACGACAATAATAACCAATCAAAACTCTTGTCTTTCATTTTTATTCTACACATTTGAATTATAGTACATGCTTCTTTTCTTTAATCTTGTTTTACTCATATCATTAAAAGGAACCTGAGTATGTCATGAGTGAGATGGTCCACATCAGATTCATATAAGAGTTACATGCTCATTTTTCATTTGATACACATATAGGCCAAAATCATGATTTCATGTGACATATTATTATTTCATGTACTAAGTATAACATGTTATTATGTGATGTTTAATTCGTATAATTTCGTACGCATGGAAAGAAACTCACGTCACCAAATCAAGAAACAAAAGACGAAAAGACGAGTTATGTTACCCTTGTGTGTCGAATGGGCGAAACAAGGGCCTTGGACCAGGAACCATGACCAAGCCAAAACAAAACCGCCCCCATCTTCAGTCTAGAACCCACGACCAGCCACACCCCTTGTGACCCACGACATGATCAACCCAAACAGCCCCTTCGAGTGTAAACCCCACGACAGCAGCCTCTCCAATGCACCATGTCTACAGCAGCCTCTTCACTTGAATTAGCACCCCATGACCAGCCTTTCCTTAGCTTGGAAGACCCACGACAACAAATGGAACCCATGACCAAGGCTCCCTTTTTCCCCTAGAATCCCACGACAGAAAGAAGACCCATGACTCAGCTTCTTCCTCGAACCAACAAGATCACAAACATCTCGAATCCACCACCGACGATTACAGCTTCTTTCTTTTGTTTTGAGATCGAATGGAATGGAGCAAAATTATTGTTGCCGTCACTTTTAGGGTGGAGAGGGAGTTAGGGTTTTGTTTTGTTCCAAGGGATGGAGCATATATAAAAAAAAGAATACCGGTTTTTCCTTTTCTTTTGGACGAGCCAAAGGGGGAAACATGGGCTTGTGTTTCCTTTATTTCTTATATTGGTAAATGGAAAGTATTAAGAGAGTAAATGGTGATTAGGGAATTATGAATTAGGCGTGTAATTAGGGCCAATCAAAAGGGAAATTGTGATGACAAAAATTAATTTATCCTTTACCATATTTACTTAATTGATTTAGTTTAATTTTAATTGTTTGCAACTAATAAATGTATCATGTAGTCCGATTAACATGTAACGTGTGATATATATATATATATATATATATATATATATATATATATATATATATATATATATATATATATATATATATATATATATATATATATATATACTTGGTAAGCTTAAGTGTAAGTAAGTTTTACCGTCTCACATAAATCATTCACTTCTTACATTAGGTTATAACGTAGTTGACTAGATCGACGTAATATACGTATTTTAAAATTTTAAATTCTGAGGGCAGAACGGTCTTTTAGCACGTTTACAATTTTTAGGGTTTTACAATAACAAACAAACTTCTCAATACCATATCTCAAATTAGAACCCAAAACATAATTATTCAACTTAACATGTAATTTAGACTGCCTGCTAGACTTTCTTAGTACAGGTGTATGCACATCATCTGAAATATTTCTAACATGATTTGGTACAAAAAAAATCTCTTGATTATTACTCTCAAACCAGTTTTGGTCACCAAAATGGGTTGCAGTGTGCCAACCTTATTGATATATACCATGTGCAGTATATGTGGTAGTATCCACTGTATCATTAAAAGGTAAAACACTACTACCCTTAACTGATGAATCTTTTCCTTCATCATTGGGGCTTTGAGGCATATTACCATCAAAATACTTCAAGTGCTCAATTTCACTTGTAACTTCTACATCAGTTGAGTCACAGGTTTGCATTTTAAAAGGAAAATGTTTTCATAAAACCTAATATCCCTAGAATAATTTTTTTAGCATCTATACTTAAAAGTTTATATGCCCTTTTATTAGTAGAATATCCGGTCAACACACATTTTTCCGACCTACAAGACAACTTATCACTGTTATTCAAAACTGTAGAAAAACACAGACGACCAAAATACCTCAAATGGGAAAGATTATGTTTCTTTTTATGTACCAACTCAAAAAGAGACTTTCCATTTAAGACAGATAAAGGCAATCTCTTTATAAGATAGACAGCATTCGAAAGACAATCAGACCAAAATCTTAAAGGAATCCCTCTTGAAACATAAGACTTCTTACTACATTGAGTAAACTTCTATGTTTCCTTTCAGCAATACCATTTTGCTGAGGTGTATGGGCACAAGAGGTCTAATGTATTATTCCAAAGTTAGAAAATATAGCATGTATTTTCTTATTAACAAACTCAGTTCCATTATCAGATCTTACAGTTTTAAGTTTAACACCAAACTGATTATGAATTAAGTTAATAAAAGAAACAAATACATCAAAAACTGCATCCTTAGTTTTGACTAAGTACACAAATACATCAAAAACCGCATCCTTAGTTTTGACTAAGTACACCCATACAACCCTAGAAAAATCATCAACAATTGTCAAGAAATACTTGAACCCTTCTCTACTAGGAACCCCTTGTAAGGGCCCCACAAGTCAAGGTGAACAAGTTCACCAACAGTCTTAGACTTGTGGTCAGATAAGGGAAAAGGTTTCCTAGTCTGTTTAGCCCTATGGTAGACCTCATAAACAGGCACAAAAGAGTTTTTAGAGATATTCAGATCTTGTTTTAACACAGACAGAACTTGATCAGCAGGGTGACCAAGCCTGTTGTGCCATAACAACTTAAACACATGAAAAGACATAACCATATTAGACTTTCCAACATAACAGTCATTACACATATCAAACAGATTAAGTCCACTAGTTTCACTACTAGTCCCAAGATATTCTCCTTTTTCAAGTCCTGTATATAATATTTATCCTCATCAAAACCAACAAACATTTTGCTATCCCTAATAAGCTTATTAACAAATAACAACTCTTTACTAGCATCACAAGTACATTTCACCTCACAAGTACATTTAGGCCGTTAGTCAGAGCATCAAATTATCTCCAAAGAGAGTTTAATCTATGATAATAGTCTGCAACTGAACAACCACCTTTTCTGTATTAATCTTTTGAAGCAAATTGTAAACAACATAACCATCAACTCTATCATCCGTTTCTTGCAAATCTTTCTAAAAAGATGCAACATTTTCAGAATAAACTAGACCCATATAAATATCTTTAGACACAGAGTTCATTATCCAAGTTAAAACAATAGCATTACATCTGTCCCACTGAGCAGTCAAAACATCACTAGCAGTAAATGACTCTCTTAAACAAGTTCAATCAATAAAACTAAACTTATTCCTAGCTTGTAAAGCAAGATTCATCGCACCTGACCATATTCTATAATTTTCGGTACCACGAAGTTTAAATGGAATTAAGGCAGTACTAATGCTATCATTAGTTTGAATATGTAAAGGATTTCCATCATCCAAGTTATTAATCAACACATCATTAGTACCACTTCCACCAACACCTCCAGTCATGATGACAATACAAACAAAACAAACAAATAACCAATAAACTGATAACAGATAACACAGACAAACAGATAACAAAGATACAAAAACAGACCAACAAACAAATACCCTGTACACCTTGAGTCACAGTTAACCACCAATTAATCACAATCCAACAACTTCCAAGACTGCCCAAATTCCTAACCTTAAGAGAGAAGAAGACTCTGAGCTATAATATGCAGCAGAAAAATCAACCAAACCACTGACACCCTTGATTCACTTAGTCAAGGGATGCTAATGGTCAAGAACAAGCCCAATTGAACCAGAAACCACCAAAGGATAAAGATCCCAAAATTACCAAAACTTAGGGTTTCAAGAAACCCTAACTTATCAACCTACAAATCACCAAATCAATACCCAAATAGACTAATTCCAACACGGTCTTTGAAATTATAACTCCAATTGATCAATTACACCACTAGATCAAGAAACCCCAAAATTTTCAAAAACCCTAGAAATCAAGAACCACCAGATATTAAAGCCGTGGCTCTAATACCATGTAAAAATACTAACAAACACAACTACACAATCATTTCACCCAGCCAACCATTCATTGAAGAATATTTTATTATAACTGCTAAAGTAGACAAGTCTCCAAACGGATGCTTACCAAACAAGGTACAAAAGACAAGAGATAGTCCCCTAAAATAGGACGCTATCAACCCTCACTACAATCACACTCACACTCAGACTATCACAATCAAATAAAGAGATTGATTGTGAATACAAGAACAAGACACACTAAGATATCAAAGATTGATATAAAAAAACTTAGAACCAAGATCACACAGACATAGAGAGTATTTAAATAAATACAAAAGTAAACAAACGAATGAGAAAACCCTAAAAGATGCGATGTATATATAGCCTTCAGCCCTTGCATTTTGTAACTTGTCAAATGCAGCCTAAAGTTGAAGAGAATAGAAACCAGTTTGATAAGTTGGCAAGACTTGCCCCTCAACCTTTTTGACCATAAGTTGACCATATATCCAACACTAATCATCAATACTTATGGTAGAAGACGATATCCCAAGAGACGAAGCAAATGTTGCAGTAGTGTCACCAGTCAAGTACTGTTTTAACCTATACAAATCACCTGCAACATCAAGCATTGTCGGTCTACTTGATGGCAACTCTTGTGTACACAAAATGCCTATCTCCAACAACTCCCCAATAGTGACTTCCCACATTTTCTTTACATCAAGTAACTGGTCTATTGTGGTTCGTACTAGTGTTGAGTCAACAACATGTTCCATGTGTTGATGGTAGTGGGTTTTGACCCATTTGTGTATACTAAGCCCTTCAGAGAACATGTCGTCTATTGGTCTTTTTCGAGTCACCATCTCAAGAACTAAGATGCCAAAACTATAAACGTCTCCTTTTGTTGATGTGGTTGATCCGTACGCATATTCTGTAAACACGACATATTAGTAACTTATGAGGTTTTGTTTATTTGACATATGATAAAATTAGTTCTTATCAAATTGAAGTTATGACTTATTTAAGTTGATAAACTTTTGGCTTATTTTATTTTATTTTTGGTAAAGGGTTTCCCCGGTAAATTTAGCTTTTGGCTTATTAGCTATAAGCTCAAGGTGACACGCTCATGAGCTTACAGATTCCCATAAGCCAAACTAATAAGCTAAACCAAACACCTCTATATTGATACCTGGTGCAATGTAGCCAATGGATCCATAAAGCATATCAGCAGTACTATTCCCCATATTCTCATTTCCACCACCAATGGTCATCACCAATTTCGCGATCCCAAAATCCGATACCAAAGCTGTGAAGTCATCATTCAAAAGTATATTACTCGGTTTCAAGTCACAATGTATCACTTTTATTGGTGAATGGTGATGAAGATAAGCCATTCCTTCTGCTATATCGCTACATATCATCACTCTTTGAATCAAGTTAAGATCTGATGAGCCTGAACCCAATGGTGAGTCTGGATATAATCGGTTATCTAGGCTTCCATTTGCCATAAATGGAAGAACGAGTGCTTTGAAGTCAGGTTGACTGCATGCTGTTATGATTCGGATTACGTTTCTGTGACGAATCCGTTTTAGGACTTGACATTCTCTGTTGAAACTCTTTGTTGAGTTTCCTGTTAACAAACAACAACAAAAGTAATTGAGTATATTACTGAATCTACACGAACTTAAATAAACAAATGACTTAGTTAATTTAGTTAGATATTGAACGTTAGGCTCATTTACAACGTTACCTGTTTGTAATTGAAATACTTTTACTGCTATTTGTATTCCATCTGGTAACGATCCTTTGTATACTCCTGATCCCAGTAGTCTCTGCTCGTCAAACCCATTTGTAGCATCCACAAGCTCTTTGTATGTGATTCGTGGAAATTGTTTTTGCAATTCTGGTTGCGGTTTCAACTCTTGTTGGACCTTAGAACCCGTTATCCGTCTGAGTCTGAGGTACTGAAAACCAGCAACACAACATACTCCTATAATAAGGACCAATATTACTATGCCAACATAGAATATGACTAAAAAAACTGGCAAACTGAAGTACTTTTTCTTGTGATGGCACGACCTAAGGCCGGAAACGTCGCCACAGAGATTAGGATTTCCTACAAACGAAAGACTAGTAACTGAATTGAAAACGCCACCAGTTGGAACTTTACCTTGAAAGTTATTGAAGGAAAGATTCAATAATCTAAGCGTGGGAATTTTACATAAACTTACAGGGATCGTTCCTGATAAACTGTTGTTAGACGCATCGAATTTTTCAAGGCTTGTGAGTTTACTCAAGTACTCTGGAAGCTCGTCATGAAACGAATTACTTGACAAGTCTAGAATCTCTACGGCCATGTAACTCGAGATTTTAGGAAATACTGGCCCCGTGAAGCTATTGAACGAAAGATTGATCACTTTGATTGTTACTAGCATGCTGAGTTCTGGTGGAAGTGATCCCGAAAGGTGGTTATGAGAAAGATTTAGAAAAATAGAGTTTTGGCTCATGGCTGATAATAGTCCTGATGGTATCTTTCCCGTTAATCTGTTGTATGACAGATCTAGACTCGATAAACTTATGCAATTCCTTAAGCTTGAAGGTATGTTTCCGGTGAGAAGATTATCATTTAGGAAAAGTGAACTTAAACCAATTAAGTTCCCTAAGGTTACCGGGATTTCACCTGTGAATCGGTTATGTGATAATTCAAGTTCACCCAAATGACGAAAATAACCAATCTCTTTTGGAATTTCACCAGTGAAAAAATTGTGGGATAACCAAAGTTTATCTAGTCTCGACAAACGACTTATTTCTGGTGAAATTGTTCCGTTGAGAATATTTGATGACAAGTTGACGTATATTAAGTTTGAAAGCTTAGCAATGATGGATGGGACCGAGCCGTAGATTCTGTTTTCTTGTAGCATCATATAACTGAAGTTAGCGCCAAGTCTTTTAATGGAATCTGGGAGGGTTCCTCCTAGTCCCATACCAGCTAACTCGAGCTCCTTTAGTGTACTACAATTTGAAAGTGCGGTAAAAAAGACATCAAGATTGTTGTTATTATCATGACTAACCATATGGTTATATGATAAATGAAGGTTTCGTAGGTTGGGGAGTTTGGAGACAAGGTTTGATGGAAGTTCGCCAGAAAGGTGGTTGTATTCAACGTCAAGGTTGTACATATTTGTTGCGTTTGTTAAAGAAAAAGGGATTTCTCCTATGAATTGATTGTTATATATATTGAGGTTCCAAAGATCCGGACAGTTCCCAATTTGTGATGGGATTTTTCCCACGAGGTTATTGTACGAAAGATCCAAATTTGATAATAAAGTGCAGTTTGAGAATAACGAAGGTGGAATCTCACCGTGTAATAAGTTGCTTCCAAGATCAAGAACCATAAGGTTTGATAATGTAGATAAAGATTCGGGTATCAAACCTTCTAAGCTATTAAGATCAAGAAGAAGGGATTCAAGATTTCTTAAGGATGAGATTTTATGTGGGATACTTCCAAATAACTCGTTATCTGAAAGATCAATGGTTCTAAGGGCGGTAAGGTTTGATATAACAGGAGAAAACGGACCCACGAGTTTTGTTCCAACGAGCTCGATTGTTCTAACACGGCTTCCATTCTTGCAACGTATTCCATTGAAACTGCAAACTTCAGTTGTCTCATTCCAGTTTGAAAGCACCAACTTCGGGTCAATCTTTATACTCTTCTTAAACTCGAGTAAAGACTCTTTGTCCGTTTGAAGCGAATGTTGAACACTCATCTGTCCCAACACTAGAATCAAATGTTCAAAAATGAAGAACAAAAAGAAGAAGAGTTTTCTTTGAAAGGTCATTTTGAGAAGGTATATCTTTTTGGTGTTTTTGCTTGCATTTCAGATATAGTGAAACAGTATTTATAAAGGACTGTTTGTGTGTAAATAGTTGATTTTGGCATGATATTCAAAAGGACTAGATTATAGTTTTGTTAATGATAGTGGATATTATATATGATGAGTAGATGTTCACTAGGGGTCTTCACAATTCGGGTAATATCCACTCGAAAACCAAAAAAAATCCGTACCGAATGTGTCAAAATTGAACCGAACCGAATAAGATATTCGCTATTCGGTTCGATTATGAATTTGGCAAAATGATAACCGAAAACTGAATTCATATAAATATATATATATTTTTTATATTTTTAAATACATAAAAAAACTATTAAAATCAGGGTTATTTTTCCACGAAATGATACTTTATTTTCATTTATATCCACGCGTGTAAAAAAATATGAACGCCTAAAAGTGTAGGAAAGATATGTGATATTCTCTTCACATTTAAAAGTGTGTACAAAAGTTTTATGTAGAAAAAAATATATTACACTATTAAAAGCGCGTAGAAAATGGAATTTAACTAACAAAGAAAGAAGTGAAAGTACACGCGTGGACTAAGTTACAATTTAATAAATTAAAAGAAAAAGAAAAGCAAAATAATCACTTTTAATTATCAAAGTCTTTGCTCAGTCATTAATAACTTTCACTTGCACATGTGGCATGTGAACAAATTAACATATACACATGATAAAACTACTTGTGTGGATGTAGCTCATAACATCTATATTACTTCAAATTAGTGCTGGGGCAACATCAAATCACTTCGTAGGCAAGATATGCTGATCTATATATGTGGTAGTGCGAAAGGTAGTCGTCACAGAAAAGCCGCAGCTGATCTATATCTGTGGTAGTTTTGTTATATTTTGATTGTTGTGGTTGAGTAGATTCTTTCTCACACAAGCTCTAATCGATAGCTATTGTTGGATTCTAATTATTAAAATTCATGTTGTTTAAGAATATTTAATTACACCTACTAGTGTAAAGAAATGACGATGAGATAATTGAGACAACACAAACTTTATCAACTACGATTGACATATAACATAACAATTAAATGAATGAAACCTGCCAAATAGAAGTAAAACAACATACATACAGTATGATGACTCCAACAGCCTTTAGCGAAACTAAAACCCCTTTGTGACATATATCCACACTAGTAGCAAAAGCGACCACAGTGAGTGTTAGAAGCCGTCACTAAATTGATCAGCGTGTCGACACAAACAAAACACTCATTAAAGAGTCTAGCACGGGAAGATATTCCCTTTCCTTAAAAGGTGTTTACGTGCTCGATTTGCTGCAAGCCTCCTACGTAACGACCCCAAGATTGATGCAGACCGCGTTGTCTATTGTCAGCGGACAATTACAACGCAATGTAGATGGCGGTGCAGAAAATCGCAATATGACAATATGAAGAGGCAAGATAGAGCAAGTTGGAAGCTCTCTGAAACTATATTCTGTGTGTATGTTTTTGTTGTGCATGCCTTTAGAAGGAGTTGCCATAACTCATTTATATAGGGTCATGATAAGCAAAACAAGGAATTAACCATGTTCTTAGTTCAAGGCAAAAAACTAGGGTCATGGGGAGATGGTTGCATTCCGTGAATGCCTTCAAAATCTACCCCACTCTCCTACTTTCTTGTTTGACTTATAAGTCAGCCATACACACATATACACATGGGTAGTTTCTACTTCATAAGCTTATACCACAAGCTCCATAATTTGTACAATAAGTCACCACTTAGACAAGTTGTACATTTTGCTTCATCCATGCAAAAACTTGCAAACCTCAACATAAAGTTCCAACAGCTATTGCGCTTCACAATGTTAAAGCTATTGCGCTTCACATTCATAAATTGATGGCAATAGAGATTTAGAGTGCCAGACTTGAAATGTGGTTTTTTATTTCAGTTTCTCATCAACCTAGGATTTCGCCGGCACTGCAATATCAAAACTAATTAATTTTCAACATGGAATCCATAATCTCATAAGAAGAACAAATGCTTGCAGCTTCACTATTTTGGCCTACAAGCTCAAGGGCAGAAAGAGTAAGTACTTCATCAACTAGTAAGCCGCCTATAGCTGCTAAGATGTGTTGTTGCTATTTAACAGAACCCCAACATATGCTAAGCTTTCTGTATTGTATCATGTTGATGAGCCAGTCTCGATGTTGCAGGGTTGGTTGGTGACCAGATTCTTATAGTATGTATCCTTTTTATTGTTTTGAGAATGATCCGAGTACTCTTTGTTGCTTTAAGTTTTCAGCAAATAAAAAGTTTCTTTATTTACCATGTGACGCTACGAGCTGAAAATATTATGTGACACTTTGGTTTCATGTTGTCTGTGTACGTAGTTATGAACTAGTTATAATACCTGTGCACGCACAGAGTTTTGACAAAAAATATTATTTTGTATCAATGCTGAATATTGTGTATTTAAAGGTAATTACATATAATTATATACTTATGCACGAGTTTTTCATTATCCATTAATATCCATTAGAATTATGTATAATCAAATTTTGAAAAAAAATTTGTTAGATAACTCAAGATTCAAATATATTTAGTTGATATAGATGTTGATGTTCCTATTTAAATTTCACTATTGATATTATGATATACGAGTTTAGTTGCACATAATAAACGTTGATGAAGTTAAAATATACTCCTTAAAGTTTTTTAAAATGTTTTTCTACATATACTTATATAAATAAATAAATATTACATGAGTAGTTGTTATAAGTAAAATCACGTTTTTTTTTTTTATATTACAGTAGCTCGTACTTATAATTTGGTAATTATATTCCCGTTTTCAATAATTTATCCGTATTTAATATTCAAATTAGTGTCCACATTTGTCATACTTTTAATATGAAATAAATGAGTCTTTAGTAAACATATATAGTAAAAAAATGATATTTATAATCTATGTATATTTATATGTTGGAGTTTTAATACAACATATATATTGTATTTTTAAGTTATAAAGTATAGGGGTATAAAGCATAAGAGAGTATTTGTTTAATTTCCAAAGTTATTAAAAAATATGGAAACTTATAATATTACATTTAACTCTATACAATTTTTAAAAATTTAACCACTAAAGTTTTATTAATTACCCCATCTTCTTTTTTTTTAAGTTTTTGTTTTGATAAATTTGACACCTATGTTTTTATGTGTTTTCTTTTCAATCAAATTTCTCCACCAAATTAATCAAAGATTGAACAAAATCAATTTAATTTTGACTTTTATTAACCAATCACATTACACGTTTTGCTTACGTGGCAAAATCAAGTCATTCTATTGGCCCAATTTTTTTTTCAACAAGAATGAATTGACAAAATCGCTCCAAAATGATGTAATTCTTTTATTATATAAAAGATTGTTAATGTTAGTTTGTGGACAATATTTAATAGTCGTATGTCCAGTTCGAACTCGAGCCTATGAGATTGCACGCGTTGCGTATGAGATTCAATTATAATAATTAATAAATAGTAGTTATGTGTTAATAATTAAATCACAATAAACACTAACGGTCGTTAGTACTTAATGGAAGTTAGTCTAACGGATGTTAAAAGTGAAGAAGAGGGACTAAAGAGAAAATAGCCAAGGAGAAGGTTCTAGAACCCCTCTCCTTGGGCTATATGACCGGCCATAAGGATCCAAAGGGGAATTCCTTTCCAACTTGGACTCCAAGCTATTCCACTATATAAACAAACCCCTTGTTTCATTAGTGGTATAATCCTTGAAAATCCTAAGCAAGCCATTCTTCTCTTTTTCTCCTTCTTGTCCCTTGGCCGATCGAATTACACAAACCTTAGTGTTGTGCATTCGACTTTGAGGGTAATCAAAATGTTTGGTTTGTTTTCGTGATCCTTAAACTAGCATTTTAATTAAATCGATATCTATACGCGTGTGCAAGATCATAGAGAAAATCCCAATTGGAATTTTGGTGAAACCCTAAATCAATTTAAACCTAATTGATTTTACATAAACCCTAATTTTAGGGTTTGTGAATTTGATTGTTTCTTGATTCGCGTGGAAGCTAACAAGGTACATTTTCATTTATTTTATGGTTAATTAATTGTGCTATATTGATCTATGCTTCCGTTGCGTGCTTTGTGATTATTTGTATGTCTTTAATATGATTAGTAGATTACATATTCCAACAGTAGCATCACGAGCCGTTAATATGGTGTAATTAATTACCTAAACACATAAAAAAACGAATCTTGATTGATTGTTGCATGTTTACATGGTTTTCTAATTTTTTTTGTTTTTAAAACCCTAATGGGTCGTACGACCCATAATTTTTTTTTAGGTTTTAAAAATTGTAGAAACAATAGGTTGCATGCAATTTTTTATGTAGTTTGTAACATATAACTTTGGTTTATGACATTAAAAACGAACTTGTTACCTTATATTAATTGTTTATATGTGAGTATATGAGATCCATGATAAAACATGCATATTTTGTCATGGATCTATAAAACTTGATATGTGATATTTTATGCATGAATTGTTAAGTGCTTATACATGCCTACTTTGAAGATATTAATTAATTAGAGATTATTAGTAATTAAATTGTATGACACTTAATTATCTAATATCTAATTAATTCTAATTGGGGAAGACCCTATATGTGTCATTATTTTATCAACTTATGTGATTTATGGTATGTCTTTAAAGTGAGACTTACGCTACCAAGTTATTGATGTATGTGATCCGATAGTACCTAGGCCGAAAATCAATGGGAGTCTTGCTTTAAATCTATACATGTTAGTTGATTTAAATTACGCATGTTAATTGTATTAGTTGGTTATTTTTCCTATTTGCTTTATTATTGTTTGACTTGTAAAGCAAAGGGCGTTTTTAGAAATACAAAATAAACCAGACTAATAATTGGTAAAATTTGATTTATTATAAATTTTTAATCTTGTAGAATCTTATGTGACATCAAGAGGTTGGCCTTACATGCCGTAATGCGTTAAATGCATCCTCGCGTCGAGATTTGCAAGATGTAATGATTTATAATGTGTTTAACAATAAAGTTTTCAACTTTTATTCTATTGATATTATTTGTTTCATTGGTCAAACGGCTCACCCATTGTAGACAAACTATAAGAGATGTATAAGGCTGGTTGTCTAACATCCCTAAAGAAGTCGGATTTTTAATAGGCTTCGTGCTGACCCGTTTCTCCGCTTCTTTGTACGTGAAATGGAGTTACCGATGACTTTTGATGAAATAATGTCAAGATTAAAAGCTCTTTACTTTATTCTTAAAATCACGTTGAATCGTCAATTTTAAAGGTGTAAAGGTCATTGATTTATGTTCACAGGATTGACACATAAATAAGACATACAACATAATAAAAGAACTAATTGAGTAAAGTTTGTTATTAAAATTCTATGATACAAAGATGTATGCATGCTTCTTCGTACATTTGATTACACATCAAATTAAATGTACTCTTTGAAAATTTAAGCTTATGCCATCCAATTAAAGGAACACTTGCAGTTACCATTTACGTTACGTGAGACGTAGCTAGATTGTAATCCCAAGGTAAATCTCCACGTTATGTGAGACATAGCTGGAATAAATTTACAACTTGTTAAATTGGACAACATAATTGAGTTACATGGTGAGATCCATTAACCTAAGGCATTAGATGGGATGAAACATGCTTACATGACACTATGCGATTGTCCCTAGTACCATTAGTTGGTCTAGGAATTGCAAAAGGTTTGGCAATTATTGTTAGACACTTACCTTATTGAGTACTATCATTACTAGTAGATCAACTGATGTAATGGTATCAAGGTTATAAATAGCGTGAGGCGTGGCGTGGCGGCGAAGACAAGCCTCAAGCCTTATGAGCCATAGCGAAGCTACAACGTTTTCTAAGGCGTGACTCAAGCCGATATAAATTTTTTATAGATTTATATATTTATATCATATTTCATACATATGTATATATATAATACATAAAGTTTACAAAAAGGGTTATACATAAGAAATAAACTCAAAAACTAAACTATCCTTGCATTTTTTGTCATTTCTTTAAATAAAACATGCTTCATCGGAGTAGTCGTCAAAACCTTCTTCACTCATTATATGAGTGGTAGAACCATATAAATAAGTTAAAAACTTGAAATTGATTTATAAAGTTACTATACCCAAGCCCAAATCCCTTATATCAATAATTCGGTAATTCTAGCCCTAGTAAATCCTTTAAAACTTCAAAATAAGGCGCCATGCCTCGCGCTAAGGCACGCTTTATCGCGCTTTTTTGCGCCTCATCACGCTTCACGCCTTAAGAAGACGGCTTGGTCTGTTTCATAACGTTGAAGCCACGCCTCGCGCCTTAGCAACGCCTTAGCGGCGCTAAGGCGCGCCTTTTAGAACCTTGAATGGTACTATATCAATTTGGATCCTAGCTTTAAGAAAATTTTATGGTTTATGTGTATTAACCAATAGGTATTTATTTTTCTTTAAAGGTTGAATTATCGAAACTACTAACTTTTGAATTTTTTTCTGTATAATGGCTCAACCCGATAATCATACACTGAGTTCTACTTTCAAACAAATGTTTGATCGATAAAAATTGACTGACAATAATTTCAATGACTGGTTTAGGAAACTTAGGATAGTCCTGAGGGTTGCAAAGAGACTAGATGTATTGGAACAGCCTTTGGCTCCAGCTCCTCCTCAAGACTCACCTAATGAAGTCTTGGAAGCATCGAACATTCAGTATGACCGTCATAATGAGGTCGCGTATCTTATGCTTGGCAGTATGAGTTTTGAATTGCAAAAGCACTTTAAAATTCATTCTCCCCATGGCATGCTAACAGAACTGAAGTCCATGTTTGAGAAGCAGGTAGGTGCGAACTCTATGATCTTCTTGATTCTCTGCACGGTTGAAAAATGGAGGAGGGTAAATCCGTGAGCACTCATGTACTTGAGATAAAAAGTTACTTGGATCAACTTGAGCGTCTCAACTACCATCTTCCACAAGATGTATGTGTTGGCCTGATCAACAGATCCCTTAATAAGGAATTTGTTGAATTTGTGCGTAACTATAACATGCATTACACGAGGAAGACAACAAATGAGTTGCATGCAATGCTTATTGATTATGAGAAGGGTTTACCTAAAAAGACTCATGCACCTCAAGTATTAGCAATACAAGGTGGCATAATTAATAAGCCAAACAATCCTCAAGAGAACAAGGGCAAGGGTAAAGGCAAAGGGAAGGGTAAGCAGGTTATGGCTTATCAACTGAATCCCAAGAAGTACCCTCCTAAAAAGAAAGATAATTCTGGAAAGGATCAAGCTTGTCACCACTGCAATGAGGTAGTGCATTGGAAGAGGAACTGTCCTCTCTACCTTCAAGAGTTGCAACAGAAGAAGATAAAGAATGTTGGTCATGTCACCAGCACTTCAGGTATCTTCATGATAGAATTATTTTCTTTTCCTCATAAATATAATTCATGGGTGTATGAACTGGATGTGGTACTCATATTTGTAACACATTACAGGGACTTAGAGGAGCAACGAAGTTGGCCTATGGAGAGCAATACTTGTACGTGGGAAATGGAATACGTGCAGCTGCTGAAGCTATAGGAACTTTTGATTTAGTTTTGCCTTCCGGCTTAGTACTAGTATTAGACAATTTTCATTATGCACCTTCTATAATTAGAGGTGTCATTTCAGTTTCTTTGTTAAAAGATAATGGTGATGCTCATACATTTACAAGTTATGGAATTTCAATTTCTTTAAATAATGTCTTTTACTTTAATGTTATTCCTATGAATGGTGTGTTTGAAATTGATATGCATGAACTTGTGTCCAATGATAATAATAATTATGTCTTTAACATTAGAAATAGGAGAGTCAAGTCTGATTTGGATTATACTTATCTTTGGCATTGTAGGCTTGCTCATATAGGCAAGAAACGCATTGAAAAGCTGCAACACGATGGGATTTTGCAATCTATCAATGGTGAATTATTTGATAAGTGCAAATCTTGGAGGGAAGATGGCAAGGAAATATTTTCTGCATTAAACGCAAAGGACTTCACATCTACTTGGAATAATCCATACAAACGTATGTGGTCCACTTAGACGTTATGTTATATTTATTTAATTAAACATAAACATGAAGTTTTTAAAACATTTAAGGTTTTCAAAAATGAAGTAAAGTTACAACTTGGAAAGAAGATTAAGTCTCTTCGATCCGATAGAGTTGGTGAATACATAAGCCAAGAGTTTAAACATTACCTTAAAGAGTGTGAAATTGTCCAGCAGCTCACTCCTCCATATACACCACAACACAATGGTGTGTCTGATAGGAGAAATCAAACATTATTAGACATGGTTCGATCTATGTTTAATCTTACAACTCTATCCTTATCCTTTTGGGATTATGCTTTAGAGACTATTGTTCGCATTCTTAATATGGTTTCAACCAAGAAGGTTGATAAGAATCCATACGAATTATGGTATGAAAATCTCCCAACTTGTCTTACTTAAAGGTATGGGGTTGTGAGGCATTTGTTAAACGTGAATTGCCAGATAAACTCCAACAGAGATCTGTTAAGTGTATCTTGGATACCCAAAGAAAACAATGGGTTATTATTTTTACTATCTACCAAAAAAATTAGTTGTTGCTAGGTATGCTTATTTCCTTGAAAGGAATCTCATATCTCAAGAATTTAGTGGGAGAGCAATTGATTTGGTATATGATCAAGAAGATACTTCACCTTCTGAAAACATTATCCAACTTCAAGAGGATCCTGAAAGTCTCGCCCCTCCAACTGAAGTTACTCTATTCGTAGGTCTGAAAGGACTATACATGCTCCTGAACGATTATGCCTAAATGTAGAGGTCAAGGAGTATAGTTTAGGGGATCTTAATGAAGCTGCTAACTATAAGGCTGCCATAGCTGATCCTGAAAAGGAAAAATGGAAAGAAGATATGAATGTGGAGATGCAATCCATGAAAGATAATGAAGACTGGGTTGAAGAGGACCTTCCTTCTAATGATAAAGTTGTTGGCAGAAGTGGCTTTTCAAAAAGAAGATTAACATGGATGGTAAAGTACACACCTATAAGGCTCGTCTAGTAGCAAAGGGCTATACTCAAACCTTCGGGATTGACTATGAAGAAAGATTTTCTCTTGTAGCAGACATTAGAGCCATTAGGATTCTTATAGCCATAGCGGCGTACTATGACTATGAGATTTGGTAGACGGATATCAAAACCACCTTCTTGAATGGTCGTCTTAAATAAGATATCTTTATGGAGCAACCTGAGAGGTTTGTGAATCTACAATTTCCAAAGCAAGTATGAAAACTTCAAAGATCCATTTATAGATTGAAGCAAGCATCAAGGCAATGGAACAAGAGATTTGACGAGGAAATCCAGAAATTTGGTTTTACTCAAAATCTTGATGAGCCATGTGTATACCGTAAGGCCAGTAAGAGCAATGTTACTTTCCTTATCTTGTATGTTAATGAAATATTTGTAACACCCCGCCTTATCTGACCACAATATTGTCCGCTTTGCCCGTAGGCTCACGGCTTTGTTTTTGTGGCCTCATTTGAAGACTTCCCGGCATGTCACCCAAGCCAAGATTACTCTCATGAGAACGCTTAACCGCCAGCCCTAAGAACTCCACCGTAGTAGACCACAAACGCGTTGTGTCATTGTAAGGCGAATGTTATCTTATGAGCCCAAAGATCTCTCGTGCCACAACCGATGTGGGATTTGCCTAAGGTGTCACAATCACCCCCTTAGGGACTCATCATCCTCGATGAGGTTTGCCCCACCATCCCGAACGGCTCAGGACATCTCTCCAGGCCACAGCCGATGTGGGATTTGCCTAGGGTGTCACAATATTGATTATGGGAAAACATATTCCAAGTTTACAAGAGGTTAAGCCAAGGATTTAGGAGAAGCAACATATATTCTAGGAATCAAGATCTACAGAGATAGATCTAGGCGGTTGATTGGATTAAGTCAAAGTGCTTACATTGATAAAATCTTGAAGAGATTCAGGATGCAAGATTCCAAGAAGGGATATCTTCCAATGCAAGTAGACCTTGGCTTAAGTAGCAAACAATGTGCTTCCACACCTGCTGAGGTGGCACACATGAAGAAGGTTCCTTATGCTTTGGCTGTAGGATCTATCATGTATGCAGTGAGATGCACAAGATCTGATGTGGCGTTTGCACAAAATATT
Source organism: Chrysanthemum lavandulifolium (assembly GCA_022545495.1). Lineage (NCBI taxonomy): Eukaryota > Viridiplantae > Streptophyta > Magnoliopsida > Asterales > Asteraceae > Chrysanthemum > Chrysanthemum lavandulifolium. The sequence continues at coordinate 264,932,959 of CM040239.1, read as the reverse complement.
ACAAGCCGGTATCAACAAAATCCAGGTGATAATCACTGGACTTCTGTTAAGAACATTTTCAAGTACTTAAAGGCTACTCGAGATATGTTTCTAATGGGAATCCAAAGGCAGAACTTGATGTTACAGGTTACTGTGATGCATCCTGGCAGACTGATAAAGATGATACGAAGTCTCAGATGGGTTATGTCGTTGTTATCAATGGAGGAGCAGTGGATTGGAAGAGCACGAAGCAGAGTACCATAGCGATGTCTGCAACATAAGCTGAGTACATAGCTGCTTCAGAAGCTGCGATGGAAGTTATTTAGATTAGGAAGTTTATTTCAGGGCTTGGTGTTATGCCCTCAAATGAAGAGCCTATGAAATTGTATTGCGACAATTCTGGAGCAGTTACATTCGCTAATGAACCAGGAGTTATGAAAGGCACCAGACACTTTCCTAGAAGATATCATTATGTTCGAGAACAAGTCGACATTGATAAAATCAAACTACTCAAAGTTCACACAGATGACAATCAACTTGATCCCTTTACGAAGGCTTTACCTATGGCAAAGCTTAATCAACATGCTGAGAGCATAGGACTTCGTTTAACTGATAGTCTCATGTAAATTTGTGATTAGTATTTGGATAAAGGATATATTAAACAAATTGTTTTAATGAATTAAAGTACTTAATATTTTGTTTTCATTTATAATAGATTGTATCCTATATTTGCGTGTTTAAATCCATGAATAACTTGTGTTATTCTAAATTGTCCAATGTCGATTAATCATATAGGAATATGGTTAAAATAAGACATACTGAGGGATTGGATAAAATATACTTTGTGTATTGAGGAAGGTCCTGCCAAACTCCATGATATTCAAAATATTGCATATTAGACTTATCCCAACAGGCATGATTGTACTTTATGGATCTTTGTCATCAAGTAAATCATGTAAATGATAAATTTATTTATCCTTAGACTTGAGACACAAGCCGGAATGGTCATGGATAGAGCCCATTTCTGTAAAATAGTCTACCGTTATTCGTAACTAGTAGTCATAAGGGCTGTTTTCAGAAGTGTTGTGAAATTCATGAATTACGCTTGTAATCAAGATAGAATTTGTTCATTTGAATTTGTTTTGAAGTATAATACTACAGGACCTCTCGTAGGGTTGACAAGATGATTGTATTGCCATGCCCAATATTAATCTGGAATACGTCCCGATGATTTGGTAATCTTGTTCAATCAGAATATAACGAGAAGCACAACAATTAAATTTTGGAATGACTAAGACTCATATCCATATTTAACATTGTATTTGAAACAAAAGGATAACATAATGATGAATCATTAAAATGTGCTTCAGGAAACAACACTCTAGTTGTTTTGGGGGCATTGACGTGTTGCTAGACGCTAACCAATGTCATTATGTATATTAAAATATGTCTAAGTGGGAGTTGTTAGTTTATGGACAATAAGAGCACACAGTGTGGGATTCTTTATCCTTCGCCATTCCAAGGTGACATCCTTGCCATAGCTAGCCATGACACCGCCCCCTCCTCATCCTTCGCCACTTTTACCTTCGTCGTCTGCATGACGAAGGTGAATCTGTCCTTTTTGTTAGTGTTTTTTTTTTCTTTTCTCTTTTTTATACTTGTAATGTTTGTATTTTTAGGAAGTGGTGGACCTCAAATGAGTAAGTTGAGGTTAGTTGTGAGTGAGAGGGTTAGTTGTGGAGGTTTGTTATAGTGATGTGGCACCCCGTAGGCCCCGAATGAGTAACTATGGTATGTCATGGCACCTAATACTCTAATTAATAGTCGTATGTCTGGTTCAAACTCGAGCCTATGAGATTGCACGTGTTTCGTATGAGATTCAATTATAATAATTAATAAATAATAGTTATGTTTTAATTATTAAATCACAATTAACAATAACGGACGTTAGTACTTAACGGACGTTAAAAGTTAAGAAGATGAACTAAAGAGAAAATAGCCTAGGAGAAGGTTCTAGAACCCTTCTCCTTGGGCTATACGACCGGCCATAAGGATCCAAGGGTGAATCCAATTCCAACTTGGACTCCAAGCTATTCCACTATATAAAGAAACCCATTGTTTCATTATTGGTATAATCCTTGGAAACCTTAAGCAAGCCGTTCTTCTCTTCTTTCTCCCTCTTGTCCCTTGGCCGATCGAATTACACAAACCTTAGGGTTGTGCATTCGACTTTGAGGATAATCAAAGTGTTTGGTTTGTTTTCATGATCCTTGAACTAGCATTCTAATTGAATCGCTATCTATACGCTTATGCAAGACTATAGAGAAAATCCCAATTGGATTTTTGGTGAAACCCTAAATTGATTTAACCTTAGTCGATTTTAAGTAAACCCTAATCTTAGGGTTTGTGATTTTGATTGTTTTTTTATTCGCGTGGAAGCTAACAAGGTACGTTTTCATTTATTTTATGGTTAATTAATTATGCTATATTGATCTATGCTTCCGCTGCATGCTTTGTGATTATTTGTATGTATTTAATATGATTACTAGATTACATATTCCAATAGTTAATTCACCCAAGTCGACCGCAGCTTTTTCATAATCATCTATATGTAATCTTTAAGCCTGTTCTTGTTAATAATCCAGTACTAGTATTTGCAGTAATGTTGATTTGTTTATTGTATTTTTAATATTACATTTAGTTTTCTAAATTCTAATCCATTGAATATCTGCAGTGGTATACTCTGTCATTTCGACATGCGTTTGCCGTAGTGAATAATTTTGATGGATTTTGGAGTGGTTCATTTCGAATAGTTATAGATAGTCTTTTCATCTAACAATTGGCAAATGAAGTTAAATACGTATAGTAGTAGTATTGTGTTAATATTAAAAACTGCAAACTGTATGTTCAATCATCTTTTTGCTCTTTTCAGTGTACAAAAAACTTTAAGGGTGCGTTTAGTTAGAGAAAAAATTATCTTGTTTTTTAATTCTAGTTTTGTAAAAAATCGGAAGGGAAATTTATCTCCACAAAACACTTGAAAAATATAAAAACGCGTTTAGTTGATGTTTGTATTTTCAATTTGAAGAAAGGGAGGGAGGGTTGTGGGTTAGAAAGGAAAACAACTAAATTTTGTTCTGTAATTTTCCTTGTTAATTTAGGAAATATGAGATTTCGTGTTTTGCAACACGTTGATTTGAACGTGATCTCTATTTTTCTTGTTTTCTACAAAATTTTTGTGGAAAACAATTTTCCCCCAACTAAACGCACTCTTAATTGTATACCCGGTATAATGTCTACTTACTCTTATACAGGTCTCTTTGTGTAGTTGTTATCACATGATTTTGTCATGGAGATCGAACCTCATTCCTTGCCCGATTCTTGATTGTTTTTGCAAATATTTCACTGTGATAGCAGGTTAACTAGGTTAATCTTGTTTCTAAAATGTTAACCGCTTCTTTATAACTAACATAAATTTTGTTGCATTTAGGTAGGTGCATCCACACTTGCTTCTTTTTAATTCTTAAATTTTGTTTTATGGGTGCAGGAGTGAAACTGGAACATGAGAAGATATGGATGCTATTAACCATAACAAGTTTTCAAGTACCTAATGCATCATCTATCATTTCTGCACTTCAAGCGAAAACTATTTAGGATGATTACTAGCAAGATTCGTAAAAAAAAAATTGTACTATTTCATTTTAGCTTCTTCTTTTTGAACCTGAGCTTGTTTTTGCATTTTTTTACTTTAAGTAATACCTGTATACTTGACTTTTACTTCTATTACGATAATGAGAATGATGTTATACTTGTACACTATATATTTGTTCCAAATTTTATATGGAATGAAATCCTCTCAAGTTGAGAATTACAACTTGACACAAGTTGGATGATTGTGAAGTTCATTTGATTTGAGCCACTAGATCAAATCTAATGGCTCATAATGCCCCAACCTGAGTCAAGTTGTACCTCTACTTGAGAGGATCCCATTCCGTTTTATATAGCTAAATCAACTTGTCTAGGTTTTAACAATTTTAATGTCCTATTTCATTAATGTATTTTGTAATGTCCTATTTCATGAATGTATTTTGTCTTTGTTCAGGTAGGAGTGGGTATTATGTGAAGTTGTAAACATTTATGCATTTTTTCCACAATTTTTTGGTGTAAACAATTATATTTTTTCCACGCTTGTTTGTGTGGAGTATTGTTCCACTTTATACACACTTTTTAATGTGATTTTGCCAAAAATTCCCCATTTTTTTTCAAGGACGAAGACAGTGGAGGGCTGGAGGGTGCTAGGCCACCCCCAACAGTGGCGGACCTATCCTATGACAAGGTGGTTCTCAGAAACCACTTTAAAGATCGAAGCCTTTTCGAAGGTACGCATAAGAAAAATTAGAGCCTACCTTAAAATTAGATCGGGAGCCACCTTACATCTATGCGAGAAGAAAGAAAGACAAGAAGCAATTTAATATATAACATGAGTTGAGTAAAGAAACTGATATTTTTATTCAAAAATGGAGGTTTTGAGATATTTTTTCTTATGTGGAAGATGACCCAAAAAACAATAAAGGAGTACTTCTATTTTATTGGTAGTGACTTAGTAGTGTAATTTTATTGAAAAGTTTAGTTTTAACCTCTCTAGTTTGTAAATTATCAATTCAGTTATGCTTAAACTGTAATGATTACTCCGTAAATCTCTTTCGCAAAAGAACTAGGAGTACTACATTAGTTTGTATTATGATTGAACCATCTTCGCTATCATTTACGCCAACCTTTGCCCATTTTGTTCATTTTCTCAACTGACCAAGTAACTGTATGTTACTACCGAAAAAAAATCAGTGAAACCGTATGTCAAACGATTCAAACTTCATTCTAGCTTCTAAACCCCAAAAAATCGTTTTTTACTATCAAAAAAATAAAATAAAATAAAAAATTGAGCCCCTTAATACATATTCCCGGCTCCGTCATGAGGAACGTGGACTGAATAAATGTACACGCACCGAAGTGTGTTTATGTGCCCCAATAAATGTGTAAACTTAATTTGTTCGTTGTAGTGAACTTTTTTTTTAGTCTATATAACTAAATATATATATAAAAAAAAAAAAAACCCAAATTAATTTTTTTTTTTTAATATATTTGGGTCGACCCGACCCCATACCTCGCCTCACGGCGGGATTGGTATGTTGTTGTTGTTGTTGTTGGGTCGACCCGAAAACCGAACCGAATTCAAATTAAGTTTTCGGTTCGGTTAAGTACAATTTAAATTCGGTTCGGTTTTACTTAAATTTTTTTAACCAAACTAACCAAACCGAATAAACCAACCTGATAACCGAACCGATGAACACCCCTAATCTTCACTAACTATTGGTGGAGAATGATAGATTGATAGCTACAAAACTGGAACATTGTAAGATGACCCAGTACTGTTTGATGTCAAATTGCAGCCATCTTTACAGCTTTTCTTAGGTAGAAACCATTCATTTTGGGATATCATAAAAGCTTTTTGTATCCAATGGACAACAAGGAATATATTGTAAAAGGATTTTGTGATATTTATGTGTTTACGAAACATTGTTCTTAAAGGAAGTTAGCTTTGAGGTTTCTAAATTAAAGATTGATGGAAAGGTTTTATTGGATATGAGATTCCTCAAAACGGGTCGAAACAGGTTAGAGAAACTATTATATATCTATGTATCATACATACTCGGCTATGACTACAAAATTATTCACCTTACTTGCATCATTGCACGATAAGTTAAAGCTCAATCTATTTGCAGTTTCGCCTGACTACACCTAACTAGGATATTGAACACCATAAGAAAGTGATTTGATGTCGCTATTGGCTATCGATCTATTAAGCAAGTATAGAACTTGATTTGCATAAACAAAATCATTTGTTACAAACTAATAAAGTTGAGTGACACAAATATATATATCATCCTACTAATTCTTTTACTTATCTTCTTACTGTCAAATGTATATATTCTAATTGTGAATAATCATCTAACGGTGAATAAGAAAGCGGACAATATTACTAAATTTCAGTGGCGGACCCAGGAAACCAAGGTGGTTCCCTTCTTTAGTTGAGTTAACAAACATATTTTTAATCAAGTCGACAAAATAAACATGTCCGCAGATCGGGTCAGTTCAATTAATATATGCATCGTTTATTTTAATATGCTAAACTAAGCCAATTGTTATGCAATACTTTATAAATAACTTTTAACTGTTCGTTCAAAAAATAACTTTTTACTGTTACAAGTTAATCTTTTTATTGTTCCTTTAAACCTATAAAATTGCAAAAGGACCTAACTGTAGATAAACAATACTTATTTAAACACCATTTTGACAGTTAATGTGTTCTTGGAAAATGGAAACAAATTTGATACACGTGGAGAAAAGTCAAGACATAAAAGTCACATTCCTTTCTTCAAGACAAAATTATACTAATAAATTAATTTTAGACCGGATGGCAAGGGCAAGGTGAAGGCAAGGTGAGTGGTGTGAGTTCCATGCCATCCCAAACCATGCTCACCTTACTCACTCAAATCAATGCACATTAAGGTGAACGACTCACCTCGTTGGTTTGCGTAAAAAGACTGGCCCACTTAATTATTTATTTAGTTTGTGAGTGTATGTGGGATATTTAGTGGGGATATTTTAATAAAGTTGGTATTTTAATGAAAGGTGAGGTAAGGTTACCTTGTCCACATTAAGGTGAGTGAGTGAGTGGAAGAGAGTGAGAGAAATGATGTGGTGATGGCAGATGTGACCGAGATTGAGGCATTGCCTTGCCTTCCAACCTTTACTTCATCTTCCCTAACTTCATTTCTCTATTTTTCTTTCATTTCCATTCATGTTCGTAAACTTCAGGTAACTCTTTTTACAAATCCACATGTTTTTTCACTTCCTTCTTACTCATTTTCATTTCAAGGTGGTTCCTTGCATTTTTTAAGATAGGTCCCGAAAAAAATCGCATATAGTTCATAAAGGATCTTGGTTCCTAAGGTGGTTCCCGGGCACTACCTATAATACGTATAGGTCCGCCTCTGCTAAATTTATGCCCATTGTTTGCATTTTGCCTTTTTAGTAAAAATATAACTAAAAGAAAAGGTAGGAATAACTATTGATTAAAATGCTAAATCTTAAATGTGGGTCTAAAATGGTGTTATGATGGCATGACAAGTTGTTGGTACTTTAAACTTTAAAAGCATGGAAGTATCATGCCCACGGGCCACGAACACATTGGTCAACAGTCGGTGTTTGTTTAAGTGAGGTTTAACTTTTATTAATTCAGTTGAATTGTTATCTTAAAAGCATTTAGGTTGTGTTTGGCACCCAGCTTTTTGGGGCTTATAGGGACATGAGCTTTTAAAATAAAACAATTTATAAAATAAGTTTCATTTGTCGCACAAGTTTATGGAGTTTTATGGCTTATAAAATAAGCAACAAGCCTCCATAAGTCCAAACTCATAGAAAGAGGCTTATAGGGGCTTATAGCTAGTTAAATTACTTAAATACCTTTAAAAATATAATGAATTATCATGTAAAAGCTGAAAATATATGTGAATTTAATTTAATGTATTTTTATGTGATTTTTACATTAATAAGTTTCAACTCCAACTTTATAAAAATATAAGCTTCAACTTTCGACTTATAATATAAGCCCCAGCCCCAGCCTAAGCCTCAGCTCCAGCCCATTACGCCAAACATACTCTTAGTATATGATCAAAGACTTGATATTAATGTGCCTAAATGGTTAATTGTTTTTACCATTTCCTATCAAGTTTTTTTTGTTTTGTTTTTCTTTTCATTTTTAAAAAAGATAAAAGGCAAAGCTATACTCATAATGCAGTAATTTGTTGTGATTTAAGATAATTTACATACTAAACTTTATCAACATACCAATGAATTAATCCCCACCCTCATTTGATGTAATGAACAATATTAAACACACTATTTTTGGCTTTGCAAAGACCGTTTGTCATGATCAACAATTGTCCATCAAGCAATAAGGTTGATAATCTTTATGGACTGGTTAGACGACGAAAGTCGGCGTTGAAGATAAATTGCTTGAGCAAAGTTTAAAAGAGATTGTAACCTGTTCTATTCGTGGATAAGTAGGTGGACACAAACATGAGTGACATGCAACAACAAAAATAGACCAACAACGACTACAATTCATCACACTTTTTATCATTTCCTTTTATAGTACTTGTTTTTAACTTTACAAGATTTTTTATCCCTATTATTTTGAATAAAAGTTGGTTTGTGGATGATTCGAAAATTGTATATTCATTAGTAATATTCTACAAGTTTTAAAATATGTTACTAGATGTGATTGCTTGAATTCTTATCGGTGTAATTTTATTGATATGTTAAAAATCACATGTGATTTACTCTGACTTTTTATTTTAGAGCAAGGTTGGATCAAGTGGTTAACACCCTTGTCTCTGGAGACAGAGGTCAAGCGTTCGATCCTCACATCTTGCAAGGTCGGAGGTCCTTTTCTACCTCTGGTAGAGCTAAGCAGCCTCTACCTAGGTAGGGTATTGTTGTCTACGTCTTAACCTCCCCCATACACCGTGGAAGACGGTATTGGGACCCATAACCCGTGGAAGACGGTATTGGGACTCATAACCCGTGGAAGACGGTGTTGGGAGTTACTTTTTTCTTAATGACTTTTTATTTTCCAGTTTTTTTATATCACGTGTGATTTATTATGACAGAAATTACATATCAATGTAAGTTTTCTTATTACAAAAATTAGTAAAAAATCACATGTGATATAATATGTCTCGTAAAAAATCACATGTGATATAACATGTGTCTGGTAATAATTTTTATATCACATGTGATTATGCATTGATTAAAAAAAAAAATCTTAATTAGTAGAACACATATTAGATGTTTCGCCATTTGATTTCAGGTTTTGATTAACCAAAAGAAATATATAATATCGCTTCTTTATCTTGATAGAGTAACACCAAGTATGAAACATACCAAGATTCATAAACCCATGACAATTTAACAATTTTTATAGATGGCCTAATCTTACACATAACAATCCAAATGCCAAAGACAAAACTGCACTAGGAACATGTGATGCATTCCGTTCTTGTTTTTTTAATCTTGACTACAACAAGAATCATATGCCGTCTATGTTTGTCTATCTTTTTCATCCTCTAAGCCATACGCGTTCATCTTGTCTTTGTGATGCTTGATTTTGTGCACTAACATCTTTGTTCCAAACTTCAATATCATCTTTGTAATTCGTTTTCTTGTTCTCTTGATTCCATTCAAAGTCCACGACCCCGTTCTGATGGAATTTCTCTAGAGTAGTTTTACAAGTGAAGCATTAAGAAGACACCGCAATCAACTGAATTAACCTTCATTATCCAATTCATCTTCATGATTACATTCTTCTTTGTCTTGACATCTTTTTGCCCTTTAATGTTGGTAGGATTCCAAATGTCTCGAAAACAGCTTAAAAAGGATGTTAGCCTATTAATCATATGTGATATTACACTAAAACAATATGTAAGTCCATGAAAAAAACGGGCGAAACAACAAGTAGATCTCAAAAGAAATAACGTTAAGCCAAAAGCATAGCCGCTAAAGGCAGCGCAACCGAACTCGAATTAAACACAAAATTTTCAAATCACAAAAGCATAGCCGCTAAAGGTTGCAGACTTTTTTTGGTACTCCGTCTCATACGTTTTTCCAAAGTCTGTTTATATTGATTATACACGGTTAATAGGGAGATGGTAGTGATGATGTGCAAAAATCAGGAAAAATGCCTATGCAAAATATTTTTTTTTTTTTTTAAAATCAAAAATGTTTATAACATGTCGTGTTACTCTACAATCTCATGTAATTATAGACAAAAAATAATCAACCCCATAATATCTTCAACGTATGTAATTTACCTTTATCATCATCAGGTTTTGATTAGGCTAATTGACAAGCCTATGCTATTATAGTTATTTTCAAAAGATCGCTTTACTACAATTCAAATAACAATCACATAACCAACTATCACACTTGATATACCATAAAAACGATACATTATTCACAATCACCTTAATAAACCTTAAGAAACAATAACAATCTTACCATTAACAACACACCTTTTTATTTGAGCCGTGAATAAACACTCAGAACACTAAATAATCCAAATTATCACTTGTGATATAATACAATTTAATTATACCAGTTAAAACCTAACATCTAAACACACATTTCTTAACAAAATGACAATAAGATCAACAAAACTTCAATTAACAGTAAAAATAACCAAGCTAATAACCATATGTTTCTTCACAAAATCAAAATAACATCCACAAAACTTCAGTTAACAGTGAAAATCGAACAAGTAATCAAACTTTTCTTCACAAAATCACGATAACACCAACGAAACCTCAAGCTAAAAGTAATAACCTAATCAATAATCACATATTTCATCACCAAATAGCACAATGAAATTAAAAATAAATAAATAAATATATAAAACAATTTTTCGTTTAAATCATCATTAAAACATCAATAATCATCATCTAAATATAAATAACAACATCAGTAGCTTAAAACACATAATACACCTATATTATCTAAAATACTTATATAAACCTTCAAAATAAAGTTAAAATAGGATCATCGTTACCATCAAAATAAAGTTAAAAGGTTGAAGGTGCATTTGATAAAGAGGTATACCGATTCCCATAAAATAAACGACATGACACATCTAAAACGGTTTATACCGTTATCTTTCGGACCCAGCCCAATTATAATTTCGGTATATACCAAAATTTACATAATACATATATATACTAAAGTATCCCTAATCTTTGCTTCTATAACATTAACGGTCCAACATATGCTTCAGGAACCTAAACATATCGACGACGAGGAAGGCGCACAAGAACCGTAATGTTAAGTTTATGATTTATAAAATACAATAAAACATAAAGACATCAAGAGTACACAGCGGAAGACTTAAGATCATAACAAATAAATTAATTAACTGAAAGCATGCGTAACGTACCTCTTGCGAATATCAAATCCCTTGAGCAAAACAAAGAAGTACTAATTGGTGTAAGAATAATGTCTTACAACCACGTTCTTGTACACACGAATTAACCAACGAATCAAGCGATTGCTAGATCTAACACAAGTCCTCGTTTAAGAAAAACGAAACCAAACTCCCTTACAAATGGGGTGTTCATTGAATATTAGACTAGAGAGAGAGAAGAGATCTAGGGTTAATTCAATGCACAAGTTTATGAAACCCTGAACCTAACCTCTTTATATACTAGTAGGTAAACTTAGGAACAAGTTTATGAATTAGGGCTTTGGAAGGGCCCTATGGCGCCATGTAGACAAGCCCAAAGGAAATCCATAACTTTTCCAAGTTTTCCATTTCTAGTCCTTTCTCTTTTCATTTAACAGTCGTTAGTCATTTTTCCGTTAAATACTTAACGATCGTTAACCGGACTTAATGTGCAATAATTAATCGTAAACATAAACATTAATTATTAACTTTAATTCTCATTCGCTAATGTGTGCAATCCGTGGTCACGAGTTCGAATCCGGACGTTCACATGTTTGTAAATATATACATTTCAACACTCCCACTTGGATATGTTTACAAAATGTGAAATGACATTAGTTAGCGTCTAGCAACACGCCAATGCCCCGGGACAACTCGTGTATGGTTTTCTGGAGAAAACCAAGTTTGATGATTCATCATCATATTCATCCTTTGTTTCTAATACCATGTTAATAAGAATATGGATCTCACTCATTTCTTAATTAACTATTCTGCATTTCTCGCTTTATATGATTGATTAAGATTAACAATTCTTCCGAACATATTCCGAAGACCTTGGGTATGGTCATACAAACATCTTAACAATCCTACGAGGGCCCAGAGTATTATACTTCAAAATAAATTTGAAGGAAACAAATCCCATTTTGACTACAAGCAGGATTCATAAATTTCGCAACACTTCGAAAACAACCCTTATAACTACCGATTCGTGATAGCGTTAGATTGCTTCACAAAATGCACTACATCCATGACATATCTCTTGTATCTCAAGTCGAGGATAAATATCCATGATATACTTAATGACAAAGATCCATAAAGTATTATCATGCGGATGGGATAAGTCCTATACTCAATCCATTGAATATCATCTGAAATTAGTCATGCTACGCATCAATATACTTTCAAGTATATTCTAACTAATACTCAGATTTGTCTTAATTAAATATCATTCCCATGTTATTGATCGACAACGGACTATTTAGAATAACTTAAGTTATTCAAGTATTTAAACATGCAAATACAGGATACAATATTATAAATGAAATTAAACGTATACCATACTTTAATTCATTATAAATAATAATTGTTTAACATCCTTTATCCAAATACTAAATAGATCAATGCATGAGAATACTAGTTAATGAATTTTGCCACAAGTCATGAAAATCATACTTGTTGACAAGGCATAATTTCAATTAACTTTGATCTATAGAAATTTTGAGAATACTTATTTCAAGAATTCAATAAGTGAATTTCTTGTATATGTTTACACATATCTTGATATTGTCATATCATTCCATAAGGTGCGTGATAACCTGAACCACCCTTTTATGACAATCATCTTTCAAAACTTTAAAGTTTTAAAGTATTCTTTATTCTTTAATTTATAATGCAACTATGCTCTTAGTTGAGCATATATAACTAGTCAACATGGTCATTATCAAGGATACCATGACTAGAATTGAGTGTCATCTCAATTATACCAGCATCATTGTGTACAACAATATACTCTTTAAACATCCGTAAACTTTGAACAGCTTATAGTGTAATGTTGGTGCCTACCAAAACTCAAGTTTGTTGGCAATGACAATTATGAAACAATTGTCATATAATCATCCATAGAATCTAGGAGCATCTCCGTTGTGGAATGTGATTCTAAATCCAAACATATTCCTTTAAAATATTTATTACACTAACAACTTTCAATGTTGTCAAATCATGTTGTAACCAAGCATGACACAACAATCTTACAACATGATGTACATGATGAATCTTCAAGTTAGACTTTAAGATCTCATTATATATCCATCATGTTCTATTAGACTCATTGATTTACCACATATGTTTATAGTAATAAACATATATTCCAAGGTTGTATGTCTTATTTCCAAATCTTACAAACTAAGTTTCATTCCCAACTAAAACTTAATTTAGGTGGAATGTAGTTGCCATACAACATATAAGATTTAAGAAAATAAAATAATACTCCCACTAGCTTTCAGAATACTTATGAGCTATCTTATTTAATTATTAAATCAAACATGGATTTAATATTAAACATAAGAATCATCTCATAGATGCATGCATATATCCATTCATGGATTCTTGCGGTTGTACATATTCAAAGATTATTTGAATTCATAAAACTCCTTTGCATTACTTATCGTCCTCATAAAGTAATTCCAAAACAAAGAGTTTTGATATTCATTGTCAAAATTTCATATCGATGAAACTAAGTATGACAATTATAATCTTTATACTTCTATTTAATGTATCTAGGAAAGAATATTTAATCATAGTTAATTGTTTAAGTATGATTAATATTATTGTCACTAGACATGCATTAAATATGTGTACAATATTGTCCATATGATTTCTACAAAAAAATTTAAACCACTAGGGTTTTCATCCTTTGAAGCAAATCATCTTCATTAAGATAAACCAAGTATCTAAAGTTGATTATCTTTATGGACAACATCTCTACATTCATAGTATGATTGATTTTCCACAATTCAACATTTGGTAAATTCATCATTATGATTAACAGGCTTACCATGATCCTGTAACTCATATTCCTCAGCATATTAAATATCTGAGATATCCTTACGGATCTATGAATGACAATTCCATCATATTAAGGTCTATCATATACATGTTTAGCCTCATCATGATATTTGCTAGTGCATTTTAGAAGATTATGTATTTTGTAATTCAATCTTTCAAGATCTAAACAAAACTCCCACTTGCCTTTAACAATTTAAAGATTACCTTTAAATAGTTTATCAAGTAAGCAACAATACTTGTTCTCTTTTGGGATATTACAAAAACATTGATGAGTTCCTAACATTAGTTTGTTACAACTCACTCTATAAGTAGTTTAACAAATTCGAACTTCATTTATAAGACTTAATGTGATTCATCACATTCCATAAAAATGGTGTCTTATTAATCTTCTAGGTTGGAGTCTTATTGAGTATATTCAATCTATACTCAATCTACTAACCTTGATAACATTTTGGAAGAAACTATAGTTATCTTGAATCAAACATGCCAATAGATTTTGATTCTTCTAATCGAACATACCATAAAACTATGGTATTTCTTAGAATTAATATTGTAAGATTAATCTAACAATATTTAAGATAACCATCTACTCTTTGGTTTATCCTATTTACCAACAAAGTAAAACTTAATGGTACAATAGAATTACCAAATCAATTGCATGCATTATAACAAGTATTCTTGACCAAGTCAAAAGACATACCGCTTATAATCCCACTATACGTTATTAGTCATTGATCAACTCATTGACTTCATGCATATGTCTTAAAACATAGCAAGTTAACGCCTTACTTTATATAGTAAGTCTTGTATAAAAGACTTCATGTTTGTGACTTTAAAAATCATAAACATTTATAATTAAAGTAATTATGAACACCACCTCAGGTTTCAATTAATATTTCAAGTTAATATTTACTACATATACTTAAGTCATTCAACGAATACTTAAATTCAAAGTAGTATTAGATTACTTCATTTAATTATGTCATTCCATGAAATGTTCAACGTAAGAAACTGCAAAATCATCCATGCTCGTTCTCACGACACGTGGATATTTTACCTTGGGCTATAATCTAGTTCACGTTCTCACGTAACATAAATTGTAACTACAAGTGTTTCTTAAATATTGAAAATAAAGTAGTCTTTGTTATCATCTTGACACATGTTCTTAATAGGGCAATCATACATATTTAAATGTATATTTCCTATTAGAACGTTATTCTCTTACTTTACAGTCAAGAGAATTCATTTAAATCATATTAATATGTGTTGTACCTTGCACACAATAAAGATTTCTCCCACTTGTGCGGAACAACATCATGTAGCGTATAAACAACACGATACACGCTCGTTTATTTGATTAATATGATTTGTGTCAGATATAACAAGTAGATGTAAGACTATATTGATTAGTAAGGAAACGCACATGACTCTCCTTAAAAACATAAGTTCCTACAATTGGAAAGTAATTATCTTTGAAGATAACTGGATTACTACACAGAAATAAGACTTGTAGCTCCACCTAATTAGAAATCAATAAAACAACTTCTTATTCAAGAATGCAACAAAATGCTCCCACCGAATCGACAACATTGTAAGTGTTGCATAACCAAATGAAAACAACTTGCTTGCTTTTTACTTTCCTACACCTTTGAAGAACCATACGTAATCATTACTAAGGTACTAAAAGGTGTATTCTACTCTGTGAATGATGGGTTATCCATCAATGTTATTAACTTGAAAAATTGGGTATGCAATTTCTTCCTTAACAGGTCTACCATCCCCATTTGGTATGTAGCACCTTTAAAGGTTAAAGTAAACCAACTAGATAAATTAAGCTAGTTTTCCTTTTACCAATTTTCACGGTAATTTGTCTAGCTTCTAATTTTGTAACTTATATACATGTTTTTCAGTTAACCAACATTCATGTTTGTTACAAAAGGATTCATTCACCTAATGAAGGTAATGAAATCTTTATGGAAAATATGACGTGCAATTCATTGCTATGAGTTACATTAGAATTTAGACAATTCAAAACGTTCTATTATACCTTTCTCATTCATGAAAAGGAATAGGATTGAGTCTAATGCTTCTCCCATGGAAAAGAGACTTGTTTGTCTTTTCAGAAATTATTCTCGATCAAACATTTGTTTGAAAGCGAGAATGGAGCAATTTCTCGATCAAAGACTAAACTTTGTTTACTGGTTAAATGTTGCAATTATACATTCAAAAGAATTACAAAATTCAATTTTAGTATTTTTGATAATTAACTAGGATCCAAATTGTCATAATCTCATCACATCAGTTGATCTGCTAGTAATGAACCTTATACAAAGTGGTAGAGCTTTTGCTCAATTGCCAATTTCAATTGCAATTCCTAGATTTATGGGATTTACATATAGCCAATTTCAATTGCCATGTAAACATGTTTTATCCCATCTTATGCCTTGAGTTGCCAGTTCTCACTACAAAATTCAATTAAGTTGTCCAACTTAAGAAACGCAAAATCGTCCATGCCCGCTCTCACGACACGTGGACATTTTACCCTTTGATTATGATCTAAGTCACGATCTCACGCAAATAAAAGGTAATCTTAGGTGTTTCCGTTTCGTTGGATGGCATATAACTTAAATTAAAGGATAATAATTTTGATGTTAAATCAAATATGTACAAAGATGTCATGCATTCATCTTCGTAACATAGGTTTTATTAAAACATTTATATCTTGTTTTAATGTTTAAGTTTTCATCATCAAACTTTAATTGAGGTATTGGTTTCACCAATCAAGGAATTTAGTGTTAATTATCATCCATTATACCGTACTTTTGCATAAGTGTAAACACTTAGTGTTTCGGATAATTACCACCTAAGTGGCGCATGGAATCAACACTAATTCACCCTTAAGGCGAGCTTGCACATTTAATGACTTACTAAGTAGCTCCATTCAAACTTACAGAGGGCGAGGACTGTGCACGCGCTAAAGCACAACCTTAGACATCCTTTCGGTGACTGTATGCACTTCTTTAAACCCCTTTTATTAGTTCATTCTCATGGGTGAGCTGTTCGATCATTTGTACCAAAGTCATCAATCAATTAAACGATTATGATTACTATTCTTAAAAATACATGTTTCACCATTGTTTAGGTCGGTTTATTTTTCTTGTAAAAATACCCTTGTTACACATAACAAACAAGCATGTATTTGTAAAAATAAACAAATAAACAATAAATGCATAACAAATAAAAGTCATGCATATCAAATAGCCACATGCAAACGTATTTGATAAATCCTATTAAATTAATAATGATGGAGGTCTTCCCCAATTTTAGATCTATCAAAATTTAGTGTATATCACTTAAACAAGAAAGACATACAATAAAAGCAGATCCATGATAAAACATGCAGATAATTATCATGGACATAAAATTACACTTAACAATTAATGCAATTAAAACAGAGTTACGCATATACACATAAAGTTGCATGCATCTTAGGGTTTCTAATCCAATTAAAACATTAGTTTACAAAACCCTAATTATGGCACCAAATAAAACCCCTCAAAATTAGGGTTTAGGTTTAGCAAACCCTAGATCTAAGTATACAAATAATAACACATTCATGTTTATTTTAATTATGTGTTTCAGTAATTAATTAGTTGTTATACAAGGCTCGTGATGCCACTGTTAAGTTTATGATATATAAAATACAATAAAATATAAAGACATCAAGAGTACACAGCGGAAGACTTAAGATCATAACAAATAAATTAATTAACTGAAAGTATGCGTAACGTACCTCTTGCGAATATCAAATCCCTTGAGCAAAACAAAGAAGTACTAATTGGTGTAAGAATAATGTCTTACAACCACGTTCTTGTACACACGAATTAACCAACGAATCAAGCGATTGCTAGATCTAACACAAGTCCTCGTTTAAGAAAAACGAAACCAAACTCCCTTACAAATGGGGTGTTCGGCTGAATATTAGACTAGAGAGAGGAGAGAGAGATCTAGAGTTAATTCAATGCACAAGTTTATGAAACCCTAGAACCTAACCCTCTTTATATACTAGTAGGTAAACTTAGGGAACAAGTTTATGAATTAGGGCTTTGGAAGGCCCCTATGGCCGGCCATGTAGACAAGCCCAAAG
Organism: Chrysanthemum lavandulifolium; assembly: GCA_022545495.1. Taxonomy (NCBI): domain Eukaryota; kingdom Viridiplantae; phylum Streptophyta; class Magnoliopsida; order Asterales; family Asteraceae; genus Chrysanthemum; species Chrysanthemum lavandulifolium. Next base: position 264,914,936 of record CM040239.1, on the reverse strand, counting down.
GAAATCCATAACTTTTCCAAGTTTTCCATTTCTAGTCCTTTCTCTTTTCATTTAACGGTCGTTAGTCATTTTTCCGTTAAATACTTAACGATCGTTAACCGGACTTAATGTGCAATAATTAATCGTAAACATAAACATTAATTATTAATTTTAATTCTCATTCGCTAATGTGTGCAATCCCGTGGTCACGAGTTCGAATCCGGATATTCACATGTTTGTAAATCATCATTAAAACATCAATAATCATCATCTAAATATAAATAACAACATCAGTAGCTTAAAACACATAATACACCTATATTATCTAAAATACTTATATAAACCTTCAAAATAAAGTTAAAATAGGATCATCGTTACCATCAAAATAAAGTTAAAAGGTTGAAGGTGCATTTGATAAAGAGGTATACCGATTCCCATAAAATAAACGACATGACACATCTAAAACGGTTTATACCGTTATCTTTCGGACCCAGCCCAATTACAATTTCGGTATATACCAAAATTTACATAATACATATATATACTAAAGTATCCCTAATCTTTGCTTCTATAACATTAACGGTCCAACATATGCTTCAGGAACCTAAACATATCGACGACGAGGAAGGCGCACAAGAACCGTAAGTGTAAGTATGTTGTTTTGTTAATAAAGCTAGAATGATATATGGATGATGAATCCTGTTTTGCGTGTATTTCTGTAAAATATTGTTTATATAATTAGTATCATCACAAAAAAGGAAATGGACTTAGCCACTTAGGCACCAAATGTATCATAATATATAAATTATAATCCTATTTTTTTATTTGTTGGCAACTTTTGGGCAAACACATCTATGGTTGTCCAAATTGCAAGAACTGTAATTTGCAACATCAGTCGTGTAACTGTGGTAATTTTGGCCTTTTATTCATCAGTTACCGTAACTTATTTAGGTTGTAAATCTTATAGACTTATCTAAAAAGCAAACGGGTCAAACAGTTCGAAAGCTATGCTGCTCATGATATGTTTTGGAAAGCTAAAATGCTGGCCCTAGCTACATGTGCTTCATGTGTATGCTTATATTGAGAGGGAAACATGTTATTATGGTACACATTCAAGTCATTCTAGTTTGACATGAGTAGCAACTTCTAATGCATGTTAAATGTGCTATATTCTTACAGAACATGATTATACTACATCAAAAGGGTACCAGTAAATGTATGATAAGTTAATGAAAAAAAACAAGTCTCTAATAGCAAATACAGTATATGATAACAACAAACGTTTTATTAAACGAAAATGATGCCAAAGGGGTCTGGATAAATCGACAGCTTAGCATCATTTGCCTTAGTCAAGTAATAATATGTGATATGTTGCGGCCATAGGGTTTTGCTGAAGGAAGTGATGCATGTAAGATGTCTTTGACACCATCATTATAAACAGTTGAAGTGAAATACTTAAACCAGTCTTTCCAATAGTTTTCTGCACAAATGGAATATTCTGTTTCATGCTCTTTATGTTAGATAAAGTGTTTATAGTGTAACTTAACGTACATTTAACAAAGCAATAAATTCATAAGTATTTTTAAAAAACTCATTATTTATTCTACTTCATTTATTGTCATAATACATACGTTTTCATTTTATTCGGTTATTTTCTGTCCGTTTTTATCCGTTTTCATAAATCGTTCATTTTTATCCATTTTCATTTTAATATGTCCGGATAAAAACATATACAAACGGATAAAAACCGTTTTAACATGGATAATAAAAACGGTTTTTATCCGTTTTTATCTCTTTTTTTTTAACAGATTAAAATGAAAATGGATAAAAATTGATGATTTACGAAAACGGATAAAAACGGACAGAAAATAACCGAATAAAATGAAAACGGTTATGTATTATGACAATAAGTGAAGTAGATAGAGTATAATGAGTTTTTTTGTAAAATACGTTATGAATTTATAGCTTTTTTCCTACATTTAAATGTATTCAAAGTGATAAGTCAAATGATCAAACATTGTGAACATCTTGAGATAGTGATTGAAAAGTCCGGAAATGGACACGGATGTATTGGTTGAGCCACGTACATATAAGCCAAGAAGACCCGACTTCCTCGAGCAACCTTAAGAGAGATACTCCGTTTTGACCCACTTTAATATATCACAGTACTTGATCTGATGCAATGATCTTTTAACCTTTAGGGGGACGGAGTGGTACGCTACTACCCGAATTGCCACGTCACATCTATCCAATAAAAACCCTCCAACTCAAAACTACCCAATGCCGATTCATACTCCCCCGACTTCCTTTTTGAAGAATTGCTTGTCGCACCGCCAATATCTTGAAAACATTCTTGCTCCGTCCATTTGTCATGACCTCTGACAACCTCTCACGCCAAGCTATGAGCAAATTGTCCTTTTTGTCAGTATAGTAATCCTTCTCGACTTGCCTCACCACGCCCAAGTCATTGCACCCATTAGCCTTAGACGTTTCTACATTATATACAAAATAATAAAAAGTATAGCTTAAACAAAATAATGTAATTGTAAATAATAAAGTATAGATTATGTAAAATAAAAGTATAGCTTGTACGCTTGGAGGTAGTAGCCGTTGAAAATACCCATGGCCGTGTTCATTGTTTTCCACTTGGTATTCAACGATGAAAACTTCGTGAAGTCGATCCCAAAGTTGCCTTGTAATGCTAGAATCCGTTTCCAAAACCGTCGGACTTTTGTTCATTACCGACAACACCACATTCGGAGATTTAAATCCATGCTTTCGCCAAAGCCTCTCTTGTGCCGGCGACCAAACTTCACGGGCCTCCTCCGCAAGGCTTTTTCTTCCTCTCGGATCGACTTCTTGAACGCCCTCATCTTCGTCTTCTTCGCTTGGTAGTTGTTGTGTTTGGCACGCACTCTACGTCTTCGTCATTGTTTTCGAACAGGAGAACTCGCTTGTAGTAGTGATGTTGTAGTGTTGTGGATTCATTTGAGGAGGACCCATATTATATTGGTAAAATTGATGTGGAGATGGGGGTTGTGGAACGTAAAATTGATTCGGAGATGATTGAGAATAAAATTGGTTTGGAAACGGAGTTTGTTGTGGTTGCGGTTGAACGGGTTGAGACCGATCTTGACGCGAGGTGGAAGTTTTTTTACCTCTTCTTGGATCAATGGTTTTGTGTTTTTAAGAGATTAGTGTGTGTTTTTTTTTGTGAAAAAATGAGTTTGTGATGTTTGGTTTTAAAGGGATTTTTTTTTTTTTTTTTTTAATTTATTTAATGTATACCAGCCAACGGCTAGTCCCCAACGTTAGAAATTTTAGAAAAGTAACACTTTCACCGATCGGGCTTGGAACCCGAATTCTTTCACCGATTGCGCTACCCGATTTACTCGGGATGGTGTTACCGATCGGGTAAGGGTACCCGATCTCCTACCCGTTCACCACTCCCTCCCCCCTATAGGTGAGTTATTTTGGTAAATTATGTCAAATATTAACTATAAAGATAAGTTGCATGTCAACAGAAAAGTGAATGGAAACATAATATACCAGGTGCATAAAAATCTACAATGAAACAATGGTAATGCTAATCATCAATACTTATGGTCGAAGACGATATCACAAGAGATGAAGCAAATGTTGCAGTAGTGTCACCAGTCAAGTGCCGTTTTAACCTATCCAAATCACCCGCGACATCAAGCATTGTCAGTATACTTGATGGCAACTCTTGTGTACACAAAATGTTCAACTCCAACAACTCCCAGATAGCGACTTCCCACATTTTCCTTACATCGAGTAACTGGTCTCTTGTGGTTCGTACTAGTGTCGAGTCAACAACATGTTCCATGTTCTGATGGTGAAAGGTTTTATGGATATTTAAATATACGTATGTCCGGATTCGAACTCGAGACTTCGGGATTGCGCACATTACGTATGAGAATTGATGTAAATAATTAATATATATATAAAACTGTGGAAAACTAGAAGGGGGGTTGAATAGTTTTACCAAACTTCCTTTTAAATATTTAGATCGACTTATGTCAATCTATTTAATTGCTTATGTTGGACGTTGATAGATAGATATATAAAATGTGTAATGAAAGATAAAGAGTAAGAAGCACATCACCACGACACAAGTTATTTATAGTGGTTCGGCTACAAGGACACCTTCCTTGCCCTACTCCACTCCCCGAGTCACCTACTCGAGAGTTCGTAAGCACTACACCAATCTCCTTATGGCGGAGAAGCCTTCACAACGCCGCTTAACCTTTTCCAAGACAAAGCTAAATACCGAGTTCTTTCACACCAAGGTGAACCACACCTAACACAACGTCGCCTACCCTTTATACGGTGCTAGGCTAACCACCGAGTTCTTTCACACCAAGGAGAACTAATCCTATCACAACGTCGCCTACCCTTTATTAGGTACTTGGCTAAGCACCTAGTTTCATTACTATGGAGGAACTACTACCCTTCACAACACTACATCTAATATCAAGGAGATCAATTCCTTGTTACACCATCATCAAGGATATCACCATCCTTGGAAACAAATAAATACTTATATGTATAACGATGCACCTCATCGATTATACAACCTAGACATTCTTCCCAGTGGCTTGATTTGATTCATCGGCATCCTTCACTAATGACTTTGACACAACGCTTGGCATCCTTCACTAATGCCTTCGTCTTGACACCTTTAGCATTCTTCACTAATACTTAGACACGGATGATGGACATCTTTCACTAATGCTTTCATCTTGACACTTTCGGCATTCTTCACTAATGCTTTCAATCCAACATCTATGGAGAAAGGAAGAACTATCAACAAGAGAACCTTAGTTGTCTTGATGATGACGAAGCTTGGCAACTCATGGACTTAAGCTTGCGTCTTCAAGAAGTGGTGATCTCTCCTTTAAGAGGAACCTAGAAGATCACACAAAACAAAAGACAAACTACATAGATCACTTGGATCCGAGGTTAGAGGGTTAGAATACTTGGGGAAGTATGTGTAAAGTGATACATAGAAAGGAAGAAATGGCTCTCATTTATAGAGAAATTTCTCATTGTTCCTCGGATCCCACGGATCCTTCCACTTGGGATCCGCTAGCACAAAGCTAGGGATCCGTGGGAACTCCTCTTTGCCCATGGGTATTTTTGGTTATGGGTCATGGGTTATGGGTTGATCCATGGTTTTCTTTCTAGATACAATGAACTTGGTTAAGTGGTATATATAAAACCATGGGTTATGGGTCAATACCATTTGCTAGTTTATACCCATTTAGTATATACTTGTTTTTACCCATTTAGTATATACTTGCTTTTACCCATTTTAGTATACTTAGTTTAAGCATATGCTAACCCAATATGTAAACACTAGTTGTTGTACATATGTATCTAAATCATAAAATCACTTATACTTGTTTTAGTGTTTTATTTAAAAACGTAAATGTGTTAGGAAACTATTAACTCAAACTATTTACGTGTTCTATTTGTTTCGTTAAAATGATTTTACGTTTGTTATCGACAAAACATTAGAAGATCGTAAAATATAAATAAATGTTTTTACGGCTTATTTGTATTAACAATCTCCCTTTTGTTGATGACAAAACATAAAATTATTTTAAGGAAAGCTAAAATTGTAAGAGTTTGAATTTGTAGTTTTTACTTTTTCTCCCCTTTTGTCGAAACAAAAGTGTTAAAGAAACTAACACAATTTTATAAAAAAATGTGTAAAAATGTAAGGAGAGCAAGTGACGGAATGGTACTCGTCTTAACTCCCCTTGACGAGTCCATCCTTTGAAAGGGCGTCAAGGACATGACGTAAAATAAACTAATTGTGTTTTCAATTGAGTTTGCAAATGGTTCGTCTAAGTGACGAAAACGTGCTCCCCCTTAAAGATTGCAAAGTTGCAATGGGGTGTCATGAAACAATCGGATTAGGTTGCAAATGTTTTTGCAATTGCGTTTGACACAAAGCTCCCCCTAGCTTTATGGTGTCAAAATCTTCATGTGTATTTTGAAAATCTACAAAGTAAAGGTTAGAAAACAAGAGTATAGTGCAAACTTTCCTGCAAATAAAACTCAAGTTAGTAGAAATTTGTGTTTCTGTACCACAGATCCCGCGGTTCCCTTTATGGAGGGATCCGTATAGGCGTTTTGGAGGGATCCGGCTATCTGGTGACTGTTTCTTCAGCAGTGAAGAAATGTCAAGAAATGTTAATGAGGAAATGAGATATATGTCCAATGTAATAGGCACATCACACATAATAATCATATAATATAAGTATTCATTCAATAAAACAAGAGATACACAACCAAATCTCTAAAACTAAGAGAATGAACTTAGCCATACAAATACTACTAATGCTAATCTCATTACTAGACTTAGAATGTGACAATGTGCTTGAGTCTAGGGATGAGTGGACTTGTTGAATTGATCCAACTTTGCTAGAAGATGATTAAACATGAAATGTATCTCATTTCGTACTTTTTGAACAAGTCCTTGAGTTTTTAGACAATTTGGGCAAATATTGTCTTGGTTTGGACCCGGAGGGAAATGGATGTTTTGAGGGGGCTCAATGTATGTTTGCGGGTCTTCATTTTGAGAAGTAGGAAGAGGTTCTAAAAATGAGGGTGTAATGGAACTTCTTCCATATGATCAAGGTTGTTCCTTGTCTCCCATGATGGGCTAGTTGGTGTTGTAGGTGGTTCCCGATTCAATGAAAAGGTTAGTGAATGGGAGGTTCTTGGTGGTGAATGGAACAATGAATATATGTTTGGATGAGGAAGAGGCTCATTCAAGGAGTGTAGTCCATGCTCAATGAATGAAGGTTTTGATGGCTTGCTAGAACTAGCCATGTTTGGTTTAGAACTAGATGATCCTTTTTCTAGTTGGAAAGGTTTGATGCTAATCCTTGCGATTCTCTTAGCTTTTATTGGATGAGTTTGATGAGGTGGGATTCTAGAGTCATTATCTCTAACGGGAGATGTTTCGGTGGATGAAATTTCATGGATCATTTGACCATTTCTTTTGGATGATCCTATGTTTGAAGAGTTGTTGCTAAGAGCCTTAGTCATGGTGATGAAGATGCTAGTGTGAGCTTCTATTTGCTGATTTTTTAAGGGGAATTGAAGATGATGCCATAGATCTAAGGTTGTTTGGTTTATAAAGGATAATTTGAATTTGAAAATTAAATTCTTGGCCACTTAGAGGACTAAGCATGCTCTTGAGGTTTTGATCACTCTAGGAGGACAATTAATGTATGCTAAAAGTGGTTAGAGAACCAAAAGGTGACCTGAATTTGAATATAGGAGCGATTTATGCTTTTCGCATCTACGGATCCCGCAGATCCTTTTCAAGAGGGATCCTTTGGTTAAAGACCGGGATCCGCCATCGATGTGATTTAGGTGAAATTATTATGCTTTTGTAAGGTTTATTATTTAATGGACTTAATTTTGAAATCTTTAGCTGTTGGATATCTTAAATCCTTAACCATAACAAGTAATGGTGTTAAATGGTGGTTTTTGCCAAGAAAATTGACCTTGGGTAGTCTAACTATATGTTTGACAAAGATTTCATTTAATTTGATATGGAGAAATGGTGATAACAAGTCCTAGAAGTCAGATGATGTCCTAATAGGAATTTACTAAAATCCTTAAAAATAAGAAGAAATGAAAAACTAATTTTTGACCCTAATTTTGATTAAAAGATGATTGAGATCAATTTGCTAAAATTGAAAGATAGACCTAACTAAGTGCTATCAAGCGTGATAGATAATGTGTGAGTGTTGGAGCGGAATTATGGTGAGTTTTGACTAGTTGATAAATCAAAAATGTTTCAAAAATGTATCCTAGATAATAAGCCATGGATGAGAGTGAGATTTTCAACTATTTGAGAAAGACTTAGTTGGCTCTAGTATCTTATGTTTGACTTGTTAGAGGTGATCTAATAGACTGTTTTGATGTAGCCAAATCTATATTTCATATCAGATGCTATGGATCCCGCGGTTCCCTCATGGGAGGGATCCGGCTAGTTCAAAAGCTGGGATCTGCCCACTGCAGATCAGAGAACTTTCAGGAAATGTGCATCTTTGCACTTTATATCAAATTCTTTTCCTAGTTGTTTCTACGGGGACTAAATACAATAGCACAACTAATATAATGTATACCAAGGTAGGAAGAGCTAAAATTCCTAGAATGAGTGACGCCGACCACTCAAGGGTTCGTAAAATCTCATTTTCCAAGTACCTACGTTAGGATTGTTTAGTGCCAAGATATGGCAACACCTACAAACTACAAGCATAATTTAAATGTTTACAAACCATTGTTTGAAATTGTTCATCATACGTTTGATTCCTCAAACCTTACCTTTCTCCTCCTTCTTCACTTCTTCACCCGTCCTCCACTCTTTATCAAACTATCTTCACTTCTTCTTCTTCAAGAAATTGGCGAAGCATTTGAAGATTCCCTTGGTTTGTTGCAATTCGGGTGATTCATTAGGGATGTTTGGCAATTGGTTAATGTAGTCCAAGGGGTCAAGATCGATATTTTCGAATGGGTTGCTACTACTCCCTTCACCTTCTCCTTGCCTCTCTCTTTCATCCGAGGAATCCGTGGGTGGGTGTGGTCTCTTGCCTTCCACCATAAACCTTGTTGTTCTACCCTCGGTTAATGGTACCATATCCTTATTGCAAAAGCTATGATCAAGGGATTGTGGAGAAGGGTCTAATGCAAAGATGAATTTGGCGAGACGGGTTAAAAGCATTGCATACGGAAGCACCATCTTGTCCATGCTTCTAACACTTGCCATTCTCTTGACCATGTAGTAGGCAATGTAGAAGCGAGTTTCGGTCACTAGACAATAGATCATGAAGCTTAGGCATGCGTTGGGGTAATCCTTGTTTCCTACTAGACACACCACATTCTCTCTAATCACATCTTCCCATTTTCTATACAACGAGTACATCTCCGAGAGCTCCATTTGGAAAGGATCCCTATAGATCACTTTCGATTTCCTAGTAACCCTTGATGGGGATGCTCTTGGCAAAAACACGGTGTCTCTTACCGTGGTTGCTTTCGGGATTGTTGCGTGATAAATGTCGTGATGATCAACCATTGTGTGTAGTTGTTCCAAAGACCATTCATTTGAGTACATACAAACACCTTGATACGAAACCCCTATAATTCTTCCAAACTCTATAAGTGAAAGACTAAACTCTCGCTCATTGATGGTGAATTCAATTGAGATGGACCCATCATCATTTCTAATTATACCCATTGTTTTGTAGAATTCAAGCACAAAGACCGGGTAAATTTCATCGTTTATATCCAATAAACAATCAAACCCAATAGTTGCAAAAACTTCCCTTACGTCGGTATTTGCAAGAAATGATGGATCAACAACTCTACCTTCATGAAAGAGTCTCTTTTCAAGCAACTTAAAGGCCTTTCTATCGTCCGGACTAAGACCATCTTTCCTATGATACATGGGTATGTAGTGGGCGGTGTCTTGGTAATCTTGTTGCTTGTTGCTTGACATGATTGTTCCTAAACAATGCAACCACAATGTGGTGTTAATTGTGAATAGTAACCTAGAGGGTTTGATCACAATTTTGCTCAATTCATTTTTATTGAATTCAAGAAATGAGTTTAATTTGTATTAACAATGTTAATTCTTTGATTTGGGTTATCTTAGAAAACAATGTGGTAACAAATTATGACAAACCCATTTGAACCCAACCTCTAAAATGAAGAACTTGTAATCCTAGTAATCAAAGAAAGAAATCAACAATGTAGTGAAGATTATACTTACACAAGTGATTGTTATGCTTGAGAGAGATGATCAAGTTGCTCCTGTGAACAGTAGTTAGGTTTTTGTTCGTGAGTCTTTAAGGGGAAAGTAGTTTGTGGAACATCCACAGTGATCATTCTTTCATTTAAGTCGTCTTACATTGCGCTGGATCCCGTGGATCCCTCTCATTTGGGATCCGGCTAGTGTAAGTCCGTGGATCCGCATGACAAAGAAAAATTAGCTCAAGCATTCCTTGATACCTTTGATTTGGGAATTCTAAAGTGTTTAAAGTATTGATGTTTTAGGTTCTAAAACTTGTGTTTGATGTTTTGACGATGTTAAGCTAATCTTATTTGACGTAGTTTCTTTTTAAAGAATTGGTCATAATTCTTTGGTAATTGTTTTTCAAATATTATAATAAAATCTCTTAGATATTAGCTTTTCACATACACATCATAACATTAACTCAATGAGCACATAGATGGTTTTAGAGAGAAAGAGGGACATTCTAGTGAGAGAAACTTGTGGAATATTAGATTACCAAAGAATATCCAACCTCTACCTTGCAAGGTAGAGGGTATTTATAGGTTACAAACTAAACGACCTCCGACGGCCTGTGGATCGTGGATACAGTGGGTAAAGACCCGACCTTCTTCCATGGTGTTGCACTACACTATTATACGCTACTAACTAACTACATAAATCGTAACTAATGACCAATCTACGAGCTAACTTATACTAGATAATAGTTGGGGTGACCGACTCTTTCAACACCGGAATTTTCTAATTCCTAACAATCTCCCAAGGGAGGTCACCCCATATTTTACATTTCAAATCCTAGCATACTAGTCTTGACTTTGTTCTAGAGCTCAGACTTTCATACATCAACATCGTAAACTTGGTGCATAGGTGGTGCAACTTCAAAGTCCGCAAAGATTTGTACTTTATGTAGGAGGTCCATTTCGATTCACGAGATAGTAAATATGAGCCACTTTTGAGATCATCAAGAATCAACAATCTCGACACATCCTTTGTGGTGTTGATATTATGTGATATTGTGACTTTGGGACCGACATGCTCACATTCGGATCATGAAGTCTTCTTATCGAGTAGCGGAAGCATTTGTTGAATCATGATATTGGCGCAGCAGAAAGCGTAAGCTTGGTGTGAAAATATCGAGTCATTGATGCACTAATCATGATTTCATTTTATGATGAATGTGTTAAGTGAGCATGCGGTATGGATTGACCGCTTCATTCGATCACCGCAAACGCCGGGTGTACCGCATACAACAAGCTTAGCAACAAATCGCACGAAAGTGTCTTTGATCACTTTCGATGAATCGAGGTACACGCCCACGGTTCCCCGCTGATCAAGACAAGTATCGCCTGTGATCGTAGGATTCCTAAGAATCTCCTTGACAGGTTTCGCAATGTTCTAGTCGTTCTCAAACCGAACATCTCAAAGAAGACAACACGGAGTGAGTGAACCAATAATATTAAGTCCACCGATTGATGAAAAGAGATTTGAAAACAATCGTGTATTGCTCAATAGAAATTGTTTTTGCAATACAACGAAGGTTTTATTGAAAATCAATTATCAATCATAAAATACCTTTGCTTTGAAAATGAGTACACGGTCGATGTGCTAAAGAAAAGAGTTTTAAGCACATGCACCGGTTTTTCAAAGGTATCCGTCAATCCATAACTCGAACCGTGATTGATTCAAGAGATTGAATCGCCCCATTGTTTCTGCTCGGTTGTCACATGGTTGATCTATATAATAGATCTCACATGCCACCTACCAGAGCTTGTTTGATGTTGGCTCCAAGGCTTTCCATCTTCATTGTGAATGTGTAAACACATCACTCGGATGTTCCGCAATACCACAAGGATAATGCGAGGACTCAAGATATAATCTCTTTCCACATTGTGTGAAACAGAGTCTTCATTGAAAAGTGTCCTAATGAGATTTATTGATGATCTCGTGGCTCTAGACTCAATTTGTGCATATTTGGATCCCGTGTCGAGACTAGGGAGAGGGTCTCCTACTTCAATATCAACCATCTCTAAGAGAAAGTCGATAGATAATGTCGGTTCCCGTGAGAATGAAACAAGTCCTTTAAGAGGAACTTGAGTGGTTTGGAAAGTTGAAGTGCAAAGCGCCACCGGGTCCATGACGCCTTGTCTTCAATACCGATGTTACCATCAAGAGCATATGAATTGAACCCGGTTTCGCCCCTAAGGTTGAATAAATGGAGGGCTATTTGTTTTCACCCTTTTCTCATTCAATTCTTTTAATTCTTCAACCCTTCAAGGCTTACCGAGACTTCATAGCTAGAACCTTGTTGGGTTTATTCCAAGACTAGCTCGCCTTAGTCCGCACTCTTCCCATATCTCATTTTTCTCCTTTTATCATCATACCTAAGGACTTCTACACTAACTAGTGGATTGTCCCTGGGTAGATCCCTCCGGTTCTGGCGGATCATGGGAACCAATACCTAACCTTATCATCCTTATATCACCGTACATTAAAGTAAAGTTGGTCGGTCTATTTGGTATTGTTCATCTGCCATAGGATCCAATAGAAACCATTTGAAAATCAATTCAGATACTTGTGATATATTATCAAAGCATTTTGTACCTGAATTGTTTTTGATAATTTTAGAACGAGAACTCCCCCTCAACATGTGCATCAAGTATTTGAAAATGTTTTGCACACGGAGGCAAGAGAAAGAAATTACTTTGATTACCATTTTCTAAAAAAATCACCATCACTTCCTTGATCAAATCAAGTAGATAAAGCATTTCCAGGAAGGATGAGGTTTCCATAAATTTGCTCCCCCTCAATATGTGCCTCGTGTTTGAAAAGAGTTTTGCACATACTAGAGGGAACCTTTATCATCAAAGGATTAGAAGCCATGTGATCAAGGTACTTTCAAATATTTTAAAGTGTGGTGTACCCCGATGACTTGAATTTTTAAAGAGAGTTCTCCCTTAATATGTGCTTCGAGATTCAAAAAATTGTTTAGCACATATAAGGGAGAAGTTTGCACAAAATTGGTCATCTTATCTTTACCATCTTTCATATTTATATCACATTTTCTCCCCGATCAAAATCTTAAATCCTTTGAGATTTTGGATCTCAAGTGATTTAAATAAGTATGAGGTAAAATATTTGTAGGAGAAAAATGTGTCCGATTTTATATGATAAAGAAAAGGATAACACAGATGTTTCCCTTTTCAAAAGGGAAACCATAGTACAAATCCTAGCACTATTACATGAATTACGCTTGTTCATATTTGTTACACCATATAATACACAAAGTTAACAAAACATAAACGGTATTCAAGAAATCTTCATTCGGTTCCTCAAGAAGTTTGTAGTGACCATCACGAGCCTTCCACCAACAAAGCTTTCAAGGTCATGGAAGATCCTTCGTGTCTTGAGTCTTCGCTCGATTGCAAAGAATGAAATGTTCACATCTTTTCACGCCATCATCACCCGTAAAGTAGTTTTAACCCAAGATCTCATATCAAGTTTGGCTTCTTTCACTCGTGTCAAGTTCTTCTTCGACCATTTTGAGCGTATCATCACTAAACTTGAAGAGTTCACATAGACGATAAGCATACGCGATCCATATCCGTCGGTGAAGATGACGGCTCTAGGGTGTCAAGAACTTTGAATTCTCGATGAAATTCATGCCCACTGCACTCCATTGAGGACTTGTGAGGTTGACCTGGTTTGGTAGCTTTCAATGCAAGTCAAGGTCCTCAACTCGCTTCCGAATGACTAAGCCCCGATCCAAAGAGTGACACCGCAGAGAGGGCCTTTTCTCACGCATGTAAGTGCTCCAGTGTCCTTGAAGATTTAGGAGATAGAGATCTTCAAATCATTGGGCGTAAGATGTTTGAAGTCGTTCTTCAATGGTATACATTTTGAAATCGCTCTTTTAAGGACAATCTTCTTCAAGTACTCATATCCATACATCGGAAGATCTCTACACCGACAACGCTTAAGATTTGCGCTTTGATCCGACATCATTGCGCTTTTATCGCCACCATGTCCGCCAATGTAGAACTTCTTCTTGAACCACCGCTGGAAATACCATAACATGTCGCAATATCATACTTTTGTTCTTCATTTGCCTGAACTGATCAGAACCATCCGCTCAAGCCCCGATCGTAATAGGTTGCGCTTTCATCTTTGAAATTGATAGAGCGTGTCTTCTTTCCGCAGAGTGAGCACACGATAGTCCAAGTCGAGATTAAAGAAGAATTCACTGAATGGTTATTTGACCGGTTCACCACCAAGAGGAAGAGATTTGTTGACATTGAAGCGATCGATTTGCTCACCGACTTGGTCATTCAAGATCTTATGGCATTCTTCCATCCGATATTGAAGATGATTTGCATCGAATGGAAGACTTTGACAATTTCGTAAGCTTGACCTTCTAGATCTCTTGGAGTTATGGATGAGATACTTTTCCGCTCACGTAACCATTTGATAAAGCTTCCCATATCACGGTGTAGTGCGTAAGAGAGTCTTGGCCGAACTTCATAATTATTGGTGATAACCGATGCCCAATTGTTGTCGAATCATAGAGTTAGACTGGATGGTCCATGGGTTCGGAGAAGGAGGTCTATCTTCCATAATGCGCCTTTGAATAGTGTCTTTGAAGGTGCAACTCGATGTGCCAATGCGATTCCCACCATGTAAGAGTCAAACCACTCCGGGGCTTGGGAATATGCTTTGTCGACGATCATCTTCATCCGGTTTCGAGTCCGCCATGACCTGAGATTCTTCGTGGACCACTTGATCATCAGGAATTGAGGTGGATGTGGAGGTGAACCTTGAATCAATCGTCGTCCAGGCAGCAGATTTCTTCTGTGTACCCTGTTTGTTTGTAGAGTCTGATTGATTGGACGGTTTTGGAGGTGATGATGGTGGCTGTGATGGAGGTGAATTGGTTGTTGAGGAAGGATTGCCAGCTCCAGAAGTTCCAGCCCCTCCCGTTGGTGGAGGATCTTCGTGATCTTTGCGATCCTTCATCAATGTTTCCATCACAATTGTCCTCCTTTTCCTTTTAGCTTCTTTTTCCCCAACGTCAACCTTAAACTGCTCATAATTATCGAACTTAATAGATTCTTCAAGTGCTTTATAGAGTTTACTGTGAACCCCATGCTTGTCCTCTTCAGCCTCATACATTCTTTCACACGTAGTCGCTCATATCGGAGATGGGGAGGTCCTTGAATCGCTTGAGAAGTGGAGCCCATTGCCCATTCCATGGCATCCCCGACTTCTCCTTCAATAGCATCGGTGACCGCTTCATTGAAGTTGAGGTGCTCCAATCAGACACGATCCACCGGAGAATCAACAGATTTAGGAAGTTGCCTTCCAAAGGCTTCTACCCTTTAACGGTTTTATCCAAGAGTTGATCGACGCGAGAAATCGAGGAGGGAAGTCGGTGGAGCCACTTCATCTGCAATTGTGAAGATGGGTTCAGGAGTTGGTGGTGTTGTCGTTGGTGTTTGTACGGTTGATTGAGCAGGCAAGGGAGGTGGAAGTGCAGTTGATAATGAAGATGCAGTCATTGGAGGAATGGTTGAAGTATCTTGCTGAATGCTGACATCATACATGGATTGTGCAGAATCTAAGGTTTTGTCATTAATGAATTGATCACCAAAAGAGAAGTCTTCATCAAGATTCTTAAGTGAAGGTAGAGAGTTAGTAGACAGATTTGGTTCATCCATCTTCAAGGTCTCGTCAGATCTTGTATCAAGGTTCTCCTGTGAGCCCTTTTGTAACAGAGTGTCAACATTCAAATCAGATTGAGTCTCACCAAGTGATAGAGATTCCTTGAATGTTTCAGGCACCTTAACCACACCAGATTGTTCTTTTGCATGAGGTGAATCTGTTCTTCTCTTCAGCTCATATTGATTAGTGGTGCTAGAAGGAGATGATGAGATAGTTAAAAGCATTTGAGCAGCTTGTTCAACACTTGCAACTCCTTTACCCTTGTCAAGCGTAATTCAATGTTTGTTGAGGTGGTTGAGCGGGTTCTCTTAACATAACTCCACCCATCGGAGCCTTCACATTTTGATCTTCAAGGCTTTGTCAATTCCAAGTTGCGATTAGCATCATCTTCATCGCTAACTCGAAACATTCCTTGGTGTCTCGTTGTTCTCACCAATCTCCTTTTCCACCTTCCTCCTTTTTGCTTTCTCGCTTCTTGGAGATGGTGTCGATCACGAGAACT
Source organism: Chrysanthemum lavandulifolium (assembly GCA_022545495.1). Taxonomy (NCBI): domain Eukaryota; kingdom Viridiplantae; phylum Streptophyta; class Magnoliopsida; order Asterales; family Asteraceae; genus Chrysanthemum; species Chrysanthemum lavandulifolium. Next base: position 264,898,902 of record CM040239.1, on the reverse strand, counting down.
ATCACGCCTCTTTTAGGAAGAGAGGCATAGGATGCTTGTGAGGTCGATTTTGTCATGGTAGCATTTGGTTGTAAAGGAGAGGTGTGACATTAGCGAGAGTTTGGTTGCTCTTTTCATGTATTGCTTGAAGTAGTCCTTCTTCTTGATATCATCTGTGAGGAGAAGATCAGGAATTGGCAATCCAAATACTTCTTGATCCGAACCTCTAGGAACATATTTCAAGTTTCCTAAAATAAATTCATGTTCTGCTTCGTGTAGAGTTGATTCAGACCTAGGAGTGAAGTTGTGAGTTTGTTGCAAATACTGGATGACAAGCTTGGAGAATCTGATGCTGGGAATTACAAGTTTGTTCTGCTTCTTTCGACCTTGAACATTATTCAAAAAATAGGTTCTATCAGATATGAATGTGTTCATTGATAGCGAGAATTCTTCCCAAATACGATCTGAGACATTCACATCAACCCTATTGACGATTCCCCATAGGATTTGCAAGATAGGAATTCTCACTTTATCGAACCCTGAAGTTTTCCCAGATAAGCATAAGTTCAGAATGGTTGTAATGACTCTCCAGGGTTGATATATGTGTCCGGTGATGATGTCAGATGCTCTTGAGATATCGCTCGATAACCCAACCCAATAAGAAATACGATCAGTCGTCAAGACCAAAGCGGAGATTCGTAATCGAATGTCGTGGTCACATGGTGTGATTCCAAGAGCTTTGCTCGTAATATCGTAATCAATTGTGAACTCCATATTATCCAAATTTTGCAAGAGAATCGTCTTGTGATTTTATTCCATTGAACGGTGTTCCGTAATTGTTGAATGTAGATGGTAGGAATTGAGCATTGCTTGGTAATAGCCCCAAGAAGTTAGTGTTTTGAGGATGTCAATTGAAACTTTGAATATCGGATTTTGTTGAAGCCTTTGAAGGTCCACATAACAGTTGCTTTTACCAATAGCAGCCCATTGACTTTTGGGAAGGATTTCTTCGTCTGAGAGAACTCTGGATGATCCTGACGGGGTAGCGCTCTTTTCTGGGATTGAACTTGCCATTGATATTCTGAGTAATCAAACAATCAACAGTAATGGATGGGAACGGGTTAGATGATACATAGTAATTGAGACAGTATTGAGAGCACCCTTATGACAAGGAAGTAGTAACACTGAGGAAGTTCCCAACACATAAGGAGACAGATAGAGTGGCAAAGATTGCAACTATATGACACCTTTCAACTATATGATAACATACATAATTGAGATATATTAATGAGGAACATTCATATAGAAAAATGATTACATGACAAGCTAATAAGGGATTTAAAGGGCAAACTAGTGCATAACAACGTGATCATGACATGAGCCAAGATACACATGTAAAAGTGATATAACACATATGTATGAGGCAAAAAGAAACATTTGGCAATCGTGAGAGAACCCAAGTATCTTTTGCCTAAACAGAGATGTTATAACAGTTTACATAGAGTAAGTTGATTCAACAAGTCGAATTAGGAGATCCAAGGAGTAGTGAGAGTGAGACCATCTTTAGCAACAACTTTGAACATTTTAAACATCCTTGACCCTAAGACTAATTCTCAATCATGAACACAGTTATAAACTTGTAAAAAACAAGTCGTCATCTAGAGCCACTGACAAGTCATAAAAGGATTAGCTCTCTAAGTTGCAAAACTAAATCGCTAACATAAAAGACCAAGTTGCCATGAATAAAACTTAAACCAAGTCGCTACAAAGTAGACAACTAAGTCGCTAGGTAACTAATTCGCTAACTTGTAAATACAAGTCGCTATCGTTAATTCGCTAACCAAGTCGCTAGGATAATTCGCTAGCTCAGAAAGTCAAGTCGCCATGTACAAGAATTAAGCCAAGTCGCTACAAAGTGGTTAACTAAGTCGCTAGGTTATTAATTCGCTAACTTGTAAATACAAGTCGCTAGTTACTAACTCGCTAACCAAGTCGCTGGAAATTAGTGAACTAATTCGCTGCGGAGACGTATTCGCTATATAGAGCTCTAACTCGCCATGAAGAACATTCATACTAAGTCGCTACCAAGAACAATCTAACTCGCCACCAAGAACATTCCCAAACCCAACCCAACAGTCCAATCCATTATAATCATCCATCAATGTATCCAACCAATATAATCCAAACAAATAAATTCCAAACACTTAACACGTTCAATCATTGTATAAGCAACAAACATATATTATCATAGAGAATCGAACCTAAGCGAGAGAGTCAAGAATCACACCACACGAGAACGAGAGAATCTGGATATGAGGATAAGTTAGACACTTAGACACAAAAACTTAAGAGAGCAAATATAGGGAAACGCACAAACCTTTTGCTAGGTCGCTAATATGAGAAGATAAAACGAGAGAAAAAAGAAGAAGAAAGAAATGGTAACACGCTATGGGTAATACGCTAGGGTATAACAAGTAACTAAGGTGATATGACACAATTGGTCCTTGTGGTTTTAACGTGAGGTAGGGTAAGTCGCTAGTGTAGCATAACTTTCACTATATGACAAGTTTTGTCCCTATGTTATTAACTAATGAGTGGTAATAATATGCTAACACGGATAAGACAACATTTCTAGCATTGATTATTACACGATCATCATGAATCAATTCAACATTTCAACACATAGGCGCTATAAAGAAAGCACACACCGACAAACTCCTCGAGCAAGATACAATCACACTTATAACAGGAGAAACCCTTTCCGATATTGTAAAAGTATAATCGCTAGTCACACAAGCAGAAACCACCACAACATACAATTAACCAAGCATCATACCCAGATGTAAGCCAATGGTATATAAACCCATCTTCCCTCAATCAATGTCAACACGTAACATTGATTGATATTACCCAACCCATTAAACTACCAAGAATATATCTTTTGTTCGAACTTCATCTATGATCCCGTGCCATTATTGAATGACATTTCTAGGACCGTAGATGTTATCGATAACAAGGAGTATATTCATTATTAGATTGTAAAAAATGATAAAATGATAAAGTTTTGAGAGGAGTAAAAATTTTTTTTTTTTTTTTTTTTTTTTTTTAAACTTGATTTATACAAAGACATGAAAGGACGAGTCCAGATTCGAAATGAATAGGAGTCAAAGTAAGAGGTACATCAACTCTGGCAAGCTATAGCTCCTGAATGAGCCATGTTCATATCTGAGGGGAACCAAGTCATGAAGTTCCTGATTGAGTTGAGCATTGTACCTGAAAAAGACTGAGAACACATTGTACTTGAAGCACATGTAGACTTGTACATTGAAGGGTTAGTGACATGTTTAGTCTCACATTTAGATTCAACACAGTATGATTCAGACGTATCATTAATGGGGATCCTAATAGGTTCTTCATTCTTGAAAAGTTTACCCGTGGGAATCCACTTGAGGCATGATTTAGGAATATAAGTTCGTTTAAGTCCTGTATACTTAAATAGTCTGCCAGTGGGAATCCATTTGAAGCCACAGTGAGATGAACTAAATGAGTGCACACCCTTGTTTTGACTATTTGTCTTTTTGTGATCTGAGAATTTCCTAGGGGAATGATCTGTCAGACTATGTTTTGCATGATATCTAGTTAAGCTTATAGCATTTTTGACTTGTGGGTGATGTTCATTAGTCCTATGCATGGGATTCATCATATCTGAATTAGGCAATGAAGTGACTGGTTTTGACAAAATGTACTTGTTGTCAACTTGGGATGTAAACTTAGATTTCAATGGTTTGGCTCTTTCGCACCTAAAGGCATTAGGTTGTTTAATCACCGCTCGCTTCAAGTGGTTTCGAATCGTTGACTTTCCCAAAGTTGAAGGTTTTGCAAACTTAGTGTTCATTCTATTTCAAAGATACTTCCCGAGCTCATTTTTAGGGCAACAATATTGAAGCTCTTATTCGAATTTGTTCTTTAGGTCATCAATATCTTTCATCAAGAGATTAGATTGATTGATGATTTAGAGTTAGTTTCTCAAGGTTCTTTCTTAAAAGCTCATTTTCTTAGAAGGTTGGATACACATAGAGCTAGTTCGTAGTTCCTAGATTCTAGTGTATCACTCATCTCATGACACTATAATTCGGGCTTCGAAGAAGAGATTTGATTTCTTATGGTCGAATCTTTGTCCCGAATCTGGATTTTAATCGATTAATTTCAAAAATTTCTAAATTCGAAGTTCCAGACATTACACTGCTTATTTGCATAAAGCATTTCATCCTTATGTTGTATTTCAATTTGCAAAGAGATACAAGTGTTTTTCAAGAATTGAAAATTTGTTTGAAAGCTCATCATATACCCTTTTTCCAATCATGTTACTTGCATCGATTCGCACAAAACAAAGATTGATTCCACATTGTTTTGTTCAGGTAAGAGTCATGTACCTTTTGTGAGAATAAGTGTGATCGATAAGAGTACCTTGTTGGTTGATACCTTTTCGATTCTCGAGAATTTGAGATCGTTGTTGTTTTCTTCATCCTTTTCCATCATAACCGAGATTCTCGCAATCGGTGTATTCGCTAGTTCAATCGAGTGAAGCATGACATGTCATCATTGTTCCATGGACACTCTTGACATTCATTTAATTCCTTCACTTGTTATTCTCTTTGCGCCTTCCTCGATGTATGTTTCCATATTACTCATGAGTTGAATAAATGAGTTTCGAACTCATGAATTTCCATTCGTGTGCTTTTGAAGGACATTCCACCATGGTATTATCAAAACTGAGGAGTATTCTTCCGGATAAGTGGTTGAAATTGGTTGAAGATGGTTTGAGAGCATCATGAGAATCATCATTGAGAACTTTTCTTTGGTAATTTGAAACCTCACCGTTCTAGGTTAAGCAACACACTCTTGTCAAAGTGGGAAAGTCCCGACGAAGGATGGCACAACTTGTTCGATCCATGGTTGTTGATAAGAGTAATTTTAGAAGCCGATCGAGATGTTGAAACGGCTCACCGGTGCATTCCTCATTCTTAGTATCATCCAAGAAATTAAGTGTGACTTATTTGAGTTGTTCGATTGATTGATACCGAGTTATTTAGTGTGAGGCCTTCGGATGGGCATTCTGCTTCACTATTTCGGACCGTGTCATAGAGAGCAAGTACTTTGGTGATTAAGGAACCGTGATGACGATATTGTGTTATTATGAATTACTCCCCAAGTCTCTAGAGAATTTAGAATCAATTCGCTACCAACTAAATAGTACTCAACCCAAGTCGCTAACACTAATTCGCCACCATGCTAAGTCGCTAGCTTTCCAACCGCTAGCTAGATGTAAGTCGCTAGGTGGTAACTCGCTAGCACTCAAGTCGCTAGCAAAATTCAAAGCAGAATCGCCACTCAAGTCGCCAACAATGCAAGTCGCTAAAGAGCAACTCACATCGACCAAGTCGCTACAACAAGTCGCTACCCGTAGTGGAGTTTCCACTACTTGTACTTTAACTCGCTAGCTCTAACTCGCTAGTTTTTAACATCGAAGTCGCTACAAAACCGTGAAGTAAGTCGCTAGCAAGAAACTATACCGAGAGCTAAGTCGCTAGCTTGAAAACCAAATAAACTTCACTTTTCAATCCAAAACAACCCAACCAAGATGATTCAAGCTACCAAATGAAAACCTAAACACTTTTGATGATTCTAAACATAAAAGTACCAACAAAATTCAAACTTTAACACAAGAGATCAACCAAATGATGCAAAACCACTAAACTTTTCAAACTCAAAACCACCTAAAACCACTATAAATCCAAAGATGTGCAAGATATGATCAAACCATGGCTCTTGATACCAATTGTTAGATATTAGCTTTTCACATACACATCATAACATTAACTCAATGAGCACATAGATGGTTTTAGAGAGAAAGAGTGGGACATTCTAGTGAGAGAAACTTGTGGAATATTAGATTACCAAAGAACATCCAACCCTCTACCTTGCAAGGTAGAGGGTATTTATAGGTTACAAACTAAACGACCTCCGACGGATCGTGGATACAGTGGGTAAAGACCCGATCGGTGTTGATACACTATTATACGCTTCTAAAAGACCGACCTTCTTCTAACTTATACTAGATAATAGTGTTGCACTACACTATTCCTACGCTACTAACTAACTACATACTCGAAGTTCGAATTAATGACCAATCTCTACGAGCTAACTTATGCTAGATAATAGTTCTTTCACACCAAGGGAACCACACCTAACACAACGTGACCGAGTTCTTTCACACCAAGGAGAACTAATTTCACAAACACCCTTTATTAGGTACTAGGCTAAGCAATTTTCTAATTCCTAACATCTAATATCAAGGAGATCAATTCCTTGTTACACCATCATCAAGGATATCACCATCCTTGGAAATAAATAAATACTTATATGTATAACGATGCACCTCATCAATTATACAACCCAGACATTCTTCCCAAATGTGGCTTGATTTGATTCATCGGCATCCTTCACTAATGCCTTTGACACAACGCTTGGCATCCTTCACTAATGCCTTCGTCTTAACACCTTTAGCATTCTTCACTAATGCTTAGACACGGATGATGAACATCTTTCACTAATGCTTTCATCTTGACACTTTCGGCATTCTTCACTAATGCCTTCAATCCAACATCTATGGAGAAAGGAAGAACTATCAACAAGAGAACCTTAGTTGTCTTGATGATGACGGCTTGGCAACTCATGGACTTGAGCTTGCACGCCTTCAAGTGGTGATCTCTCCTTTAAGAGGAACCTAGAAGATCACACAAAACAAAAGACAAACTACATAGATCACTTGGATCCGAGGTTAGAGGTTAGAATACTTGGGGAAGTATGTGTGTAATGTGATACATAGAAAGGAAAAATGGCTCTCTATTTATAGAGAAAATTTCATCGTTCCTCGATCCCACGGATCCTTCCACTGGGATCCGCTAGCACAAAGCTAGGATCCGTGGAACGCCCTCTTCCCATGGGTATTTTTGTTATGGGTCGGGTTATGGGTTGGTCCATGGTTTTCTTTCTAGATACAATGAACTTGGTTTATGTGGTATATATAAAACCGTGGGTTATGGGTTAATACCATTTGCTAGTTTATACCCATTTAGTATATACTTGTTTTTACCCATTTAGTATATACTTGTTTTTACCATTTTAGTATACTTAGTTTAAGCATATGTTAACCCAATATGTAAACACTAGTTGTTGTACATATGTATCTAAATAATAAAATCACTTATACTCGTTTTAGTGTTTTATGTGAAAACGTAAATGTGTTAGAAAACTATTAACTCAAACTATTTACGTGTTATATTTGTTTCGTTAAAATGATTTTACGTTTGTTATCGACAAAACATTAGAAGATCGTAAAATATAAATAAACGTTTTTACGGCTTATTTGTATTAACAAAAACGTTATTATTATTAATTATTAGTCACGAAATAAATACTTAACGGTGGTTAATATTTAACGGGTAGCTAACGATCGTTAAATATGAACTTAAAGGACTAGAGATGAAATTATAAGTCGGGAAAGTTCTAGAATCCCTTTGGGGAGCTTTGGCCGATCGGTTGGGGTATCCTAACCCAACCCATACATTAACTTGTCCTCCAAGATTGGTTACCTATCAATACAATCCTATTGTGTTCATTCTAAACCTAATCTTGGTGACTTGCAAACCTAATTTCTCTCCGTCTCCCTTTTTCTTTTGTGTGGCCGGTCGAACACCCATCACCATAGGGTTTCGATTTACTTAACTAAAGATTAAGTATTTGGTTTGCTTCGTGATCAAGAACCTAGCTTTTCACTTCAATTCGCTAATAGTGCGTGTGTACAAGAACGAAGAACAAATGCACTTGTGTTTGTGGAATCTTGGAGGTCGACTTCTTGGTGGGTCGAATTGCATAAAACTCAAGTTAGGGTTTCGGGTTTTGTTCTTGGTTCAAACTTCGTTTGGTTTACTTGAATTGCTAAAAGGTACGCGTTTCTAATTCGGTTAATTAATATACATATATTATTCTTTATTCTTCCGCTGCATGTTTTGATGATGTTTACTTGCTTTTATAAATTGTTATGATTAGTAAAACCCAACGGTGGCATCACGAGTGTTAATATGATGTAATTAATTATCAAACACATAAAATTGAATCTTTATGATTATATGCATGGTTTTTATGGTTTCTAGGGTTTTGAATTCGAAACCCTAATTTTTTAATTAATGGGTCGATTACCCTTTTATTATTTAATTAGATTTTAATTTTATAAAACTTGTAAAAACCCTAGATTGCATGCTAATTTTATGTGGTTATTATGAATAAATTGTTATGTGCCATGTAATATGCGTATCTTGGGTGATAATTGTTATGCGGAATCCATGGTGGAACATGCATGTTTTGCCATGGAGTATTGTTTATAATAAATTGTTTAGTGATATACACATATTTTATTTATTTGATAATTATTGAATTGGGGAAGACCTCAATTATAACTAATAAAAATTCGCTATGTGCTAATTGGTATACAATTAACTTTGGCTTACGCAATCGACTTGTCGATGTATGTGGCTCATCTACTTGTAGGTGAAAGCCCTAGTTAAATGTATGCATTTATTTACGCCTAGAATTGTTTATTAGAGTTTATCAAAATAATTATGCATGTGGCTAATTGTTTTTACATATGTTAAAATTGTTTAGTTATATGTTTATATTATTTGAGTTTGTTTAATTTTTATTAAAGTGCTTTTTGTTTATATATTGTTTGACATGTTAGTAAGCAAAAGGGTTTTTGAATAGAAAATTAAATGGACTAAATAATGGCGAACCGATTTGTTATCTAAGAATTATTCTTGAACTTTAATCGATTGATGCGACTGTACTAAATGGTTAGAACGGCTCACCCACTAGAACAAACTATAAAGGGTTAATTAAAAAGTGCGACAAACACACCGAAAGGATGTCTAAGGTTATGCTTCAAGCGCACCGTCCTCGCCCGTGAGTTCGATTGAGCTACCTAGTATAACCATTCAATGTATGAAGCATCTTAGTGCAAAGTTATAAGTTTTCAACGATCGATTAAAACTTTGTAGAATTTAATCTTAGCAATTAAAATCCTATGTAAGTTTTTCAAAATTTTATGCTATAAAGTTGTATGCATGCTTCTTTATACATAAGTTTTAATTACACGTCAAAAATTGTACCCTTTAAACTTAAGTTTATGCCATCTAATGATATGAAACACTTGAAGTTGTAATTTAGTTATGTGAGACCCTGATCTAGATTACAATAACAAGGTGAATTATTTTGTTGTGTGAGACCTCAGCTTAATTATTTGTAGTTTCTAAATTAGACAACTTAATTAAGTTAGTTAGTGAGACCTATGACTTAAGGCATAAGATGGGATAAACCATGCTTACGCTTTGCATTAATTGTTTTGGCAAAATTGTAAATCCCATAACTTTTGGAATTGAAAACTTGTTTGTCAATTATCATTTTCAACGACACCTATTCTATACTTTCACCACTAGCGCATCAACCGATGTGGTGAAACTATGATAATGAGGATCCAAAATTCAAGGAAAATACTATGGTTAATATGAATATTGACCAAAGGGTATTTTATTTTCTTGAATGTTTACTTATCGAAAGTACTAACTTTTGAACTTTTATTTTCTATAGAAATGGCTCAAGTCGAATTCATCGACTAGCCTCGCTGCTCAAATCTATGTTTGATCGAGAGAAACCGACCGTAGTGCGAATTTCAATGATTGGTATCACAACTCGAATTGTCTTGAGGGTTGCCAAAAGACTAGATTATTTGACTACGCCTTGTCCTCCTCGAACTCGCAAAGAAAAGCATCAAGCACAAGTCACGGGCAATCTGAGTATGACAAGTATAATGAGGTCTCCCTGATTATGCTTGGGAGTATGAATTCAAACTTGCAAAAGCAGTTTGAGAATTACTTCCCTAACCTCATGCTTGAAGAATTTCAAAGGTTGTTTGAAAAGCCATAGATCGTGGAGTCGTATGATCCGATAGATGCTCTACATAGTTGCAAGCAAGGAGAAGGAAACCCGTAGCGCCAACGCTCGAAATGATGAGTTACATGGACCAACTCGGGCGACTTAACTATGTCTACCCCAATGACATACAAATTGGCCTTATCAATGCATCCCTTAACAAGGAGTTTGATGGTTTTGTGCGCAATTACAATATGCATTGCACGGGAAGACAACAATGAGGTACATGCAATGCTCATTGATTACGAGAAAGGTTTGCCCAAGAAGGCCCCTACACTGCGGTTCGACCATCCGTAAGGGTAGGATTTCTAAGCCTAATAAGCCGCTAGCTAACAAGAAAGGGAAAGGTAAGTGGTAAAGTCGATAAGGAAAACAAGTTATGACTTATCAACAAGAACCCAAGAAGTACCCTCCCAAAAGCGTGAGAATCAAGAAGGATCAGCTTGTCATCACCGCACGAGGTAGGACATCGGAAGAGGAATTGTCCACTCTACCTTGATGAGTTGCGCAATAAGAGGTATAAAAATATCGCACTGTGGCTAGTACTTGTGTACTCTTTTGATGATAGAATTATTTGTTTTTCCTCATAAAATAAATTCGGTATATGATACTCGATGTGGTATTCACATTTGTAATACATCGCAGGACTTAGAGGAGCAAGGAAGCTTGCCTATGGACGCAATACCGCACGTGGGTAATGGAGCACATGCAATCGTTGAAGCTATAGGCACGCTTGATTTAGTTTTACCATCGGGTTTAGTACCGCATTGAACGATTGTCATTACGCACCTTCCATTGTTAGGGGTGTCGCTTCGCTTCCTTGTTAAAAGATATTGGTTTTATTCATACATTTACCGATTATGGAATTTCGGTTTCTTTAAATGGTATTTTTACTTTAATGTTATTCCAAGAATGGTGTGTTTGAAATTGATTTGCATGATAATGTGACCGATAAAATAATTTCGCCTTTAGCATCAATAATAAAAGAATCAAAGGTGATTTGGATTCTTCATCTCTTTGGCATTGTAGACTTGCTCACATAGGCAAGAAACGCATGCAAAAGTCGCAACATGATGGGCTTTGCAAGACATCAATGATGAATCATTTGATAAATGTGAATCTTGCATATCCGGGAAGATGACCAAGAAACCTTTACAAATAGTTTAGAAAGGGCTTCGATCTTCTTGGTGTGATACATACCGACGATGTGGACCACTAAGACATGTGTCAAGGAAGGTGCTAGCTACTTCTTAACCTTTATCGATGATTTCGATCGTTATGGTTATGTTTATTTACTTAAACATAAACATGAAGTCTTTGAAACATTTAAGGTTTTAAGAGTGAAGTAGAACTACAACTAGGAAAGAAGATTAAAGCTCTTTGATCCGATAGAGGTGGTGAATATTTAAGCCAAGAATTTAAAGATTATCTAGTCGAGTGTGGTATCGTCCGAAGAACTCACATCTCCATATACTCCACAACAAAATGGTGTATCCGAGAGAAGAAATCGTATATTGCTAGACATGGTGCGATCAATGTTTAATCTTACAACTCTTCCCTTATCCTTTTGGGATTATGCTTTAGAAACTGTTGTTCGCATATTGAATATGGTTCCAACTAAGAAGGTTGATAAGACTCTTATGAAGTGTGGTATGGGAAAGCTCCCAACTTGTCTTACTTAAAGGTCCTGGGTTGTGAGGCGCTTGTTAAACGCGACTCTGGCGATAAGCTACAACAAAGATCATTATGTATCTTCGTAGGATACCCAAAGGAAACTATGGGTTACTACTTTACATTCCACCGAAAACAAAGTAATTGTTGCTAGGTATGGAGACTTTCTTGAAAAGGATCTCATATCTCATGAATTCAAGTGGGAGAGTTTATGATCCGAATATGATCAAGAAGATACAACACCTTCTCAAAACACTAGCCAACCTCAAGTAGAACCCGAAAGTCCAGGCGTTCCACCAAGTTGATGTGGTTCCCATTCGTAGATCTTCAAGGAGTACTGTGCACTGAGGCCTATGTCTCAACATAGAAGCCGAGGAAAATATGTTAGGGGATCTTGGTGAACTCGCTAACTATAAAGTCGCCATGATGAGTCCCGGAAAGGAAAATGGCGAGTTGCAATGAATGGGAAATGCAATCCATGAAAGATAATGAAGTTTGGATAGAGGTCGACTTACCTCCAAATGCTAAGGTAGTTGGAAGTAAGTGGCTCTATAAGATAAAGACTGACATGGATGGCAATGCACACACCTATAAAGCTTGTCTTGTAGGTCAAGGGTATACTCAAACCTTTGGGATAGACTACAAGGATACATTTTCTCCCGTAGCGCATATTAGAGCTATTAGATTCTTATAGCCATAGCCGCGTACTATGACTATGAGATATGGCAATGGATGTCAAACCGCCTTCTTAAACGGCCGCCTAGATGAGGACATCTATATGGTGCACTCAAGGGTTTGTGAATCCAAAGTTTTTGAAGCGTATGCATACTTCAAAGATCCATTTATGGATTGAAGCAAGCATCAAGGCAATGGAACAAGAAGTTTGATGAAGAAATCAAGAAATTTGGTTTCACTCAAAATCTTGATGAGCCATGTGTATCACAAAGCTAGTGGGAGTAATGTTATTTTCCTTATCTTATATGTCGATGACATATTGATCATGGGAAAAGACATTCCAAGTTTGCAAGATGTAAAGTCTTATCTTGGAAAGTGCTTTTCATGAAGGATTTAGGGAAGCAAGATTTATTCGGGAATCAAGATCTCACCGAGATAGATCAAGGCGGTTAATTGGACTAAGCCAAAGTGCTTACCTTGATAAAATATTGAAGAGATTCAATATGCCGATTCTAAGAAGGGATATTTGCCGATGCAAGTTGAACATGGCTTAAGTAATAAACTATGCGCCAACACCAAGAGGTGGCACATGAAAAAGTTCTTTATGCTTCAGTCAGAGGATCTATCATGTATGATGTGAGATGTACAAGGCTCGATGTGGCGCTTGCACGTAATATCACCGGTCGGTATCAACGTAACCTGTGTGAAACATCGGCAGTCGTTAAGAACATTCTTAAGTATCTAAGGGCTACTAAAGAAATGTTTCTAGTGTATGGAGGAACCAGATGCGTAACTTGATGTTACTGTGTTTTTGCGATGCGTCATTCCAAACCGATAAAGATGATACGAAGTCTCGTACGGTTATGTCTTTGTCATTAATGGAGGAGCAATGACTGGAAGAGCAAGAGGCGCATAACGGCTATGGATGTCTATTACGTGTCGAGTACATACCGCCGTGTCGTGATGGAAGTCGTTTGTGGGAAACTGAAGGGGAGGGTTGAATAGTTTTACCAATTTAAAACTTCCTTTCAAATATTTAGATCGACTTATGTCAATCTATTTGGTTGTTTATGTTGGACGTTGATAGATAGATATATAAGCGTGTAATGAAAGATAAAGAGTAAGAAGCACATCACCACGACACAAGTTATTTATAGTGGTTCGCCACAAGGACACCTTCCTTGCCCTACACCACCCCGAGTCACCTACTCGAGAGTTCGTAAGCACTACACCAACTCCTTGCGGAGAAGCCTTCACAACGCCGCTAACCTTTTCCCAGACAAAGCTAAATACCGAGTTCTTTCACACCAAGGCTAACCACACCTAACACAACGTCGCTTACACTTTATACGGTGTTAGGCTAACCACCGAGTTCTTTCACACCTTAGAGAACTAATCCAATCACAACGTCGCTCACCCTTTATTAGGTACTAGGCTAAGCACCTAGTTCCATTGCTATGGAGGAACTACTACCCTTCACGACACAATACCTAATCTCAAGGAGATCTACTCCTTGTTACAACACCATCAAGGATATCACCATCCTTGTAAATAAACAAATACTTATATGTATAATGATGCACCTCATCGATTATACGACCTAGGCATTTCTTCACAAATACCACTTGATTTGATTCTTTGGCATCCTTCACTAATGCCTTTGACACAACGCTTGGCACCCTTCACTAATGCCTTCGACACAACGCTTGGCACCCTTCACTAATGCCTTCGTCTTGACACCTTTAGCATTCTTCACTAATGCTTTGACACGAATGATGAGCATCTTTCACTAATGCTTTCATCTTGACACTATCGGCATTCTTCACTAATGCCTTCAACCCAACATCTATGGAGAAAGGAAGAACTATCAACAAGAGAACCTTAGTAGTCTTGATGATGACGAAGCATGGCAACTCATGGACTTTAGCTTGCACGTCTTCAAGAAGTGGTGATCTCTCCTTTAAGAGGAACCTAGAAGATCACTCAAAAACAAAAGATAAACTACATAGATCACTTAGATCTGAGGTTAGAGGGTTAGAATACTTTGGGGAAGTATGTGTGTAAAAGTCATGCATAGAGAGGAAGAAATGGCTCTCTATTTATAGAGAAAATTCTCTACTGTTCCCCGGATCCCACGGATCCCTTCCACTTGGCTAGCACAAAGCTAGGGATCCGTGGTCCGCTCCTCTTTGCCCATGGGTATTTTTGGTTATGGGTCATGGGTCATGGTTTATGGGTTGATCCATGGTTTTCTTCCTAGATACAATGAACTTGGTTTAAGTGGTTTGTATAAAACCATGGGTTATGGGTTAAAACCATTTGCTAGTATTTACCCATTTTAGTATTTACATGTTTTTACCCATTTTAGTATATACAAGTTTTTACCCATTTTAGTATACTTAGTTTAAGTATATGTTAACCCAATATGTAAACACTAGTTGTTGTACATATGTATATTTAAATCATACAATCACTTATACTTGTTTTAGTGTTTTATGTGAAAACGTAAGTGTGTTAGAAAACTATTAGTTCAAACCATTTACGAATTTTATTAGTTTCGTTAAAATGATTTTACGCTTGTTATCGACAAAACATTAGAAGATCGTAAAATATAAATAAACGCTTTTACGGCTTATTTGTATTAACAATCTCCTCTTTTGTTGATGACAAAACATAGAATTATTTTAAGGAAAATCTAAAATTGTAAAAGTTTGAATTTGTAGTTTTACTTTCTTCTCCCCTTTTGTCGAAACAAAAGTGTTTAAAAGAAACTAGCACAATTTTTATTAAAAATGTAAAATGTAAAGAGAGCAAGTAATGTGAATGGTACTGTCTTAACTCCCCTTGACGAGTCCATCCTTTGAAAAAGGCGTCAAGGACATAACGTAAAATAAAATAATTGTGTTTGCAATTAAGTTTGCAAATGGTTCGCCTATGACGAAAGCGTGCTCCCTGAATATTGCAATGTTGCAATGGGGTGTCATGAAGTGTAATCCAAAATTGGATTAAGTTGCAAATGATTTTGCAATGTTGTTTGACACAAAGCTCCCCTAGCTTTATGGTGTCAATATCTTCATGTGTATTTAGAATAACTGCAAAACAAAGGTTAGAAAACAAGAGTATAGTGCAAAATTTCCTGCAAATAAAACTCAAGTTAGTAGAAATTTGTGCTTCTATACCACGGATCCCACGGTTCCCTTCAAGGAGGGATCTGTCTAGGTATTTGGGAGGGATTCGGCTATCTGGTTGATAGTTTCTTCAGCAATAAGAATGTTCCATTCAATGCTAATGAAGATGTGAAATAACAAGCACAATGCACTAAATAAATATAGCATATAGATATTCATTCAATAAAACAAGAGATACACAACCAAATCTCTAAAACTAAGAGAATGAACTAGCCAAACAAGTGCTACTAATTGCTAAAGAGTTACCCAAATTCAAGGTTCAACTAAAACTTAATGATGATCAAGGATGAGAGAAGTTTCCTAAACTTTCTTAGTTTGAGCTTGTAGCTTATGTATCAATCGATCTAGTTCATGTTTCATTCTTTCAACATGTTTACAATGATAGCAATCCTTGTCATGGTTTTGAGTTTCTTGAAGTGGAATTTCAAGTGAAGTGGGTAGAGGATCTTCAAGTGATTGTGAGGTGGCTTTAGGCACTAATGGTATTGGTTGAGTTCTGGAGGGTATGAATGGTATAGTAAAATAAGGTGATGAAATCTTAGTGGGAACACTCTTCTTGGGAATTAGTTTGATTGGTTTTCTTGTTGTGGGAGAAATCCTAGCATTGGTGAACTTGACCGGAGATGATTCGGTTGAGGAAACTTCATGTGTAATTCTAGCAAGTTTCTTGGGTGGTCTTTGAGTGGATGAGTTAGCACTAGGAGCCTTAGTCATAGTGATGATAGTGCTAGTAAGAACTTCTTTAGTTGCTGATTTTTGGGATGTGATTGAAAGTGGTGACTAAATCCTAAGGTTGTTTGGTTTATAAAGGATGATTTGAGTTAGGAAATTAAATTCTTGGCCACTTAGAGGACTAAGCATGCTCTTGGGGTTTTGATCAGCTCTAGGAGGATAATGAATGCTAAAAGTGGTTAGAGAACCAAAAGGTGATTTGAATTTGAATATGGAAGTCGATTATGCTTTCAGATCTACGATCCCGCGGATCCTCTCACAGGATCCGTCTGTTATAGACCGTGGATCCGCTATCGACAAGATTTAGGTGAAGTCATTATGCTTTTGTAAGGTTTATCATTAATGGATTTTGAGGTTTTGACTTAATTTTGAAGTCTTTAGCTATTGGATATCTCAAATCCTTAACCATAACAAGTAATGGTGCTTAATGATGGTTTTGGCCAAAATCATTGACCTTGGGTAGTCTAACCATATGTTTGACAAGCATTCCTTTTAATTTGTTGTGGAGACATGATGATACCAAGTCCTCAAAGTCAGATGATGTCCTAGGATAAATTTACTAAAATTTCTAAAAATAAAAAGAAATGAAAAACTAGTTTTTGGTCCTAATCTTGAGTCAAAGATTATTGAGGTCAATTTTACTAAAATTGACGGGTATACCAAACTAAGTGCTATCAAATGTGATAGATAATGTGTGAGTGTTGGAGCGGAATTATGGTGAGTTTTGACTAGTTGATAAATCAAAAAGATATATCGAAAATGTATCCTAGATAAGCCATGGATGAGAGTAAGGTTTACAACTATTAGCGGAAGACTTAGCTGGCTCTAGTGTCTTATGTTTGACTTGTTTGAGGTGATCTAGTGGACTATTATGATGTAGCCAAATCTGTTTTGCACATCAGGTGCATACAGATCCCGCGGTTCCTTTATGGGAGGGATCCGGCTAGTTCAAAACCTGGGATCCGCCAACTGCAGATCCGAAAGCTTTCAGGAGATGTGCAACTTTGCACTTTACAATAAAATGCTTTTCCTAGTTGTTTCTATAGGGACTAAATGCAAGAACACAACTAATACAAAGTGTATCAAAGTAGGAAGAGCTAGAAATCCTAGAATGAGTGACGACGACCACTAAGAGGTCGTAAAATCTCATTTTCTGAAAACCTAGATTAGGATTGTTTAGTGCCATGAAATGGCAATACCTACATACTACGAGCATAGTTAAAAGTGTTTACAAACCATTGTTTTTTTTGAAATTGTTCATCTTACATCTAGGGCCTTACCTTTCTTCTCCTTCTTCGCTTCTTCACCTGTCCTCCACTTTTTATCAATCTATCTTCACTTCTTCTTCCTCAAGAAATTGGCGAAGCATTTGAAGATTCCCTTGGTTTGTTGCCATTCGGGTGATTCATTGGGGATGTTTGGCAATTGGTTAATGTAGTTCAAGGGGTCAAGATCAATATTCTCGAGTGGGTTGCTACTACTCCCTTCACCTTCACCTTCTCCTTGTCTTTCCCTTTCATCCGAGGAATCCGTGGGTGGGTGTGGCCTCTTGCCTTCCACCATAAACCTTGTTGTTCTACCTTCGGTTAATGGTACCATAACTTTATTGCAAAAGCTATGATCAAGGGATTGTGGAGAAGGGTCTAGTGCAAAAATAAATTTGGCAAGATGGGTTAGGAGCATAGCATACGGAAGCACCATTTTGTCCATACTTCTTATACTTGCCATTCTCTTGACCATGTAGTAGGCAAGGTTAAATTGAGTATTGGTCACTAGGTAATAGATCATGAAGCTTAGACATTCGTTGGGGTGGTCCTTGTTTCCTACTAAGCACACCACATTTTCTCTTATCACATCTTCCCACTTCCTATACAATGCATACATTTCCGAAAGCTCCATTTGAAAAGGATCCCTATGGATCACTTTTGACTTCCTTGTGACTCTTTATGGTGAGGCTCTTGGCATGAACACGGTGTCCCTCACCGTGGTTGCTTCCGGGATCAAAGTGTAGTAAATATCATGATGATCAACCATTGTGTGTAGTTGTTCCAAAGACCATTCATTCGAGTACATGCAAACGCCTTGATATGCAACCCCTATAATTCTTCCAAACTCTATAAGTGAAAGACTAAACTCTCGCTCATTGATGGTGAATTCAATTGAGATGGACCCATCATCATTTCTAATTATACCCATTGTCTTGTAGAATTCAAGCACAAAGACCAGGCAAATTTGCTCGTTTATATCCAATAAACAATCAAACCCAATAGTTGCAAAAACTTCCCTTACGTCGGTATTTGCAAGAAATGATGGATCAACAACTCTCCCTTCATGAAATAGTCTCCTTTCAAGCAACTTAAAGGCCTTTCTATCGTCCGGACTTAGACCATTTTTCCTATGATACATGGGTATGTAGTGGGCGGTGTCTTGGTAATCTTGTTGCTTGTTGCTTGGCATGATTGTTCCTAAACAATGCAACCACAATTAATTGTGAATAGTAACCTAGAGGGTTTGATCACAATTTTGCTCAATACATTTTTATTGAATTCAAGAAATGAGTTTAATTTGTATTAACAATGTTAATTCTTTGATTTGAGTTATCTTAGAAACCAATGTGGTAACAAATTATGACAACCCCACTTGAACCCAACCTCTAAAACGAAGAACTTGTAATCCTAGTAATCAAAGAATGAAATTAACAATGTAGTCAAGATTAAACTTACACAAGTGATTGTTATGCTTGAGAGAGGTGATCAAGTTGCTCCTGTGAACCGTAGTTTGGTTTTTGTTCGTGAGTCTTTAAAGGGAAAGTATGATTGTCGAACATCCACAAGTGATCATTTTAGCTTATATCGTTTTTCGTTGCACGGATCCCGCCGATCCTCTCATTTGGGATCCGCTAGTGTAAATCGAGGATCCGCATAACAAGAAAAATCACCAAACATTCCTTGATAGCTATGGTTTGAGAGTTCTAAAACCTAATGTTTTGGTGTTAAGGTTCTAAAACTTGTGATTAGATGTTTTTGAAGATTCAGTACTATTCCTATTAGACGAGGTTCCCTTTTTAAGAATTAGTCATAATTCTTGGGAAGCTTTTCAAACATTATAATAAAATCCCATTTTATTATAATATAAGAAGTTTCACATGGAAATTTATTGACATAGATGAAGTGTCAATAAATTCTTTGTGATGAATAATGATAATGGTTATCAAATAACCAAAATGTCATTATTACGAATTCTTAGTGTAGTCCCTACAAATAAGTCGAAGAATACTATTCTTGATGATGATTTTGACATAGATAACTACTAAAGCAATTACTAGTAAATCATGCAACTAAGATTTCAATAATAAAATTAAAAGCAAGTGATTAGTAATCATACCTTGGCTAAATATTCTTTTTAAGAAAAGAAGTATTTAGATGTTTTGTGATCTTATTGAAAATACAAGATTTATGTTGTAAGAATACTAAACATTCTTTTGCGAAAGGAAATATTTAGATAAATTCTTTATGCTCTTCTTGGTAACTCCAAATCCAAGTATGGATAATGCTTAAGAAAAAAAATGTTAGAGCATTCTATCATTGTCCAACAATAAACAATATAATGATTTTTAAAATATGACAAAAGTAATCCTTCTTTGTAGTTTTCAAACATACATGGATCGTATCAAGTTTTTAAAGTACCACATACTCTAAGAAACTTGGTAACGAAGCTCTGATGCCAATTGTGGAAAACTAGAAGGGGGGGTTGAATAGTTTTACCAATTTAAAACTTCCTTTTAAATATTTAGATCTACTTATGTCAATCTATTTGGTTGTTTATGTTGGATGTTGATAGATAGATATATATAAGCGTGTAATGAAAGATAAAGAGTAAGAAGCACATCACCATGACACAAGTTATTTATAGTGGTTCGCCACGAGACACCTTCCTTGCCCTACTCCACTCCCCGAGTCACCTACTCGAGAGTTCGTAAGACTACACCAACTCCTTGTATGGAGAAGCCTTCACAACGCCGCTTAACCTTTTCCAGACAAAGCTAAATACCGAGTTCTTTCACACCAAGGTGAACCACACCTAACACAACGTCGCCTATACTTTATATGGTGCTAGGCTAACCACCGAGTTCTTTCACACCTTAAGAGAACTAATCCAATCACAACGTCGTCTACCCTTTATTAGGTACTAGGCTAAGCACCTAGTTCCATTGCTATGGAGGAACTACTACCCTTCACGACACAACACCTAATCTCAAGGAGATCTACTCCTTGTTACAACACCATCAAGGATATCACCATCCTTGTAAATAAACAAATACTTATATGTATAACGATGCACCTCATTGATTATACGACCTAGGCATTTCTTCACAAATACCACTTGATTTGATTCTTTGGCATCCTTCACTAATGCCTTTGACACAACGCTTGGCACCCTTAACTAATGCCTTCGACACAACGCTTGGCACCCTTCACTAATGCCTTTGTCTTGACACCTTTAGCATTCTTTACTAATGCTTTGACACGGATGACGAGCATCTTTCACTAATGCTTTCATCTTGACATTTTCGGCATTCTTCACTAATGCCTTCAACCCAATATCTATGGAGAAAGGAAGAACTATCAACAAGAGAACCTTAGTAGTCTTGATGATGACGAAGCATGGCAACTCATGGACTTGAGCTTGCACGTCTTCAAGAAGTGGTGATCTCTCCTTTAAGAGGAACCTAGAAGATCACACAAAAACAAAAGACAAACTACATAGATCACTTAGATCCGAGGTTAGAGGTTAGAATACTTTCGGAAGTATGTGTAAAAGTCATGCATGAGAGGAAGAAATGGCTCTCTATTTATAGAGAAAATTTCATCGTTTCGGATCCCACGGATCCCTTCCACTTGGCTAGCACAAAGCTAGGGATCCGTGGTCCGCCTCTTGCCCATGGGTATTTTTGGTTATGGGTCATGGGTCATGGTTTATGGGTTGATCCATGGTTTTCTTCCTAGATACAATGAACTTGGTTTAAGTGGTTTGTATAAAACCATGGGTTATGGGTTAAAACCATTTGCTAGTATTTACCCATTTTAGTATTTACATGTTTTTACCCATTTTAGTATATACAAGTTTTTACCTATTTTAGTATACTTAGTTTAAGTATATGTTAACCCAATATGTAAACACTAGTTGTTGTACATATGTATATTTAAATCATACAATCACTTATACTTGTTTTAGTGTTTTATGTGAAAACGTAAGTGTGTTAGAAAACTATTAGTTCAAACCATTTACGAATTTTATTAGTTTCGTTAAAATGATTTTACGTTTGTTATCGACAAAACATTAGAAGATCGTAAAATATAAATAAACGTTTTTACGGCTTATTTGTATTAACAGTTTGGATTAGGAAATTCATTTCGGGACTCGGAGTAATGCCCTCAATTGAATTACCTTTAAATGTGTATTGTGACAACTCTACTGCAATAACATTTGCCAATGAGCCTGGAGTCATGAAGGCGCCAGACATTTTCCTCATCGATATCACTATGTTCGAGAACAAGTCGAAATCGGTGAAATCAATCTACTCAAAGTTCATACAGATGATAATCTAGTCGATCCCTTTACGAAGCCTTCGCCAAAAGAAAACTTATCGACCATGCCGATGGGATGGGACTTCGTTTAGCTAGTAGTTTCATACAGATCCGTGATTAGTATTTGGATAAAGGATGTTATGAACAAATATTACTTTAATGAAATAACATAGTTGGTTATGTTTATTTTTCATTTTCTTAATATTATATCCTATATTTGCATGTTTAATCCGTGAATAATTTAATGTATTCTAAATAGTCCGTTGTCGATCAATGATGTGGGAATGTCATTGAATTAAGACAAATATGAGTTTTGGTAGAATATACTTAAAGTATATTGATGCGTAGGACATACCAGATTCACATGATATTCAATGAATTGAATATAGGACTCATCCCAACTTTACATGATGATACTTTATGGATCTTTGTCATTAAGTATATCATGAAGTGTTTATCCTCGACTTGAGATACCGATAACCGATATGAATGTAGTGCATTTGTGTAAGATAGTCTAAAGCTATCCAGAATCGGTAGTTATAAGGGCTATTTTCGTAAGTATTACAAAGTTCATGAGTTATGTTTGTAGTCAAGAGAATTTGTTCCTTTGAATTTGTTTCAAAGCATAATACTATATTTGGGCCCTCGTAGGTTGACAAGATGTTTGTATGGCCATACCCAAGATCTATCCGAATACGCTCAAATGATTTGGTAATCTTGTTCAATCAAATACAACGAAACATAATCTTAACTAATGAAATGACTTAATCCATATTCATAGTTAATGTAGTATTAGTAACAAAAGGATAAGTAAAATGATGAATCATTAAATGGTTTTTCCAGAAACCATACTCGATTCGATCCGGGGCGTTGGCGTGTTAGGCTAGACTAAACCAATGTCATTACTATATTTAGTAATATCCAGTGGGAGTGAAAGGTTTTATGGATATTTAAATATACGTATGTCCGGATTCGAACTCGAGACTTCGGATTGCACACATTACGATGAGAATTGATGTAAATAATTAATATATATATATATATATAACGTTATTATTATTAATTATTAGTCACGAAATAAATACTTAACGGTGGTTAATATTTAACGGGTTTAGCTAACGGTCGTTAAATATGATCTTAAAGGACTAGAGATGAAATTATAAGTCGGGAAAGTTCTAGAATCCCTTTGGGGAGCTTTGGCCGATCGGTTGGGGTATCCTAACCCAACCCATACATTAACTTGTCCTCCAAGATTGGTTACCTATAAATACAATCCTATTATGTTCATCCTAAACCTAATCTTGGTGACTTGCAAACCTAATTTCTCTCCTTCTCCCTCTTTCTTTTGTGTGGCCGGTCGAACACCCATCACCATAGGGTTTCGATTTGCTTAACTAAAGATTAAGTATTTGGTTTGCTTCGTGATCAAGAACCTAGCTTTTCACTCAATTCACTAATAAGATGCGTGTACAAGAACGAAGAACAAACGCACCGTGTTTGTGGAATCTTGTGGTCAACTTGGTGGGTCGAATTGCATAAAACTCAAGTTAGGGTTTCGGTTTTGTTCTTGGTTCAAACTTCGCTTGGTTTACTTGAATCGCTAAAAGACGCGCGTTTCTAATTCGTTAATTAATATACATATATTATTCTTTATTCTTCCGCCGACGCTTTGATGACGTTTACTTGCTTTTGTAAATTGTTATGATTAGAAACCCAACAGATGGTAGTGGGTTTTGACCCATTTGTGTATACTAAGCCCTTCGGAGAACATGTCGTCTGTTGGTCTTTTTCGAGTCACCATCTCAAGAACTAAGATGCCAAAACTATAAAGGTCTCCTTTTGTTGATGTGATTGATCTGTACGCATATTCTGTACACACGACATGTTAGTAACTTATGAGGTTTGGTTTATTTGACATATGATAAAATTAATTCTTATCGAATTTAAGTTTTGACTGATTTAAGTTGATAAGATTTTGGCTTATTATCTATAAGCTCAAGGTGATACGCTCATGAGCATGCAGATTCCCATAAGCCCAGCTAATATGCTGGTTTGTAAAATTTTGTAAGCTGGAACTTATTTCTAGTTTGAAATTGGTTTTATAATTGGCCAAAAGAATTGTGATTAACCATTTTCGTTACCTATAAACAAAAGAGATTTTTGTATTGCCAGCGCCTATTTTCCTTTGATTTTGAGTCTACGTGTATTTTTGTAACAAGTTTGTTAAGAATTTAAGACACGAATGTTGATTTTTATAACATGTATATTGATGTTGCCATTATTAGAATCTTCGTCTAGATTATCTCACTCCTTCAAGAATGTTGAATTTTATATCACATGTTAATTGATGTTGCCATTGTTAGGGCCGTTGCCAATCTTAAAGATGTTTTTCTCTATTGCAACCTACCGATTGATAACTGGCAGGCTCTTTTATTTTTTTGCCAGATATACGTTCTCCCAAAACGCAAATCGATATATATCCAAAGAACGATAAAAGATCAGATTTTGTGCATTAAAAACTTGTACAAAAGATATATATGCAATTATTCACTTTGGGAGGGATATATATGCATTATTTTTGGGTTTTACATTTTTAATTGCAACATTGCACTATCAGATGGCAAGTGTTTATAAAAGAAAATAAGGATAAGGGCCACTTGATTTACTTATTATAGTTAACTAAGAAAACTAGAGGTGAAAATATAATCAGATGTATACAGCTGCAATAATCATAAATTTGAATTACAATCATAATCTACTAGTCATAAACAGTTTTCCAAATGATCACTTATAGTCAAGAAAAAAGAAAATTTGAAGATCACATTTTGTAGATAGGAGTGATCCCCAAAAAATAAAAGCACACCCTAATTACCACTCTAGTTGCCTCAACTAACAATACTTTGCTATCCTCGCCAGGCTGAAGAACCTGCCAAAACTTTCAAAGTTACATGAAATCCTTACAAAAAAACCATCAGATTTGCCTTTCTATATATCAAATAAAAATTCAGAAAATTAAATCTAGTTTAAGATGAGCGGGATTTCAATTGAGTATTGTATGAGAAACAACATATATGTAAGTTAATATACCTTCCCGTTGTCAGCGTATAAGCTATTAAACTTATCGCATAAAACAAAAACGTAATCACACAAGATATGTGGTGCGAGAACTCTGCAAACCTCTTCAAGAACCTAAAAAGGCAAGTTAGATTATTAATGGAATAATATACTTTACATAATCATATTCAGCTATTAGGGTACTTATGAAGGACCACTGTAGACAAACTACATAAAGTCAAGGGTGCAAAATGTATACTAATATAAAATTGTGAGGATGTGGACATAGTATGAGATATGATCCCATATGACTCGATCCTCGCAAGATTTTCAGGCTTAAAATACCCATGTTATACCTAACTGTATATTAGTCCGAACTATGGAGGAGGGAGTGGGCACGGGTAGTGCCATCGAGTACATGAACTCGAGCGGGTACACCGCCCTGACCAATTCGGGTAGTTCGATCGAGTAGCAAATTCGAGTTGTGAAGCCGAGCGAGTTTGTGGGAAAGCTTTGAAAATTTGGACCGTTGTGTGTCTTTGTGTTTGCGGTTTTTTTTTTGGCTCAAACTAAGGTATTATGTAATTTTTTATAAAGTTTCTTTAAATATTATGTAATGTTTCCTTTTTTTAAGTATTATGTAATGTTTTTATCTTTAATGAATAGATGTTTTATTTTTATAAAAAAAAAAAAAAATCGAGATTTGGACTCACTCCCTCCAAATCGGGTAGTGTACAGGGTAAAACGTAGCTGAGTTGGAGGTTTTTACAAGATAGATGTGATGTACACCTGCGACAGTGCACTCACCCTCCTCTCTAAGACTCCACATACAAGTTCACAAGTTCATGAACCATTAAGCAGTATATACGTATTATATAAATGTATCATGTTTGGAAAATTAATTTAAATAAAGAGTAAACTACACCATTCGTCCTTGTGATATACGTTTACCATCAAGTTTCGTCCTTTGACCAAAAAAATTGCACCGTTGGTCCTTAACTGCGAAACGTTAGTCATCGTTGGTCCCTCACCCTAACTGGTTGGACTAACGGGCGTTAAGCCTTGTTAAGTGGAGGGTATATTTGTCTTTTCCCACCGATCCACAACTATTTTCATATGAGAAAACAAGGACGAATGGTGTAGTTTACTCATATTCATCCTCATCTTCATCTTCTTCACCCACTACCACTCTCACCATACATCATAAACCCAGAAACACCCCATTTTTATATATCTAATCCTCATTCATCATAAACATCAACACCCCATTTTTATATATTCAAAAGTCAAAACCCAGAAACAATTAAACCATCCTTTTTCATTTTCATTAAAAATCAACAACCCTTATATGGAAGTGATATAAACAATCCCACAACTCGGTCATTAAGTCGAAAATTATCGCAAGTACTAAGTTTCTATCATGAGTCGATTGCCGTGTTTTAGTTTTATCGATTCTTTACCACACTAAGCTAACAACAACAACAATATTAACAATAATCAAAACTCTTAATCCTTCCATCAAGAACAAAGGTTTCAAAATCAAGAAACTCAAGTTGACTAAATTTAGTCAACTCATTTGGTAATTCACCGATAAACCGTCATTTCCAAGATTCATCAATAAACCGAGACCAACAAAACAAGAAACGCACCTTATGGGGCGACTCACGAACCGAGACCAACAAAACACGAGACCTTTGTGGGTCGTTGTTGTGAGCCGAGTTCCAAGACAAACAAAACGCCTCTCAGTGTTTCTTTCCATAACCGAAAATCAAATACCCTCGGTGTTTTCCTTTTGACCCAAATCCAAAACATAGACAAAAATAATTACACATCAACGACGAGTTACCAAATCACCGGACTAAACCTGGACACGAATGGGTCTCGATCCGAAACCCATACGGCTTACCCACCAATTCGATAGACAAACGAGATGGAGAGATCATGATGATGGGGTGTGGCTGTGGTGATTATCGATCCGTAAACAAACTCAAACAAACCCTTTGGTTTCAGAGTAGATTTCATCCGATCGTCCCCTTTGGTTTGTGGGATATATTGCAACCGATTGTCCCGAAACAAACCCTTTGGTTTGTAGAGTAGATTTCATCAAGAACAAAGGTTTGTAGAGTAGATTTCATCCATCAAAGGACGATGGTGGTGAGGATGGTGGCGGCGTGGCTGAGATGGTGGTTGTGGTGGCGTCACACAAACAAACACACTCTTGCTGGTGAAGCAAGAGTGAGAGGGAAAGATGGATATATCTGTGATGCAAAGGAGATAAGAAGAAAAGAAACAAACAAGAGGATAAGAAGGAAAAATTAAAAGAAAATAAAGATAAAGGTGTGGATGGGAAAAGACGATTATACTTCCACTTAACAAGGCTTAACGCCGTTAGTCCAACCGCTAGGGTAGGACCAACGATGACTAACGTTTCGCAGTTAAGGACCAACGGTGCAATTTTTTTGGTCAAATGACGAAAATTGATGGTCAACGTATACCACAAGGACGAATGGTGTAGTTTACTCTTAAATAAATGAAACCTCGAAAAGGGTTGAACAAAGTGGACCGAAAACCGAGCCGAATCGTACCGAGCCGGTTCTATATACTATGGTCTTCGGTTTCGGTTTCGGTTTCGGTTCAAGCCAAGACCGAAAAAAACACACCTAAATCATATAAATCGAAACGACTGAACCGAGTCACTTCGGTTCGGTTCTCAGTTCATGTTTTTTACAAAATCGGTGTCGGTTCAGTTTTGTTTTAGTCGGTTTGGATCGGTTTTGGACCGATGCTCAATCCAGAAAAGAAGTCTTGTAGATTCATTTATAACTTGATTTGACAAACTTTGGTATCCGGTTAACTAACATTAAGATGCCATGTAAACAGTTTGACTTATTATATATATATACTAAAATACAATGGCTCATGAACAAGAACGCAAGATGAACAGAGACATGAACAGCATGCAAAAAAAAAAAAAAAAAAAAAAAAAAAAAACTTTAGCAAATTCATTCCCGCGAATAAATGATCGGCGCAAACTGTCGCAGAACGCACGGTTAACCCGCTCGTTTATAACAATTGTTGAGTCGGAAAGTAAATATTTCAAATGTATTAGCTAGAGCGTACGGAAAAATTTAACCAATCATGATCTTACCTCTGTAAACCGGAGTAAATGTAATCCCAACTGACGTTCACTATCGTCCTTCAATGTTAAGGTTTTTTCCTATTGCAAACAATTAACAATTATAGTATACATGATATATTATATACACATATAGAATCTTATTCAAACAAGAAACATATTAAAATAGTAAAAATAAAAATAACAGGACCTGCTAGATCTTGACAAAAGAGTCTCCTAGGCATTTTCAATTTGTTTTATCACCAAATAATTGTATTTCTACTCCTCCTGGCTCTCTCACATCACAAAAATAACCATCTCCCAAAACAAAAGAAAGAAAGAACTCCCAATACCGCCTTCCAGGCATGGGTCCCAATATCGTCTACCACCGCAGATGTGGGATTAAGACGTAGACAACCATACCCCTACCCAAGATTTTCCTGCTTTTACCA
Organism: Chrysanthemum lavandulifolium; assembly: GCA_022545495.1. Classification (NCBI taxonomy): domain Eukaryota; kingdom Viridiplantae; phylum Streptophyta; class Magnoliopsida; order Asterales; family Asteraceae; genus Chrysanthemum; species Chrysanthemum lavandulifolium. The sequence goes on along the minus strand of CM040239.1, from coordinate 264,870,401 downwards.
AAGGTAGAAAAGTAAACAAATTTCCGAGGATATTGGATAATGAAGAATCACTATAAAAAAATTCGAAATTAAAAATGTAAATTGTTACAAAAAGTTTCTTCACATATGAAAATATAGACATGTGAAGAAATTGCGTTTTGTTTTTTCATAAATATTCATATGAGAATAACCAAAAAAATGGGGATTCTTCATTCATCAATGTTCTATACGTGTGAAATTTATTCAGGACATGTGGATAAAAACGTTCTCACGAGATATATAGTTCTCACATGAACACACATACATGGTGTATGTGTCTATGCGTATCTTTTTGTGTGTGTTTGTGTGTGTATGAAATAACATTGAAACAAAAAGAAATTCTTACCTCTAACGCCAAAAGGTATTTAGTAGAAATCCTCATACTTGAACAAATTCGAGCATGCGTTTTTTGTAAATATACCGCAGTATTACCCTATTTATCAATGAATGTAAGCAAATAAGAAAAAAGATCGATGTAAATATTTTTTATCAATGAGAAATAATAATATATAATTGCATAACATGATAACATCACTAGAAACGAAAAAGAATACCGTTTCGTTAAGCATATCATCAAAACTGAATGTGTAATCAGTCAATCTGTTGTTCTTCAAGACTTCATACCTGTTAAGAACACAGGCAAAAAATATGAATAAGCATGAATTGACAATAAAGTAAGGTATATTGTGTTACTCGTATAAAACAAAGGTAATAGCCCATAAGTGTTGTTTAATGCGATAAAAAAAAAATTGTAGACTTTATCTGCACCTCTTTTTTGAAATAGAAATTTGAGTACAGCAAGTTCTTACGGATTAGAAGTACTCATATTATTGGTACTTATAGCATAAGTATGTTGTAATATATATGATAACGCATGAGAATCTTACTTGACAGCACCATATCCAAGTGCTTCAGCATTATGCTCAAGCTCTTTGCCTGCTAAGAAAAATAATGCAAGTGTTGTCATTTTAGTATCGACCCATTAACCTATTAATCGATTTGGTCTTGTGATAAGAAAGTTAATTAAATTAAACTGAAATAGGTCAAACGGGTTGAAAGCCAATATGAAAAATATTTGGTATACCTTTTCCCACGAGGGCCGCTTTACATCGACTTTTAGCTTCGTCAAGCAATTGAACCATGCCAAATCCCTCAAAACCCTCAACTTGAACAAATCCGACAAGACTTAACGGGTCATGACAATGATTAGTTACGGTCCACCCTACACTTTCAGCAGCCTTAGGGGGGGAGGGGGGGTCAATAAGTATTCATTTCAATTTCTTGATCCTTTTTGAAGATGTTATCATTTATGGTGTATAATAGTTACTTACAGTAATGCACATTTCAATTTTGTCTCGTTGCCCTTTATCAGCCACATGGACTATCCGGTCTGCTTTTTCTATTTCAAGTGCATGCCTACATATGCAGCCACAAAATTAGGAAAGGGCATGTTTTGTCATATTAAATATTACAAAAACAATATTCAAACAGTTTAGGAGTGGGTTTACTTGCAGCGCAAATAGAACCCGAAAACAAGAATAAAACACAACGCTTATTAAATGTCTGGTTCGATCAAACAGTAAAGGTACAGAGCCTTTTCAAAAGAATAAAATGTATTGCTAGCCAACTCATATATGTTTTGATAAAATCAGCATTTATTGCACGTAAACTAACCACAAAGCTGCGAAATCCACGAGAGGTAACTTTCGTCCTTCAATAACTATCGCCTCATCTCCTTCACTTTTTGTATCATAACCCTTTTCCCTCAATGAATCTAGAGTCTTGCTAATGTAAAAATCATAGAGTCTTTCATCCTGAAAAATAATGGAGTTAAACTCATAAACTGCAAATATACGGAGGTATATTCCTATTTTATATCAAAATGGTGAAAAACATGACACCTCTTCTTTCACGCGGACTCCCAGACGCTGATATACTTCACGGTAAAGTTCTCGTCTTATCTTACAGATTTGCTCCCATGCAGATTTGTGCCTTTCATCCCAGTCCTATTCCAAAATTCATTATTTTAAATATATAACAAAAGTTAAGAAGACCAAGATAAAAAATAAATAAATCACAGACTGACTTGCACCGGCTGAGTTCTCTCTCTGAATTCAGCATCTTCAGCAAACCTCTTCTTCGATTCCTCATACAACACCTATCAACGAACCAGTTGAGAGAGAATGACAGATAAATATAAATTGCTAAAACCTCAGGATGCATCAGGTGTTGTTGCACTTTTCAGGTAAATAGAGAGGTTTTCAGTACCACGTGTTGATTAAACTTTCACGAAATTGTGCTCACCTCAAGTTCTCCAATAGCTTGATCGTTAACTTCCCCATTAGGGAACCTATCGATTAGGAACTCCGTCATCATCATTTTTGTCTGCAAAAAAACACGTTTAGTGTATGGATGTATGTATATCAGTGTGTGTGTGTGTGTGTGTATAAAACAAGTTTAGACTCTAGAATAGTAACAGGCAAAAAAAAAGCTTTGTATATATCATGTTAGATGCAGGTATAATACGGATTTAATTTAACAAACATTCAAACAGCAAGACCAACCACACGTACCTTAATGTCCAGACAATTACCATAATGGAATCTTCGGCGCACGCGAACTCCAGAATAGTGAAGCACACGAGCTAACGTTTCTCCAATAATAGTGGATTGTAAATGACCCATATGCATTTCCTTGGCTATATTTCGAGGCAAAAAGTCTATAACTGCTTTTTCAATTGGGAGTTTTGGTGCCCATGTGAATAAACTATCCTCTAGCATCTTAAAAATACTCTGCAGCGAAAAGAAAAGAAAAAAAAGTGACTGATATTGAGGTAGACAAGAATTTGGGTCAGAATTGTAATGTGCGTTTTAAAACACTTGGAAAAGAAAATACCTCAGCTATCCATGTCCTAGATAACTTAAACTTCAGAAAACCAGGACCACCTACGACGCATCTTTCCAGCATGCCAGCTTCTGGTTGAACAACTATTGCATCTTTGACAATCTATAAAAAAAAGAGTAAAAAATACTAAGCAGTATATTTTTCAAAATCGATGAGATACTCACAAGAAAATATTACCAGTCCAGCATGTTTTGGTCCATTTAAGTAAGAACGGCTTCTTATTCTAGGCCATAGGTTCAAGACGCTGGTGCTATTACCACATGCAAATTTCTGAGTTAGTACTCATATCACTCAGAAGAATGTAAAAGTGCATAAGTATGTATGAGAAAGAATGTATATACCATAAGTAATCATAATCATCCGCTTCGGTGCCGGTAGAAATACGAACAGACACTTCAGACACTTCAGACACTTCAGATACTTCAGACTCTAAAACCGGGAAAATGCCATTCACAAAGTAGCCAAATGCCAAAGAAATTTCTTTTTGAAGGCTCCATCTAAATTCTTCTTCCTGCAATGTATTACAATACAAAACCGTTATTCTTAAATGTTGACATAGCTTGCTTTATATATTAAGCTTCTTCTAAATCTATAGTTCACATGTGAATTGTGACAACAAAATACAGGTACAGATATAGCTATGAGCATGATAACATGTACGTTAATTATAGACTTACATCTACTGGATCGAATACGCTGCTTTCAGAAAATCTGTAGAGTAACAAATAAGCAGATTAGCACAAGGAAGGGCCAAAAATAATATGACAATTCAATCAGCATTTCATATTTTTGTAATTTTGACCAATGTGGCCAGAGAATAGATAGTCCATGAACTACTAGATTGGCAGTTTAACCAATTCAACCAGTCCAATGGCTTTTGAGAGTTACAATCTTTACTCTTCTATTTTTGTACTTAATTTGATGACTTTCAGTTTGATTCACTGGTGATGCTAGTGTTCAAATTAAAGTAAACTCACACTTGTTTCTTGGTTAGATCTGAATAGTAGGATCCTTTAGCCGGTGTTGTTTCTTCGGCAAACGGTGGCCGCTTCCAGTCCACTGTCAATTCTAAAGAGCAATCATTCCCCTTAATACAACCAACCATGATGCCACCATCAGCTGGCACAAGGAATTCGTAAACGCCCGACAAAATTATAGCCCCAGAGGTGGAGTCACTTAAGTTTGCATCAATTATGAGGGAGAATTGGGCTGGTACAGACAACACAGACTGCATCAGGTTTATTTTGCCACGCTTAATTACCTCAGGTTGTTCGGTTTCAAAGAGCCTTGCCTTGTAATCATCTACTTCAGCAGGAGAACAGCCATAATCAAAATTATTGCCATAATAAGCCATTACTCTTCCAACAACTTTTGTTTCCTCAGAAGTTGCATGAAATACTACTTCCAGAGCTGCGTCTACTACATACTTTAATGCAACGTAATACAGCTTTAAATAGCCATCTCTACCTTTTAAAGTATAAGAGGACGAACCGCCATTGGGTCTCTTGGCAAAATAATCTGAGAAGTTTATAACCGCAGAGTCATTGCAAACTTCAAACGCATCATTATAATTTTCGGGTGCACCAGCTCTAAAATAACGATAATATTCATGCGCAGTATTCATGTCAACCGCATTGTCAGTGGTAACATAGAGTTCCGCAGCGATCTTAACAGAGGTAGAGAATGGAATTGAACAGTAACAGATACAGTGTGGAGATAAAGATCCCAGTTTGGGGACAGCTATGGAATCATTGAATTTATGGTTGAATATATCGTAAGGAGGTGACGCCGGATCTAGAGAGAAACCAGCTGCCTGTATACTCCCAAACAGCTGATGACCGCTACCCACCACCTTACTGTGGGCAGTGCCTTTTGGAAGATCATATGTATGGATCTTGGAGCGCATGGTGACTATACGTGGGTGGGAAGCTTTTGCATCATCACTGTCGTTATAGCTAAGGAAAACCTTACACAGCACAAACCGAAACTTAGGAACTTTACTGAATGATGGCATCCTGTCGTGAACAAAAACCAATAAGCATTACAAAATTACAAATACGTATATAACATTGTGTTTCAAAATTATAGTAAACTCACAGTTGTTCCTCCGTTAGATTTGAAAAGTAGCATCTTTCATCCAGTTTCGACAAGTGTTGTTCTTTGTCGAGATCTTGGCGTTTGGTTTTCATGGAAAACGAATTGTAGTTTTGAATATTTTTTAGTCGATCGATTCTTAAACCTTAAACTTCAAATATCGATATATGTTTTATTGTTTTCATTGTCGGTTATATTTTTGTGTGGGCTGCATGCAACGTGATTCTAGACACGGGCCTTGAGCCTAGCTAATACAAAGATAGGACTAATATTACGGGCTAACATGCAGTCGACAAAACCTTAACTCAATGTGGCCAATAATTAACCTCACCAAATTCAAGCTTTTTGGCAGCTATGATACTCAGTTTGAATTACAAGTGAATAACTGGATTCGTTACGCGTTTAGTTGTGATGTACAAGACCGGTCTTAATCCGAAACTGAGTTTGTGTTAACTATACTAAAAATAGGTATTCCAAAACTGAGTTTGTGTTAGACCAGTTCTTTTTCGTCAACACGTGTTTTTACTCGTTTGAGGTTGGATGGCTGTGTGTTTAATCCTACCGGTGTGATTAGTTGGAAAAGCCTTAAAAGTTTGCTTATTAATTTCACAAGGGAAACTAGAGGGTTTGATTGAGAATATATTATCCGGTTGTCCAATTTCGGAAACTTTGAGCTTAGTAAGGTGCTATGGTTTTTCGGTGGATTGATGTTTACTTCAAAGAGTGTTAAGAAATTGGTAATTGGTGGATATAATGATCCTGAAGACGAATGGGATCTTTCGGAAATTGTGGAAATAAAAGCGCCTCATATCTTGTCACTTTAAATCATAATGGATTTTTTGTTATGGAAGGTCGTGTTGCTAGATGTGTCTTCGTTAGTTGAAGCTGAATTAGATTATTGGAAGGGTGGCCATTATTAGACAACAAGTAAAGAAAGGAAAGAATAACTGCTTAAAGGTCTTATACTAAGCCTTCACCATGTCAAAAAGCTTCAAATTGGATATCTTTGTCTAACGGTAAATTTTCCGTCACTTGTTGTAATCTGTGTGTTCATAGGACTTACTGATCATTAGCTCTAGGAGAACATTATTGATTATAAATAGAGTGCATTTTGAAAGTGATGATTGCGACCAGCGATGACCTGGATAATTTAAGTCGGCTAATCAATTTTTTGAAGCAGAAGGGTCTCATTTTTTACGTTATAACAATTAATTCATACAAGTATTACACCAATCTAATTCATACAAGTATTACACCAATCTCATTGCTCTATTCTGTTTGTAGACTCTCGCTCGTTTGGAAGTTAAAGGTGTCACATTTCCATCAAACATTGAGCATCCTGACTATGATTCATCTGATAGTGAAGATTGGTAATGGAATGGTCGTGGCCTGTGGATTGGGTCATTGGAGAGGTAAATGTTGACTTTTTATTTTGAATGTCAAACTTACATTTTATAAGTTTTAGCTCTAGATTTTTGACACCATTTTGCATATAATTATAGAGCTTATAGCCTTATACTGATTAAAGTGATTACTCTTTTGTACAAAGGCCGGATAAAATTTAACTAAGATGTTCACAAAAAGAATAGTTAGATCGACTCTTAAAAGTCATGTAAAAAGAAAAGGAGTAAAGAAGAAGTATCTATGCATTCTCATGCCTTGCCGTTATGGCTTTTTCGTTTATTCTATGCTCAAGGTGAATCAGCTAATCCTTACTAGTTGCTCCTCAAATGCGTGTCCATAGTTCTGAAATGTCGTCTCTTTTCTTATGCTCTTTTGACTTTTATTTATCAAACACGTTCTAGTGATTGACTATGCCCAATTTGAGTATACGTGGTCAACTTCTGTGGCCATATGGTCAGGTTAGACGAGACGACGAGTTAGGTAACAGGTTAATAGGTTAATATGAGTTCGGGTTGAAACATGTACATTTAAGTCTTGTTAAACTTGGTGGATCAGGTTGTCCCGCAAACACACCCATATTTGAGGTTTAGTATAAATCAATGCTTTTTTAATCTAGTACATGTTTGTGTGTGGATACGCACATTCAGATTTCAAGGATTCAAGACGTGCAAAATAGTGCCAACAGTTCATGCACTAGGTTTCTAGTCCTCTATTGAAATAAAATGCTGTTTATATCGATGTTGTAAGTAATTGATTAGGGGTTAAGGATATTCATTTTGATTCTAATTTTGTGGGTGATATTAAGAGTAAAAATATTTCATTTTTTCCTGAGAAGCTTTTGTTGGTTGCTTCGTATCAATCTTTAACAAGTTTATCAGCCACTGTTATCAGCAGGGCTTAAGTGGCATCAATTATTGATCAAATACTAAGGATCGGTTTAGTCAGACAGGCATTGCACCATTCTCATATTTTATTTTCATTGCTTTTTTGTTGGCAGGCTGTCGCTTGTTTAAAAGCTAAAGGTTTCATATTTCCATCAAACTTGATGGTTCTTCAAGAGATTAAATCAAACCGAATTAGAGACCGGGAAGAACTATTGCTTGATTATGGTCCTAATGATGAAGAAATTAGTTGATTAATGGCACTTTGGATTCATGTTTTGGCTAGACATGGTTTCTACATTGAAATGCACATACCTTATTTATGTTAGTGGATAATTAGGCTCAAGCCCGGTTTGTGGGTTTAGGGTATTAGGGTTTTCACCATTATAAATAATGGTGCATAATAATATTATACCTACGGGTTTCATTATTCAACATGATTTGAATGGCCCGATCCTCGGACCAGGTGGCACTGTTGAGCCTCTTTGTACCATCCGTCAAAATTATCCATCTCTATCTCAAATATTCTATTAGATCTATCATTGCACAAGAAAAAATAAATAAATAAATAAAAATAAAAATAAAAATTCCTAGTCATTACTTCCCATCATCAAAAGCACAAGCCGGTATCATCTCAAACAAACAAAATGGTGAAAGAACGTCAAGAAGAGCGATGCAGGTTGTACACAAGAGGAACCAGTATCCAACAACTTTTGGATTGATCCTTTTAATTAAAGAATGAGGATATGGATGTCAGGATGTGTATTGGATGAGAAGTTAGTGGGTCGGCACTTTTATTTCAATATTGTGTTCTTGTTTGTTAAGTAAAAAAAAAAAAAAAAAAAAAAAAGTAATTTAATTGTTTATTTTGTTTTACGTCGAATCTAGGTATCAATTCCAGACGACTTTTGTTGGTGTCGAATCCAGGTATCAATTCGAGACGACTTTCGTTGGTGTCGAATCTAGGGTATCAATTCCAGAGCGACTTTTGTTGGTGTCGAATCTAGGGTTCTTATTCCGAGACGACTTTTGTTGGTGTCGAATCTAGGGTTCTTATTCCGAGACGACTGTTTGGGATACTTTGAATTATCCCGTTTTATTTTGGTTATTGTTTTATTTTGCTTTATTAGTTTACTACTACAGTTCGAGCTTTCGCAATTTCGCCGCTCGAACTGCGGGAGAGTGTTAGTGGATAATTAGGCCCAAGCCCGGTTTGTGGGTTTAGGGTATTAGGGTTTTCACCATTATAAATAATGGTGCATAATAATATTATACCTACGGGTTTCATTATTCAACAATTTATCGTTTTTGTTTGGGGTTACAACAGATAGTGACCGAGTTTTGAAGCAAATTCTAGTATTTCTCTTGAAGTTTCTGAATCAAAGAGTGGGTTGGAATTACCGTTAGTATGATTAAGATATGGTTTATAGGAGGAAATGACTGAAAGTAAATTGTTCGCTGCATGTTTCATTGATGGCAAAATAACCCGAACTGAATTTTTCGGGTCAGGTTTGGGATGGGTCATGGGTCATGGACTTTGATTTTTACCTATTACTTTACCCATTACAATATATACAAAGTATATGTACATTTTTATATTATGTAAACACTAGTTGTTATGCATATGTATTTCTATAAGATGTAAACAATATTACTTGTTAGTGTTTATATAAAAATGTCTTTGGTTTTATATAACTTATTTACTAAACATGTTTTGATATAGTTTTAATATGTTTAGTAAAAGTGTGTTAGTAAACTATTGGCTCAAATCTTTTACGTATTTTATTTGTTTCGTTAAAATGATTTTACGTTTGTTATCGACAAAACATTAGAAGATCGTAAACTATAAATAAACGTTTTTATGGCTTATTTATATTAACAATCTCCCCCCTTTTGTTGATGACAAAACATAAGATTATTTTAAGGAAAAAAATAAAATTCGTAAAAATTTGAATTGGAGTTTTTACTCTCTTCTCCCACTTTTTGTCGAAACAAAAAGAGCGTCGAAAAGAAACTAACACATTGTTTTGAGAAAAAACTTGTGAAAAAGTAATAAAAATGAAGAGTAAGATGAGAGAAAGATTCGCGTCTTAGCTGCTCCCTCTTGACGAATGCTCCCCTTTATTGAGGGTATCAAGTAATTAGGAAAGTTAAACGAGTGTGTTGCAAGTATTTTTGCAATGGTTTCGTCTTTTATGAAATGCTCCCCCTTGACGAGTGCTCCCTTTTGAGGAGGACGTCAAGTAATATAGAAAACCTAAGTGAATGTATTGCAAGCGTTTTTGCAATGCTTTGATTTAACGAAAAAGCTCCCCCTCGATTGAGGGTGTCAAAGTCTTCATGTGTATTTTGAAAATCTACAAAACAAAGGTTAGAAAACAAGTATATGGTGCATAGTTTCCTGCAAATGAGATTCATATTAGTGAGAGAATATGCTTCTGTTGCACGGATCCCACGGATCCATCCTATGAGGGATCCGTCTAGGCTAATTTAAGGGAACCGTGTACCTGCATTCCTTTGACAACAATGTAGATCTAAAAAATAATGTAAACATCCAAATGAGTTAAGTATTATAGCACTAAACATATTCTCATAAGTATATAGCATACAACATGTAGTTTCATTCAATAAAACAAGAGAAATGATATACATATCTCTAAAACTAAGAGAATGATATAAGCATGTAGTACATTTTCTAACAATTCTAAGTTGTGTCTAAGACTAGAGAGGAGCACCATTGTGCTTGTATTCCTAAGTTCTAGGGACGAGTAGATTTGTTGACCTCATCAAAACGTTCGAGAAGGTGATAGAACATGAAATGTAATTCGTCACGTACTTCATGGACTAGTCCTTCGACATGTTTGCAATGAAAGCAATCATTGCCATGGCTAGGGAATGGTAGTGGTAGGAATGGAGCGGTTTGAGGTGGAAGATTTTTTTAGGAAGGTGGATGTTCCACAAAAGATTGAGGGATTTGTGGAGGCACATTTGATGAGGTTGGAGGTGGTTCAACCAAGGATGAAGGTGGTGGAATATGTGTTGATGGTGGCGGTAGAGAAGTATCTACTTCCATGTGATCCGGTTGTTGATTTTGATGATTCCTCATAATCCAAAATGGACCATTTGAGGGAGACGGATAAAAAGATACGGGTGCTAGTGTTGTTTCAATACCAAAGTTTTGGTGAGGAGGTTGTTGTGGCACCGTTTTCTCAATTGAGGAAAATGTTGGCAATGATGGTGGATAAGATGGCCTAAGTGGCAAGTCCTCTAAGTTGTAAAGGTGTGGGGATGAGAGTGGATTGGTGAAAGAGATAGCTCTAGGTACTAGAGGTGATGGTTTAGATGAAGTAGGGATGTTTGGTTTAGGAGGTATAGTAGTGTTTGGCAGGGGTTGTCTTGTGGGAACAATCCTTTTGGGAGTTGGTTTGATTGGTAGAGTTGGTTGTGAGGGAGTTCTAGTGTTTGAGGCTTTAACGGGTGATGATTCGGTTGAAGAGATTTCGTTAACAACCCGAGCAATTTTCTTAGGAGGTTCTTTGGTTGATGAGTTAACACTAGGAGATTTCCTCATGGTGAAATGGTAGAAAGAAAAGGTGAAAAGAGAAAGCTTTAGCTACTGAGAATGAGTGTGTGAATGGTGATTTGGAAGTTCTAACACAAATGGTTTATAAAGAAAAAGATTTTGTAAGTGAATTAAAGCCTAAACCACTAAAAATCCTTCAATTTGGAATGATTTTCATGCATAAGAGTTAACCACAGAGTTGCACTGATCTAGGAAGTTAAATAAGACAATGTGGAATATTTAAAATAACAAAGAGGGTTTGAAATGATTGTATCAAGTAGGATTAGTTTAGTCTGTGCATCCGGTTCCAACAGATCCCTTACTTAAGGGATTTGTCTAGGCTAAACTTAGGGATCCGGCTCTCAGGAGCCAAGGAGAAGAAAGATGAGGTTTTAGTAAGGTATATGATAACATCAAATAGTCTTGAATATTAAGTGTCAATTTCTCCCGATAATGCTCGTATTTTATATCATTTATATGGATTTACGCTTGTTTTCCTTTATTTTCACTTTCAGTTAAATTACGAGCATTGGAGCTAAAGAGACGCGGATTTGAAGATTTTATAAGAGATTTATGATAGTATGCCCACTGTGAAGAAGCTACAACGTAACTCCACTCTCACATTACGCCGTAGCTAATGTGTGACTCAGAAGGCCAACTCAGCAATAGATTACGGCGTAACCCCCAACTAAGGATTACGCCATAACCTATTAGGTCAAAAGATGTTCCACGCCGCTATCAGCTACGCCGTAACTCCTTCCAATGATTACGGAGTAATCATGTCATTTGTAACCTGTATTGAAGATACGGCGTAACTCATCCCATGTGTTACGCCGTAACCAGCTTTACGAGAGCATTATTATGGAAATATTTAGGTTACGGCGTAACTCTCAACTAAAGTTACGCCGTAACTAGATCTCGCCTATAAATACAAGCCCTAAATTCTGCATTTCACATCATTCACTCCACACCAAAAAGCAGAGAACGTGAGTAAGGGTCCAAAGGCCGATCTTGAAGAGCATACGGAGCCATCTCCAAGGGAGAAATCACCCCCTAACGATAAGCATTAGCGATTATCTTTTCTTTTACTTTCGATTCATGTAATTCATTATTTCAAACATTGAATTGATTGTTTCTCTTAATATGATCGGCTAAGCACCTTTGGTGCTAGCCTAGTTATGATTCCTTAATTGTTGTGTTTATGTTTACATGCTTCCGTATAATTTTTCTAGTGTATGCATGCATAGTTCGTTGGTAGCTACCCTAGTTTTGGTAGTTTTGAATGGCGGTAGTGTCTAGTTGCTTAGGAGAATTGACCAACTAGCCCTAAGTAGGTAGACTGAGTGGGAAGGGTAAGAATTGACCAACTAACGACCTTTCTTCGCTTGTGCGAACTGACCAAATGATCACCTGTCGTTTGGATGAACTTTAGAAGTTAGGGATCAGTTTCTAAGATGCTAGTGCCCGGGCACTGATTGTTACGAATCTTGCATGTAGCGGAACTTAATGACTTGGCTTAGGGGACTAAAAAAAACTGGACATTCAAGGGTAGTAGCTTGATCTCCGGTGGAAGCCTTTGCTGATAGGTTAGGACGAACTAACCAAATGTTGTCCTAGCGATTTAAACCCCCACTTGAATCAATTGGAAGTAGTTAGACGTGAACATAGCATGATAGGATGAATAACTAGGTTAGCACACTTTACCCCTATTGATCACAACTCTACTCTTTATTTGCTTTCTTTCATTTCTTGTTTTATTAGTTAATTAATCATTTCGATAATTAAAACCAGTGACACCTAGACTTAATTAGAATCCGCTCACATAGCTCTTGGGACGACCTCGGTTTTATCGATTACTACACTACACACGACCGGGTACACTGTCCGTGAGTGCATAAGGTGGACCATTGGTAAACGACACACTTATAAATATTAAAACCTGATCAGTAAAACCTGCATCAAGTTTTTGGCGCCGCTGCCGGGGAGTTATAATAGGATTTTTGTTAAGTCTTTTACTTTTTTTTGAATTCTTGTTTTCTCACGATTTCTTTTCAAGTTTCAGGTACCATGGAGGTTGTAAACATTGATGACCTCACTCTTGAGGAATATTTGGCATTGATAAGGGAAGAACAAGGGCTGGGGCTCGTTAGGCCGACTATTGGAGCTAATGTCCGTTTCGAGATCAAAGAACAATTTATGAGGGAGCTACGTGCTAACCCTTTCTCGGGAAACATGGATGAAGATGCTTATGAACACGTGGAGAATGTCTTGTACATCGCAAGCCTTTTCAACATACCTGGTGTTTCTCATGACGCTGTTATGCTCTGAGTGTTCCCCATGACTCTTACTGGGGGAGCAAGAAGATGGATTGAAAGATTGCCCGCCGGGGCAGTCGATACATGGGCTCTCTTAAAGAAGCATTTCATTTAAAGATATTGTCCTCCTTCGAAGATATCTAATCAGCTCATTGAGATCCATAACTTTAAACAAGAAGGGGATAAAACGTTGTATCAAGCTTGGGATAGATACAACGATCTTCTCTATAAGTGTCCCACTCATGACCTAAACAGCCAGCAAAAGGTCAACATCTTCTACAAAGGAATCAACGTGGCTACTAGACAAATGTTAGATTACCAAGGACCGATTCCAAGTATGACTTCCTACTCTCACCATTGAAGCCATTCAAAAGATGGCCGATCATTCTCAAAAGTGGCATGATGGAGGAAGCCAAAGAAGCCTAGGCGGAAATCTTGAAGGTATTGTTGCAATTACTAGCAAGCTTGAAAATCTTGGTCGGGACATGCTCAAGCTCAGGGAATGTGTTCATGCTATCCAAGTTGGATGTGAAAGCTGTGGAGGGGGGACATCTCACAAAGAATTGTCCTCTCATTGACGAAGATAGCAAGGTTGAAGAAGTTAAATATGGTGAAAATCGACCGTTTCAAGGGGATAATCGAAACGGTAATGGCTGTTGTGGAGGACCTCCCCCATATTATAACCGTGGGACTTTCGGGGAAAGAAGAGCTAATTTGGATCAACAAATACCTCTAAGACGCGACCAAAAGGCAGAAGAAGCAAGAAGAATGGCTTAAGAACTTTCAAGAGAGCACAAACAAAAGTATTTTTGGTCATGACAAATCGCTAAAAAACTTGGAAACCATGATTGTCAAGCTTAGCGATAAGGTACAGAGAAGAAATGAAGAACAAAAAAACAAATCAATTGCATGCAAAGTCGTGTTCTCTGAAAAAGACAAATCCGACGATGGTTCTAGCATGGTTGAGAAAAATGATGTTGATGGTGCTGACAGAAGCCAGTTACGCCGTAACCCAACTTCAGAATTACGGCGTAACTGGGATACGTGGTCTGACAAATTTCTCGAATTGGGTGAATCAAGAACACATGTTATTAACGGATGGTCCAGTGATACAAACCTGTGCCCTCAATCCCCATCCAAGAGGAAGAAACACTTGTGCAAAGCAATACCAGTGGATAATGGTGAGTGGTACTATCTATGGGCCTCGTGTAACCCTCATAACGAAATTTGCGACGGAGGAGATGATAAGGAGAGGGTTAAGAATAACAAATACATGTGGTATGCATTTAATGATAATGAAAGGTTGGCAAAGTTCTCAATCGAATAAGAGGAGGAACCACCTATTAAGCACTGTTGCAATCCCATAATAATTACGGAAGACGATTCCACACGAGCATGGCCTACATGCAATCTTTTTCTTGAGTATTGCAACGGGGGTGGTAATATGGAGGGCGAAGAATGGACAAGCCCTCATGAGCTAGAAAGACATGACGTTAAGTTCGGAGATCTATCCTTTGATAATTGGTATTTGGTAAGATTCGGGTATGCTATCATTAATCCGAATCTACTAATGAAGCTAAAGCTCTATTATGAAGAACATTGTCTCCAAAGAGAGTCCGTGGATGAAAAACCAATCGAAGATGATACCTCCTGCAAGGATGTCCTATCAAGCAACACCAATGATAAAATAGCTCGGAAGCATTGGTGTGAGAAGATAAAGACTGTCGGCAAAGTTTTTTAGGCATCTTGCAACCCGATTGATGACGAATGTAACCGGGGAAGTAGCATTGTGAGAGTTGGGGACGATGAGTTCTTATGGACCTCAACCAATGATGATAAGAGAACAGAATTACCTTTGCTAGACAAGTTGAGATTTGACGATTGGGTCAAGATCAAATATGGAAAGGTTAATGCTTCCACTAATGAGAAGATTTGGAAAGGATGTATGAGTGAAGAAGACCCGAGCGAAGAAATTCCCAACGATATGAGTGAAGTGATGGATGATGATATCAAAGATACAACGGGTGATGAGAAAGAAGAATGCAAGTGTGTGCTTGTGGAAGACTTACTAGATGATAAGTGGTTTAAGGGTACTGAGTCCGATGATGATGACATCGAGGGAATCATGGACTACCTTGAACTACAAGGTAAAGAGGGGTTCACTGACCCCGATGATGAAGCATATGAACAAAGAATGTGCAAAATTCTTGGTATTCCGTATAAGAGGCCGCCACCAATCGTATCTAAAAAATATAAATTTACAAGATACCACTTGGGGCCGGACGAAAAGTTTTGAAAATTTCTGAAGATTGAGATGAAAGAGTATCTCCACACCACCACTAATGTTGCTTGGGTCAGGCACAACTTGATGAAGGATATGGAGGAAGTTGGCCAAGTTCGAAGGCCACCGTAAAACCCATGGCTTTGAGTCTAACTTAAAGAATCGTTAATAAAGAAAAGTGCTCTTTCGGGAGACAACCCGAATTATCCTTTGTATTTCTTTTATTTCTATTTTTGTTGGGTTTTGTGTTTTTAACCATTTTTGCAGAAATCGGAGAAGATTGCATCAGTAACTTAAACGGAGACCTGACCTGTCCATTAGTTACGACGTAACTCATCCCAATGATTACGCCGTAACACATCACCAATAGCGATTCTCCCCAGAGCATTACCAATTACGGCATAATCCCATGCCTTGGTTACGCCGTAGCTACCCTCCAGTAGCGAGTGCCATAATTACGGCGTAACTCCTTCAATGAGTTACGACGTAATTATCCTCCAGTTCAAATTCTTTCTTTAATAACATAATAATCTTGTATTAGTTTTTAAATAAAATTTGTGGGTATGTTCCCTGTAAGCCCTCACGATACTACACTCGTCCACTTGGGACACCACATGGTTTAAAAGGCTTGTTGCATACGCTAAATGCAACCGTGATTCCTACGAAAGTGAATTAGATTTCTTTTTCTTTTTCTTTTTGTTTTTCTTTTTAGAATTATGCTTGTTGGTAGTGTGATTTCAGGGAATGAAGTTTGCTCGTGGATGTTTAGCGAAGGCACGATTCTTTTCGTGGGCCTTCTTTCTTTTAGGAGCAAATTTCAGGGAAGTTCACGCTCTAATTCTACTTTCTTTTCACCTTTATTTAACGTTCAGTACAAAAGAGACTTTGTACATTTCAAGTGGGGGGACGGGAGTAGAATTATCTCTTGAACTTTATTTTGCCCTATTTTTCTAGTTTATTTTGAAAAATTATGCCATTTTTAAATTTTTGACATGTTTTTCTTAACCTAACTAGATTAGACCTTAGCCAAGCACATTATAACCCTTGATATTATATTGTGAGATTAGCCTTATCTGTTTCCAATTATTAACCCAAATCCACCAAATTATGAGTATGCCGGTAGCTTGTAAACTTTAGAACTTGGCCTTTGCATCATTTCGAGACCATAGACGAGGTATGTTGAGTTCGCTTAATGTATTTGGAATATTCAGTTTAAGAAGGCAATATTATAGGATTATCACCCAAACAGCCTATCCTTGTGTGTCTATCGATTAGTCACCTCGTCTTCTCGACCCCCATGTTAAACCCTTTTGTTGCACTCACCTTTAGTCCAAGATACCCTTAGATACACCCGTCTGAGCCATTCCTTTCATTTTGTTCACCCAATATATATTGTTTCGATACACCCATTCACCTTAGCCTACCGTGTAGTCTTAACTTGTGATCGGGAAGTCATTGTTTGCCTAAGTTCAAGATTCAAGTAGAGAGGTTCGAAAATCACGCTTTCGTCAAAGACATATATTTGAAGATCATTGAAGACCCCCCAGATTCTCATTATGTTCATCTCAAGTGGGGGGATGTTATGTTTAGTTATGATTCAAAAAAAATAAAATAAAATAAAAAAACAGTTGTAGTTGTTTATTGTAAAGTGCAATGCTATAAGCACTATATTTGGAGCTCATCAAAGATTTAGTATCGAGGAGGCCACATCGGTCACATTTGAAGAATGAAGTTGGTAATTATTGCGGCAACATATGAAGAACAGGTAATGTGCCCATCATGACGTTCGCTAATGGCACATCAACTTGGTATATCATGATCCGGTTTCTTAGCCTTGAAACTTGAACTTTGGATAAACGGTAAGCGGTGATGACTTGATTATAGGTTTAGACTATTTGCTTGATTATTTTCTACTTTACACAAATTATATCCCATGTCTTATCCTACCCTTTAGTCATGAAGCGTGTCTAGGCCATGGATTTGGTCATGTATCATTGATTTTATCCACTTTGCCGTGACATGTTAGTAATGACAATTCACCCTTAACCCTTGTCGTGTCTACCCATATTGCCTTCAAGAATTGTTTAGTCCTTAACTCTAGTGGTGGAGATTTGTGTAACCGTCAAGCATAATAGAATACATGCTATGACGGTGCTTTGAGTGATCACCCCGAAATTGACACTTAGATTAGTTGAGAGATTTTGAGTGTTTTGTTCCCATTTCGTGAGGTGTTTGGCTTTAATTTATTCTAGCATAAGGGATTTTTAAACTTGTATTTTCCAAGTAATGGGAGATATCTTTTTAGAAATTTATCTAATAAGGTCTACTTGAGGGCAAATAGAGTTCAAGTGGGGGGATATTTGATAACATCAAATAGTCCTGAATATTTGATAACATCAAATTATCTTGAATATTAAGTGTCAATTTCCCCCGATAATACTTGTTATTTATATCATTTATATGGATTTACGCTTGTTTTCCATTATATTTCACTTTCAGGTAAATTACGAGCATTGGAGCTAAAGAGACGCGGATTTAGAGAGTTTATTGAAGATTTATCATAGTATGCTCACTTTGAAGAAGTTACAGCGTAACTAATCTCTCACATTACGCCGTAACTAAAGTGTGGCTCAGAAAACCAACTTAACAGAAGATTACGGGGTAACTCTATCCAAGATTACGACGTAACCATATTAGGTTAAATGAGGTTCCGCGCCGCTACTAATTACGCCGTAACTCATGCAACAACTACGGCGTAACCAAGATCTATTGAAGATACGGCGTAACTCCTTCCTGAGGTTACGCCGTAACCAGCATTATTAATGCAAATTACGAAGAATTGTATGTTATGGCGTAACTCTTTTAATAGTTACGCCAGTAACTGATCCGCCTATAAATACCTCACGATTTCCAAAGATTTCAAATCATCCCATTTCACACACAACAATCGGTGAACGTGAAAAGAAGTCAAAAGCGGATCTAGAGGAGCATACGGAGCTATCTCCAAGGAGAAATCACTCCCCACGATAAGCATTAGCTTTTTATCTTTTTACTTTCAATTCATGTATTTCGTAACATTAAACATTGAATTGATTTTATAGTTAATATGAGTAATTTGAGCACCTCTTGGTCTTGGCCTAGTTATGATTCCTTAATTGTTTTGTTTGCGTTTACATTGCTTCCATATAATTATTTCTAAGTGTATGCATGCATAGTTTATTGGTAGCTACCCTTGTTTGATGAGTTTTGAATGGCGATAGAGGCTAGTTGCTTAGAGATATGACTAATCGACCTAAGTGAGTAGACCAAGACGGAAGGGTAAGATATGACCAACTGACGACCCTTTCTACTTGTGCGATTTGACCAACTGATCACCTACTGTTTGGGATGAACTTAAGAAGTAAGGGGTGAGTGTTTAAGTTGCTAGCGCTCGGGCACTCACTATTATGAATCTAGCATGTAGCGGTACTTAATGACTTGGCTTAGGGGACCAGGAACAGCTGGACTTATGAGGGGACACCTGACTTCTCCAGTGGGACATTTTGTTGATAGGTTAGGACGAATTGACCAAATGCTGTCCTAGCGACTTTGATCCTACCTGAAGTAATTGGAAGTAATTAGACGTAAACATTACTAGTTAGGATGAATAGCTAGGTTAGCACCATTCTCCTCTATTGATCACATCTTTCGCCTTTATTTGCTTTAGTAGTTAATTATATCGAAATCATATTAAAATCTGTGACACCTAAACTTAGTATAAATCGACACACATAGCTCTTGGGACGACCTCGGTTTTACCGAATACTACAGTACACACGACCGGATACACTGCCCGTTAGTGCATTAGGGTAGACCATAGGTATAACGAGACTTGTAAATATTAAAACTTGGTCAGTAAAACCTGCATCAATATTAAGTGTCAATTTCCCCCGATAATGCTCGTATTTTATATCATTTATATGTATTTACGCTTGTTTTCCTTTATATTTCACTTTCAGGTAAATTACGAGCATTTGAGCTAAAGAGACGCGGATTTGGAGATTTTATAAGAGATTTATGACAGTATGCCCATTGTGAAGAAGCTACGGCGTAACTCCACTCTCACATTACGCCGTAGCTAATGCTTGACTCAGAAGGCCAATTCAGCAAAAGATTACGGCGTAACCCGCAACTAAGGATTACGCCGTAACCAATTAGGACAAAAGATGTTCAATGCCGCTATCAGCTACGCCGTAACTCCTTCCAATGATTACGGCAAAATCATGTCATTTGTAACATGTATTGAAGATACAACGTAACTTATCCCATGTGTTACGCCGTAACCAGCTTTACGAGAGCATTATTATGGAAATATTTAGATTACGGCATAACTCTCAACTAATGTTACGCCATAACTAGATCTCGCCTATAAATACAAGCCCTAAATTCTGCATTTCACATCATTCACTCCACACCAAAAAGCAGAGAACGTGAGTAGGGGTCCAGAGGCAGATCTTGAAGAGCATACGGAGCCATCTCCAAGGGAGAAATCACCCCATAACGATAAGCATTAGCGATTATTTTTTCTTTTACTTTCGATTTATGTATTTCATTATGTAAAACATTGAATTGATTGTTTTTCTTAATCGTTTCGGCTAATCACCTTTGGTGCTAGCCTAGTTATGATTCCTTAATTGTTGTGTTTACGTTTACATGATTTCGTATAATTGTTTCTAGTGTATGCATGCATAGTTTGTTGGTAGCTACCCTAGTTTCGGAAGTTTTGAATGGCGGTAGTGTCTAGTTGCTTAGGAGAATTGACCAACTAGCCCTAAGTAGGTAGACTGAGTGGGAAGCGTAAGAATTTACCAACTGACGACCTTTCTTCGCTTGTGCGAACTGACCAAATGATCACCTGCCGTTTTGATGAACTTAAGAAGTTAGGTATGAGTGTCTAAGATGCTAGCGCCCGGGCACTCATTGTTACGAATCTTGCATGTAGCGGAACTTAATGACTTGGCCTAGGGGACTAAAAACACCTGGACTTTCAAGGGTAGGAGCTTGATCTCCGGTGGAAGCCTTTACTGATAGGTTAGGACGAACTGACCAAATGTTGTCCTAGCGACTTAAACCCCCACTTGAATCAATTGGAAGTAGTCAGATGTGAACATAGCATGATAGAATGAATAACTAGGTTAGCACACTTTACCCCTATTGATCACAACTCTACTCTTTATTTGCTTTCTTTCATTTCTTGTTTTATTAGTTAATTAATCATTTCGATAATTAAAAACCAGTGACACCTGGACTTAATTAGAATTCGCTCACGTAGCTCTTGGGACGACATCTGTTTTACCGATTACTACACTACACACGACCGGGTACACTGCCGGTGAGTTCATAAGGTGGACTATAGGTAAACGAGACACTTATAAATATTAAAACCTAGTCAGTAAAACCTGCATCAGTATAGTTCCTACATATCTTGAGTGTTTCAGTCTTCTCAGGTGTCTTAAATGATGTGAGACTTAAATGATCAAGTGTAATGAGTGATGGTAGCTAATGATGTCTTTTTTGGAAAGAAATGGAGGTTTTTATGAACACCAATGGGTGATCAAGGATATTAGGGTGTCAAGTAGAGTCAAATGATCCTAGAGATCAGATGATGATATAAGGAAAATTTAGAAAATTCCTTAAGAATTATAAGAAATGAGAAACTCGTTTTTAGACCATTTTAAGATCAAGATGACTAAAATCAATTTACTAAAATTGAGAAAAATATCAAAGTAAGTGTTTTAAGATGAGAGGAACAATGTGTGAACATTGGAGCGGAAAGATGTTGAGTTTTGAAGTAATGATAAAAAAAATACCTTCAATGTGATCCTAAGTCGTTCATGAGTGAGTGTGAGATCAACTGAGCTTAAGGATAGGTAAAGTGATTCTAATTACTTACAATGATGTTTAGGATTGAGATGCTTGAGAGTATGGAGCCCTAGGATGATTGGAACTGAGATTTTGTTGTCTGTTTACACTGTTCCCCGGATCCCTTGTTTGAGGGATCCGACTAGTACAACTTGTGGGATCCGGCTCTGCAGACAAATATTGGAGTGTTTTGGATTATTCTTTCACTTGTAACAAGTTATACAATAACTTATTTTTTAAAAAGAACTTGTAGAATGAGATTTTGATTATATTTTTATTTGAATAGTCGTTTGGCTAAGGTGTTTTGAAGGAAAGGAAAATTGTCTATCGAATGATGGTAGATCAAGTCTTTAATAATTTATTTATGTGATGACAGCGCCGGTTTGACGAACTTACAAGTTTTAAGAGAATTAAAGAATACTATTCCTGATGATGTGTTAGGATAGAAAGTAGTGAAGAGAAACTTTTTAGAAACTTTCAACTTTGATGTTAAATGCTTAATTTGTGTACACATATTATATGCATGGTTTTTATGAAAGAGAAACATATATCATCATTTTAATCACATATGATTACTACATGTAAACAACAATTAGTTGTAGGTAAGATAGCATACCTTTTCTCTATTCTCTTTTTGTGGTTTGTAGAAACCATTGATCCGAAATACTTCATGAGCTTTTAAAGTAATCCTTTGTACTTTGTGACAGTAGGTTGTGATTATTCTTGGGTTCTTCCTTTTATGTTGACTTCATTTTTCTTTGGAAGGAACGAAGTCTTTGGAAGAATCCTAGCATGAAGATTTCTTAAGAGAAGCGTTAGAATGACCTATCACTATCCAACATTTTGTTAAAAATAAAAAGTATTTCTAAAACATGAGCTTTTGTTTTAAGAAATTTCCTTCTTTGTAGTTTTCAAACATACACGGATCGTATCAAGTTTTTAAAGTAGAATATACTCTAAGAAACTTGGTGACGAAGCTCTGATGCCAATTGTGGAAAACTAGAAGGGGGGTTGAATAATTTTACCGATTAAAATTTTGTTTTAAACTATTTAGATCGACTTATGTCAATCTATTTAATATGTGTGTTGGATAATAATAGATAAGCATATAAGTAAGTAATGCAAAATATAAAGAGTAAGGAACACAAAACCACATCACGAGTATTTATAGTGGTTCGTCTACAAGGACACCTTCCTTGCCCTACTCCACTTCCCGAGTACCCCACTCGAGAGTTCGTAAGCACTACACAACACAAACTCCTTAATGTGGCAGAGAAGCCTTCACAACGTCGCCTACTCTTTATCCAGTACAAGGCTAGACACCGAGTTCTTCCACGAGGTAGAACCAAACCTATCACAACGTCACCTACACTTTATTCGGTACAAGGCTAGATACCGAGTTCCATTACAAAGGAGGAACCACTACCCAACACTACGCCACTACACAACTACCCAAAGGAGACACACTCCTTGTTACAAAACTAGAAGGACATCAACATCCTTTAACCAAAACTATCTAACTTGTACATCGATGCACCATATCGATTGTATACCTTTGGCACCTTTCACTAATGTCTTCAACACGACCCTTCGTCACCTTTCACTAATGCCTTCAACAAAACATTTCTATGGAGGGAGGAAAGAAATATCAATAAGATGCACTTCAATGGTCTTGATGATGACGAAGCTTAGCAACTCATGACTTGAGCTTGCACGTCTTCAAGAGGTGGTGATATCGCCTTTAAAAGGAACCTGGAGAATCACACAAACATAAAAACACATAGAATGATCCTTTGGAGAAAGTATATGTCAAGTGGTAGTGAGCAAGAGAGAAATGGCTCACTATTTATAGACAAAACTTGTCTCTCGTCCCACAGTTCCCACGGATCCTCCCGGAGGATCCGGCTAATCTAAAACTGAGGATCCGCCTCTGGGTCGGTTTAGTCCGGTTCGGGTGCAAATCGAGTTATGGGTTATGGGTTATGAACCATGGGTTATGGGTAATGGATTATAGATACCCAAAAAGATGCAATATACCTAGTCATTGGGTTATGGATCTTGGGTAATGGGTCATGGCCTTTGGGTTATGGATCATGGATATCACCAAACATAACTTCATGCATGATGTCATGCAATGGGTCATGGGTTATGGATCATGTTCCATGAGTATGAGTTATGGACTTTGGTTTTTACCTAACAACATTCATTGTACTTAGTCAATGGATCATAGGTCATGGGTCATGGACTTTGATTTTTACCCATTACTTTACCCATTACAATATATACAAAATATATATACACTTCTATATTGTGTAAACACTAGTTGTTATACATAGGCATTTCTATAAGATGTAAACAATATTACTTGTTAGTGTTCATATAAAAATGTCTTTGGTTTTATATAACTTATTTACTAAACATGTTTTGATATAGTTTTAATATGTTTAGTAAAAGTGTGTTAATAAACTATTGGCTCAAACCTTTTACGTATTTTATTTGTTTCGTTAAAATGATTTTACGTTTGTTATCGACAAAACATTAGAATATCGTAAAATATAAATAAACGTTTTTATGGTTTATTTGTATTAACATTATGTATTTTAGCAACACATGGTTTAAAAGAGGTTTGAAAATACAGTTGTCACCCATAGCGTACTCACGCTTTTATAAAATCCTAGATTAGTTTGTTTATAAGAAAATTGGATGGTGGTTTTGCTATGGTTCTGAACTACATGATACACATCTTGGAGTGTCTCAAAAGCAATTGTATATCTTTTCACTTCATGATGCATATCGGTATCCGTGAAACTTTTGAAATTATTAGATAACTAAAAGTACCTTAATACATGCAGTTTGATCTTTGCAAGTGTTCATACGTCCAATACATGCGTCTTTCCATAAATGCGCTTTAGCTTGAGTGAACCGATTTTTGGTCAAATGAGCCCAAGATGACTCGTGCAACTGAATATGAAACGCAACACAAAAGGCAAGAGCTAATATAGAAGGTATTGTTTTTCCACATCTTCTTAAGTAAATAAAAACAGCTAATAAATAAGTGAACATTCCATTTCTAACTCATAACATTAAAGTCATAGAGAGGAAACTACTTGGCATAATTCGAATAACTTTTTTGACAAATTAAGATGAAATTAGTAATTCGGTAATTCCTATAAGACCTTCAAACATTAATCTTTTCATGTCCATGTAAACCTCATGATCATGATGCCAAAACAACACAACTCACAAACACCCCCTTATTACTTGGTACATGAGCAGCACCTAGAAAAATAAAGTTTTTCCTAACACCTTTTTATCAGTTTAACTTAATTCACCTTAGGTACAACCTATTCATGTTTGTAAGAGATCAAAGTCCTTCAAGTTCTATAAAGAAACTAATAAGATTTAAAAACCTAATACCTAAATAAAACACTTTATTAAGATAATGTCTTGGATTGCTTATCGAAAATCGCATATCTTTATTGGGATATATCCTATTAATTAAAATGCCTAAAAATCAAAATGAACTACTTTGCATTCTTCTTTCTTTAGACTTTCTCATTTTTTGACTTGTTGTGTTTGTAATCTTATTGATTCGGTTTTCAATGTCTTCTGACTCAACTTTGGCTTTCTTTGAGATGTTAGATATTCTCATCTTGAATGTTTTTTCTTTTAGTCCCACATTCTTCCAAAGATACAATTAAAATACACTCCATGAGTACTTACCCACAGTTTTAAACAACATTGTGAATCACATTCACTCCGCTTCTCTCATCCATAACTGGTACAAAACATTCATCCATAAAGATAACCCAACAACCAATTTGGAATTGCATAAAACCTTTACAGGATCATTGAGTGTAGAATCTTGGCTAAGATCATAATGCTTAAGTAGTCATTTAATATCCATCTTTAAGTTCAAACTTGACACCGTTATATGTCTGCTGTTGCTCATAGAGCTATAAAACACAACGTCTTAGATATACATATTTTCATGTAAGGAATGCAACTTGTTACCTTTGGTCTTGGTCAATACTGGACTAAAAGTTTAAAACATATGCTTTATTAATACCTGAACCAGCGTGCAATGCATAAGTTTAATCTGTGCATTCTTCAATAATGCCGCAGAGCGTTGTTCTTTTTGGAAAATCCACAATATACGCATCCTGCAACTAACGGCAGCAAGACAACTACTCCCATGAATGTAGCAATTTATAATAAGATGGCGCAATATATGACCTACATTCAAAGATCAAACAAAATGAGTCATTCAGACATGGAATCACAACAACGATTACTATTAAAAGAAATAAAATCAGTTTAATACGAAATACGCAGCAACATCAACAATAGAATTTGTCGTTCCTATATTATGTTCTTAGTAGAAAAAAAAAAAAAAAAAAAAAAAAAAACCCATACCCTTAATAGTCAAAATCATTTCGAATAACACCATAGGAATCTTCCTGTTTAACAAGCTCCATACCTTATACACCTGTTGAAGTAAATTTCTGCGATTACTCCAAGCAAGCGAATCCTTCGGCTAATCCTTCGGTAAATCTCCTCGGATTAAACTCGTCGGATGTGTGAACACAAAAACAACACGCGTTAGCCTCGCCTAGGGTTTAATCCCTAGACCCAGCTCCGGCGTGAGAATGAGTATAATGATATGTCAGAGTAATGTGTGTAAAAAGTGGGTGAGAAATGGTCTACCTTGAATATTCCGCTAGCTCCTTTTATAGATGAAGAGCTTTTGTCCTCACAAGAAGGTCACGTGGGCGACAGTGACTCTTTCAGGCGGGAGTTGACTTTACCCTGTTTGGATTCCGTCTGTAACGGGTCAGTTGTCCTGACCAAGATTCCTTTCCTCTTATGCATGGTGATGTCAGGTGTCCGTTAGGCCGAGGGTTATGTTTGACCCCTCGGTATATGCTGGTCTAGGTTTGTTTCATCTAAGTTGGTTTGCATGCTTTATTCGGAGGATTGCATAGTGTGCCGGGCAGTTTTACTGATCTGCCGGGGAGTTAGGTTATCCGGTGGTTTGCTGATCTGCCGGGGAGGTGTATGTCGGGACATACGCCAACATGTCCCCCCCCAGTATCATGTTAATGGATGTCTTCATTTGCATGATATTGGAGTATGTGGCGACCTTCGGTGAGTATTGTCCCGGCCGTTTAACTTTCTTTTCTAATAACCTCATGCTTTTTTTTTTTTTTTTTTTTTTTTTAGCGATGACACGTCAGCAAGACACGTCAGCGATTTGATGCGACGACATGAGGACACCTGGCAGTGGGTGGGCCTTGTATGGTGACGATGGTGCCACGTCCTCCTCTGACATGATGAGACGCTTCAGCTACCCTCTTTGGTTGCCTATAAATACTGTGATTTTTCTTCTTTTTACCACAGTAAAATTTTTCATTTACACAACTCGTGTGCGTTATTTGGCCGGAAGATTTTATTTGCTCTTCGTCTACTACCCAGGTATTCTTCTAGTTTATCCTCTTTAGATTTTAAGGTTTAACCATTCCCTTCGGCTAAAATGTCGAATCGTCCGGTTCTTCACCGTCCAGGGTCGGGCCGATTCAAGGTCCGTCGCAACCAAAACCCAAATTTGATTTGGACAAGTATACTTATCATGGTGACAAATCATTATGGGCGTGAAGGAATTTGGTATACCTTCCGATCTTCATCCGAGGCTCCCACCCGCTAATTTTACGATGGGGCAACTAGAGATGATGCTATAGGATTGTATCTAGAATATTTCATCGAAGGTGGAATTTCGTGCCTTTTTCTAGTTTTCTTTTAGACGTTCTACACTATTATAAAGTCCATATTTCTCAGTTAGTGCCGATAGGTTTGCATAGGGTTACCCTTTTTGAAGTGTATAGCCGTAGTCTTCACATTATTCCCACGACTTCTTTGTTCCGAGCTTTTTATAAATTGCATAAGCAAGGGCATTGGTTCACTTTTGCCAAGCGGGATGATAAGCAACACAAGGTCTGTTTTCAAGAGATTTTGTCTTCGTTGAAGGGTTGGAAAAGGCAGTTCTTTCTGATTGATCGCCGGGCAGTACCTTTTGCTATGCCGTGGAGGCATCCGGATTCTGATGTCTCTGATCCTTTCCCGACCGGGGAGTTTTCCATGCCTTATGCGGACTTGCTGTCGGCTAATGTTATAGATTTGATAAAAATTCCGCCGGGTTTTCTTTATGCCGTTGGGTTATCTGCCAAATGGAAGTATCCGGGTTACCGGGCGGCTCTGAAGGATGCCGAGGGGAATGGTACTTGGCCTGTACATTATTTAATTAGTTAGAGTTTTTATGCTTTCTTGTGACTTAGCATTTTTTATGTGTTTTGCAGCTATCACCATGTCTGAGTATCTCATCAAGCCTAGCTATCGCAAGGGGATTGCTATGACCCGCGGAGATAAGTATCAGGAGGGTCAAGCTCACATGATGCATGTGACACTTCCGAGTCCGCCTGGCACTTCGGTTCCGCCGAAAACTGATGCTATGAAAAAGGTTGAAGTGGCTGACCCAAAAGTCTTGGAGGCTAAAGAAAAAAGAAAAAAGTGCCGAGGCTAAAGCTGGGGGTTACAAGCCGCGCAAGCGTCAGGCTGGGGAAGGTGGTTCCGTGCAACCAAAACGAAGGAAGGAAAGCCCGATTTCTGTGGTGAACTTGGATTCTACCGCTAATCCGACGCCTCCGGAGGGTCAACAGACGAATGATCCTCCCGTCGTTGAGAAGGAGAATTTGGAGGGTCATTCCAAAGAACGGTTGGAGAATCTTTGGTGCCGATGTTGATGTGAATGCCGGGGGTCCTCAAGAGCAAAATCCAGATCCGAAGGATCCTGGCGCTGGGGCCTCTCAATTTGTTGAACAACCTGCTCTTCAAGATGATGGTGAGTTGGTTTTTTATTTCTAATCGTTTTCCTCCCCGTTATTATTTATTTATGTATGTATGTGTCTTGCTTCATTTTGGTGTACTTAACATTTGCTTTGGATTGTCCCAGCAACTTCTCCTCCTCCGCGCCGCCAAGGTAAGGGTACTGTTGGAGAGGAAGGCGCTTCGTCCAGCGCTACTTATGTGCCAGGGTGGTCGATCAAAAAGGACGAAAGGGTCAAGGGATATGAAAACTATAGGGATATGATGGTTCATTTGCCCCCCCCCCCCCCGCTGAAGAGGAATATATGCAGACTTTAACGGACACGAGGGTCGCGAGAGATCCCGGGTCTCTGGCCGGGTACTCTTTCTTTCGTCGATTTGCTTGTCCGTTTTGAGAGTCTTGATCTGGAGCATAGGGAGTTGGCAGAAGAGCATAGTGGGTGTGAGGCCGCTGCCAAGGACAATTTCAAGTTTTTGGATAAAACTTTGGGAGAGCTGAAGGCGGCGAGGGATGAACTTGGTGAGACTTCCGCCCGGGAAGAAATTTTGAAAAAACAGGTGCGTACCTTAGAGGGCGAGAAAGTTGAGTGGTCTAAGTTATCTCATGCTCAGGGTGAAAAGATAGCCAGTTTGGAGAAAGAATTGATGGAGGCCAAGGGAGCTTTGAAGAACGAGGAGGAGGAGAATCTTGCCTTACGAAGCAATTGGCAAGAGTCGGCCGTGGTCTGCTGGAATTTAGAGATTGATCGGTCGAACTTGGTCCGTGACTTTATTCCTACTTTCGTGGCTCGCCTCCTCGGCAGTCATGAGTACAAAGCTTCTCTGGCCGCTCCTTTTAGCTTGAGTGGAATGGCCGGATGGTTGGAGGGTGTGTCCATCGATCGTTCCGAAGAGGAGGTGAAGAAGATTTTGTCAGATACTGAGGACTTAGATTTGGATGCTCCTAACAAGTACTTGGCAATGTATAACGAGTTGTTTGTGAAGAAGTATCCTTATGTTGCCAAAGTCCGGAATGCTTGTCACCGCCCGATTGCTGACATTGTGGCTTTGGTGCCCGACCCTGCACCGGAGCATGTCTTGGTGGAAGGATTAGATGAGGGTAAGGGCGGAGAAACCAGTGCTCCTAAGTGAAACTTAGTTATTATTATTTTTTTTTATGATGTTTTTGTAATGGATATCTTGTCGAACAATGTTATTAGTTGAAGCTTGTAATACTTAAGAAAATTTGTTTTGGGAATCTATCATTGTTTCATGAAATCGTTAGTCGTTCTTCTTCATGTATCTCTCAGTGTGTGCATCCATGTATTATGTATTTTTTCTTCTTTTTTTTTTATATGTGTGCCATTTTACGTTTGCTTCGGCCATCTTGTTTAAGTATAATTCGTTCGGTGTATCCGTTCGGTATATAGCAATTTCCTTTTGGATGTGAATCGTTTGAAGTTTTGCCTGGGCAACCCTTTTTGGGTATAAACCGTTCGGCACTTTCATGGCAATCCTTTTTGGATATAAACCATCTAATATTTTGCCGGGCAACCCTTTTTGGGTATAAACCGTTCAGCACTTTCATGGCAATCCTTTTTGGATATAAACTATCTAATATTTTGCCTGGGCAACCCTTTTTGGGTATAAACCGTTCAACACTTTCATGGCAATCCTTTTTGGATATAAACCATCTAATATTTTGCCTGGGCAACCCTTTTTGGGTATAAACCGTTCGGCACTTTCATGGCAATCCTTTTTGGATATAAACCATCTTTGAACACTGATCACTTTTCCCCGGAGGTCGCGAGCCTATCGGGGAGATCACTTACTAATTATGTTCAGAAAATAAGACATGCGGAAAATTGCCTCCGATATCCGGGGCTAATCATTTCATTAGTAACATCGTCAACAATTGCCTCATGGGCTTTTACTATTACAAAGATTTTCCTACAAGAAGCATTTCCTTAAATTCACTGCGTTCCACGTCTGGGGGTGATAACGCCACACGCGTCGTTCGGGGTCAAAGGAACTTCCTTTTCTTGAGCAAGTTTTATAACACCCTAGGCAAATGAACCTAATCGTTGTAGTGTAGTAATTAGGGTAAGCCACGGTATTGATATCGTTCTCTGGGGAATAGGAATGCTAGTAGGAGTTACTACGCTAAGGTTAAGGTTGAGGAAGATTATTTTTATCTTTTTATATTTTATGAAAATGGAAAGGTACGAATCTCGGTATTGGATTTGGGGGTTGGTATTTCACCGATTACTCTACTATTATCTAATTATCTAAACTAAGGTTGTGGGAGTCTATGTCTAATTAATGTGTGCTCGTATGATAGTTTAAAGATGTGTTTACTTAGTTTGTATTACTCATAATTATCTCCTATTGATGGTTGAGTGTCACGCCTTATTCCTAGTTGCGTTGTGTTTCTAAAGTTGTAGGGTATCGTTTCTCCCTAACTCTTTGAACTTACCAAAGGGTCTTGTCTACAAATCCACTTAGAGATTATAGACTCCTACTCTAAGGCGCTCTTGGATGGTTTAGACTACAATCACTCGGGTAATCATACTCTATAGGGTTCACAAAGATGAATCAAGCATTAAGTACACAACGAATGACCTATCGCATTACTAGATCATTAATCAACTAAGATAAGAAACAACCAATCAATATTTAATAATTAAGTTTCATACTTCCTAAGCAAACACACAAATAAATTAGCGGACATGGAGAACATGCAAGCATACACACAAATAATCAAAGACATAATTGAATTAATGAAGCAAAGACTTATATTGGTGTAAGATAGGGTTAAAACCCTAAAATCGTACAAGACACCTTAGGTTCGGTTTTAGGTTTTACTCCAAAGACTCTCCACACAAAGACCGAAAAATTCGGATTCTATATATAAGATTACAATTGCGACGGCGTCACCTTATGTTTAGTGACGCCGTCGTCGCCGCCATTAGGGTTTCGTCTTGGCCACGTTAACCTTGCGACGGCGTCACCTTATGTCCATGACGCCGTCCTCTTGACCGGCGTCGCCGGATCGCATCTAGGCCGTCCGAGTAGCGACGGCCTACTCTTTCACACTAGACGCCGTCTCTTGAAAACACAAGTTTTGAGTTCGACCCGTCACAACAATTCTCCGGCGCGTCGCAAATAGCTCTGACGCCGCCGCCTTCTACATTCAAATGATCGTGAGTGTCTCGATTTCGACTTTGGCCATTTTCTTCATATATTCGCGCCTTTCTGTCCAAATAAGTGTCATTTCAAAGATTTTGCCTTCACGAGACCTAAAAAGTGAAAAGGAACGATATTAAGCAATAACGGATACAAAAGTGATCAAATAAGGACTTAAACGACCCTC
This sequence comes from Chrysanthemum lavandulifolium, assembly GCA_022545495.1. Taxonomy (NCBI): domain Eukaryota; kingdom Viridiplantae; phylum Streptophyta; class Magnoliopsida; order Asterales; family Asteraceae; genus Chrysanthemum; species Chrysanthemum lavandulifolium. The sequence goes on along the minus strand of CM040239.1, from coordinate 264,838,810 downwards.
AAATGGTACCTTTTAAAACCTTATCAAATATCCCTACACTTGTTATTTGTTTGTCCTCAAGCAAATGTGCTTTTAGCCAATTAATTTATAAGTTAGAGGTCATTTAGCATTAATTCAAAACGGTCCACAACACATATAAGCCCATAAAAGTCATAACAAGCACGGAAATTACATACTAGCACCTCACATGGGGTGTTTGGATACTCACATCTCTCTCAGGTGTATAAATGAAATATAACAATATAGGAAATGGAAGATAAACACTCATTAACCGGTCCTAGTACATAGATTACCATAGGCTTGAGAATAGATCAAACCTCCATCGCTTTGGCGTAAGCACCTAGGAAAGACTATCAAAGAGGTCTTTTAAAGGGTTGTAACGTTAGGCTTACGGTAGGGAAATAAGGGTTTGGTGGGATAGGCTATTTAGTGGTGGTAAGTCAAAAATCTCTATGTTAAATGCATATGAAGAATGGCGTTGCTAAGCCAAGACTCGACACTTCTAAACTCTAGATAACTGAAATAAACAAACATAAAATTTAAAGGATATATGTAGGATGGTAGCAGTTTTTTTTTTTTTTTTTTTTCAGTATTTTTTTTTTTTTTTTTTTTTTTTTTTTATACACTTTTACTCTACCATCCTCTATGACACATCAAAATACTAGGGATTTGGGCATATCCTACACTTGAGTTTTATTACTCTAACACTAATTTGACCCGAATTGAAAAGATCAAAACACTTGGGGTACATTATTACGTAAACAAAGGGAATTTGAATTTAACGTTCCCTTCCGTCATTTCATAAACTTTAACTTTTCCCATGAATCCCAATCATCCCAAAAGCGTATACAAAGGATATGACTCGACTTAGCAACTTATGCAAGCAACTAGATAATTGAACTAAGGGTTTGGGGTGATAACAAATAATTGCACTAAAAGTGAGTGCATAAGGGGTAGGCTAAGGCGATTTGGGTGTATATTTGGGGTGGGGTGTAAACAATGCTCTTCATTGATATTCGGAAAAACGAAACATCACGAGAACCGCGAAAAGGATAGGCTCGAGGGGTTAACTAGGGTATCGTGTACTAAAGATGAGTACAACGCAAAGGGTGTGGGGAATTACTCAACCGATGTGGAAGAAGTAATTATATTACGGGTATCAAACAAGGGTTTTCCTAATGCCTCTTATCATTTAGTTATTCCTAACTACACAAGTGTAGTCTCACTAGCGATCTCGGAATGCATCACAAAACAAGTTCTAGAATCTATTATACTACGGTTCACACTCTAAGCATTAAAGATGAATGCTTTTATTCCTACTAATCTAAGGCGATCCTCACATTTTGGGTGGAATTTGGGTGGTAAGGGTTTTGTGCTAGTCATATAACTTCCTATCCATGAGACGCTTTTGTTAAGACTAATGGCCCACTCCTATATGTCATGAAAATTTTAAATTTGGTGCCAAAATTACCTAAGCGACATTTCTCATGGTTTATTACACAATCACAATTGGACAAAGCAAATAGTCAAGGATAAGCATAGTTTCAAAGTTCCGTTTATTTTCCGTCCCTACACTTAAACCGAACATTGTCCCCAATGTTCCCGAAAGTATCAAAGTTATGATAAAGAAGGTAATCAAAACGAAAGAAACTAATACTCCCCGATTAGCTCGGTAGGATCCGTGTAAAGTGGTGGTTAAATTCTTTTCAAGAAGAATTATTGCGTGAAAAGCTCCTTCCAATCTTATGTAACTTCTTCTTGACAAACTAAACTGCACACTTGAAGAAAACAAACGAAACCTTCGCGTAAAATCGGTGGTAATAATATATATAAGACTCGATTTAAACTAGGATATAATGCTTGTGGAATGGATGTTTACGAATTTCTAAGAAAATTAAGACACGGAAAATTCCAAAATTTATAATAGCTCGAAAACGAGAAAAGTAATCGGCGTTTTACTCCTTCCCGACGCCGTCAGTTGCAATCTGACGCCGTCGGTTATCGACAAAAAGCTGTCTGCGATTTTTGGAAAATTTACGGAAAATTTACATCTTTAGAATCTGGAAAAATTTACGCAAAACATCCATTATGACTCGATACAAGCATTTGACTTGAACAAACAAACATATATATCTTTTAGTTAATTGTTATTCTCATGTTTACATTTCTTTTGAAAACGTGTAATCCTCCCTACACTTATCCCTTATGTAAAATACCTTTATATGTAATTAAGGCGAAGTTAAAAACAAAATAAAGCATTTTACAAATTTAAACATGAGGATAAACAATTAATAAAGATATATGACACTAACAAGCAAACAATTAAGCATGGGTTGCCTCCCACTAAGCGCTTTTCTTTATTTAAGAGTCTTGTAGCTAGACTCATAGTCGTGCTCCCCACGTTTTCTCACCACCGCCTCTTCATGGCCTCTAATGGGGATTCCATGTTGTAGAAGTGCCCTAAAATGCGATTCTCTAAGAGTTCATCTTCTCCCCATTCGGTCCTGTATTCCGGTCCTAGGCTCAAACAATCCTTGTAGAATCCGAAAATCTTAGTCATAACATAATCAACACCTTTCTCCCTATCCTCATTATTCCTATAATAGACCGATAGTTTAAGTTCCTTTTCATCATTAGAGAGTGATGAAAACTTCTCAATCTTAAACGGCATTTGGTAAGCTATGTCATCGGTCTTATTCTTGAATCGCACTACTCTAATGAGGGTCATAGGTCATTCGGTGCTTTCTATGAAAGGTTTTCCTAGAATAACATGGGACAAGCTAGGGTCTATGGCTGTGCTAATATCATCCACAATTATGAAATCCGTAGGAAACGTGAAACTACCTACATGAACGGGCAATCCTTTAGCTCTACCAAGAAAATTGCAACTAACATTAGGATCATTGGGGTCTTGCCTAGTTGGAATAGGCTTCTTCAATATCCAATTGTAGTAGGTGCTAGTCATTATGTTGATTGGGGACTTGCGATCAATGTAAGCTTTTGCCACAAAAAGGTGTCCTATGACACATGGTATGTTAAGATTCCAAGGGTTCCCAAACTTAATTCGAGGACTTTTCCTAACATACATGTGACGGAGGTCACGCACTAAGTGAGGGTGGCGAGATAGTTCTTCTTCCGTAGGAAATTTGTCGAAATAGTTAATGTCTACTTTATTTACTTCCTCGGTATTTCCTCATCCACTAGTGTATAGTCCTCTTCGTCATTTGTTTCATCAGTTCAACTAAGGCGATGGTATTGACGAATTGGACATACTTTAGCTTGCTTGGATCCTTAATCTCTATGCACGAAGGCTCGGGAGTTGAGATAGCACTAACCTTCTTATCACTATTAGCTATGGCTTTCAAAAGGTTGTCTATTTTCCTATCCATCTCGACTTGTTGATTATTAAAGCGGTCCGAGAGCTTAGCTATTTGGGTTTCTTGGGATGTAACTAGGTTTTGCAACATCCTTCGATGTTTTGTTGGTTAGGACCGTTAGGTGGGGCCATGAGAAATCATTAGAAGTGAATTCTTTGGTTTGTCCCCAATAAAAGTCGGGCTTGTTTTCCATGCTTCACGGGTTTCATTGAAATTCTTAGGTCCGGGTGTTGTAGGAATCTTCCTCCCACTCCATTGTACGCGAGGATGCGTAGTCATGTAAGCGTGCTCGGGGATCGGGTGCTATTGCGCGTGTTATGAGGATCACAAAGCGGCTCACATGAAGAGGAAGCTTTGTTCACATGGTGTGAAGACTTAGGATTTTCGTAGGAACTCATGAGGAATTTAACCGATCTTCAAGTTCGATCATCCTACGGTCGGGAGGAGGCAAGGAGATTGCCTTGGCGGTTTTGGCAACTCACGGGGTCATCCCAACTTTCGTTGTCATAGAGGGCAAGATCCTCTATTATTTCCCATGATTCTTCTGCGGTGAGATCACTAAGTTTTCCACCGGCCGCTTGGTCAATGGATCGCTTAGTGGGAAAGTTGACATGATCATAAAAGATTTGGACTTGGAGCCAAAGATCAATGCCGTGATGAGGACTTTATGAAGTAAGTCCTTGAATCGGGTCCATGCTTAGAGAGATTCACCTTGACGTTGTTGGAACATCAAGATGTCATTCCTAAGCTTAGTGGTTCTCCCGGTGGGAAAAATTGAGCAAGGAAGCGAAGTAAGATCATCCCAACTTGAGATGGAGCCCGGGAAGTCGCTCAAGCCAATTACTAGCTTGGTCCCGTAGAGAGAATTGGAAGAGACGCAGCGTGGTCTCCCGAGTAGTAGCATCAAGGTCGATGGAATCGGCGATTTTGAGGAAATCCCTCGAGATGTTGATTTGGATCTTGGAACGAAGTCCATGGAATGCACATCCGTTTTGCACCAACCGGATGGTGTCGGATCGCAGGGCCGTAGTTTGGGCTTGGTCGGGAAGCTCAATGGTGTTCCTATAGCCTAAGTGGCTTGGTCTTGAGTATTCACCAAGAGTACGGGCTCTTGGCGGGTCATTTGGTGGTATGTTGATGAATGGTAGTGGGTTATCACCTTCCATGATGAAAAGTGATGGAATTACGAACAAAGGTTACGAAGAAGGGGATAGACAAGAGAAATCTAAAAATGAGAAAAAGTTTACTTGATAGGAATCAAGCAAAGAAACCTAAACGAGGTGGACTACTAACTAGCTATTCTATTCCCGTGGGCCTAAAACTTGATAACGCTACACGCGTCGTTCGGGGTCAAAGGAACTTCCTTTTCTTGAGCAAGTTTTATAACACCCTAGGCAAGTGAACCTAATCGTTGTAGTGTAGTAATTAGGGTAAGCCACGGGTATTGATATCGTTCTCTAGGGAATAGGAATGCTAGTAGGGAGTTACTACGCTAAGGTTAAGGTTGAGGAAGATTATTTTTATCTTTTATATTTTATGAAAATGGAAAGGTACGAATCTCGGGTATTGGATTTGGGGGTTGGTATTTCTACCGATTACTCTACTATTATCTAATTATCTAAAATAAGGTTGTGGGAGTCTATGTCTAATTAATGTGTGCTCGTATGATAGTTTAAAGATGTGTTTACTTAGTTTGTATTACTCCTTAATTATCTCCTATTGATGGTTGAGTGTCACGTCTTATTCCTAGTTGCGTTGTGTTTCTAAAGTTGTAGGGTATCGTTTCTCCCTAACTCTTTGAACTTACCAAAGGGTCTTGTCTACAAATCCACTTAGAGATTATAGACTCCTACTCTAAGGCGCTCTTGGATGGTTTAGACTACAATCAATCGGTAATCATACTCTAGGGTTCACAAAGATGAATCAAGCATTAAGTACACAACGAATGACCTATCGCATTACTAGATCATTAATCAACTAAGATAAGAAACAACCAATCAATATTTAATAATTAAGTTTCATACTTCCTAAGCAAACACACAAATAAATTAGCGGGACATGGAGAACATGCAAGCATACACACAAATAATCAAAGACATAATTGAATTAATGAAGCAAAGACTTATCTTGGTGTAAGATAGGGTTAAAACCCTAAAATCTTGTACAAGACACCTTAGGTTCGGTTTTAGGTTTTACTCCAAAGACTCTCCACACAAAGGCGAAAAATTGGATTCTATATATAAGATTACAATTGCGACGGCGTCACCTTATGTTTAGTGACGCGTCGTGTCGCCGCCATTAGGGTTTCGTCTTGGCCACGTTAACCTTGCGACGGCGTCACCTTATGTCCGTGACGCCGTCCTCTTGACCGGCGTCGTGCGGATCGCATCTAGGCCGTGCGAGTAGCGACGGCCTACTCTTTCACACTAGGCGCCGTCTCTTGAAAACACGAGTTTTGAGTTCGACCCGTCACAACAATTCTCCGGCGGCGCCGCAAATAGCTCTGACGCCGCCGCCTTCTACATTCAATGATTGTGAGTGTCTCGATTTCGACTTTGGCCATTTTCTTCATATATTCGCGCCTTCTGTCCAAATAAGTGTCATTTGACATTTTGCCTTCACGAGACCTAAAAGTGAAAAGGAACGATATTAAGCAATAACGGATACAAAAGTGATCAAATAAGGACTTAAACGACCCCTCAAAATGGTACCTTTTAAAACCTTATCAGGGGGACTTCTTTTCCTTCAGCTGTTTGTAGCTTGTATGAACCATTATCGTATGCCTCTATTACTTGATATGGGCCCTCCCAGTTGGGTCCCAACTTTCCTAAGTCCTCTTGTCTGCTGGCTTCATTCTTTCTGTAGACGAAGTCTCCCACTCTGTGTTTTTCGCCTTTAACCCTTCGATTGTAATACTGCTCCACCCTCTTCTTGTACCTGGCCTCTTCAACGGTCACCGAGTCCTTCTTTCTTCCAACAGATCTAGGTTTAAACGCTCTCCTCTTCACTTCTTCTTCGGTCATCATCATTGTTCGAATGTAGGCATGCCAATTTCGCGGGATCACAACCGCGCGTGACGTCGACCGGGCGGCGTTTCACCGTTACTTGTCTTTAAGGATGTCCGATGAGCCCATAAAACGTTTGCCTAGCCTCGTCTTGAAGCCGTGCATTAGACTTTTGTTCGCACGTTCTACCAAACCATTAGCCTGAGGATGTGCTACAGCAGTGTTTATCTGTTTGATGTTTAGCTTTTCACACCATCGTTTGAAGGGATCATGGATGAAGTTGCTGCCGTTGTCGGTCACGATTATGTGTGGCAAGCCGAAGCGGCACACAATGTTATTCCATACAAATTTTATGACTTCTTTGCCTGTGGTTTTTGCTAGAGGTTTGGCTTCCATCCACTTTGTAAAGTAGTCGATGGCCACAATGACATACTTGACTTTCCCGGGTGCTTCAGGGAGAGGGCCCAAGACATCCATTCCCCATTGGAAGAAAGGCCAAGGTGACATGATAGAAGTCATGAGGTTCTTCGGTAGTTTGGGAACCGGGGAGTGTATTTGGCAGGATTCGCATTTTTGAATGACCTCTCGGGTGTCCCTGTGCATTGTCGGCCAGTAGTATCCTTGTCTGATCAGCTTTGCTACCACGGATCTTGGTCCGGAGTGCATGCCACATGCCCCTTCGTGTACCTCCCTGACCACGTAATTGGCCTGCAGTGGACCCACACACCTCATCATTGGGCCTAAATATGACTTCTTGAACAGTACCCCGTCTTCCATGATGTAATGAGGTATCTTCATCCGCAAGGTTCTTGCTTCGTTTTCATCGCTAGGCCATTTTCCTTCAGTAATGCACCGGATGATGGGAGACATCCGCTTTTTTCTTCTTCTTCAACTATCGCCCAATAACCTTCTCTTCGGTTGATGGTGTTTCCAATACTTCGACGAGTATTTCTTTTGTCAAATGATCGAATGCAACAGAGGCCAGTTTGCTCAGCACATCGGCCTTTTGATTCTGTGCTCTGGGAATATTTTGTATTCTGAACTGCCTGAAACATCCGATATATTCCTTTGCCTTAGCCAGATACTTGGTCATGCTCTCTTTGTATGTGGTGAACTCTCCGTTGATTTGACTTGACACTAGGTTGGAGTCTACTTTAGCACTTAACACCTGGATCTTCATGTCCTTTGCTATCCTCAATCCGGCCAGCAACGCCTCGTATTCCGCCTCGTTATTTGTCTTTGGGAAGTTAAGTCAAGAGCATCGTGTACTGTTTGGTCGGGACTTATCAACACCAAACTGCTCCGGACCCTTTTTGTTAGATGTCTGTCTCGTGAGCAAAGTGTCCATTCCTCCTTTGTTGTGGAGCGTTGCATACTTCTTTGCTCTTCCCTTCTCTCCCTGCTTTGCTGACCGGTATCTCGTTTATAAAATCTGCCAGGACCTGGCCCTTGACGGCGTTTCTGGGAATGTAAGTGATCTTGTATGCTCCCAATTCTACCGCATATTTCATCAGCTTCCCCGAAGATTCAGGTTTGTTTAATACATCCCGGATGGGTTGATTCAGTGATCACCTTGATGTGATGTGCTTCAAAATACCTCCGGAGTCTTCTAGAGCAGTGCCGTAGTGCTAAAGCTAATTTCTCCAGAGGAGCATAATTTCGCTCGGCGTCGTGGAGCGTTCTGCTAACATAATGTACCGGCATTTGTTTCCCCTTCCTTTCTACCATTAGAACAACGCTTATCGCTTCTTCGGCTGCCGCTAGGTACACGAAGAGATCCTCTCCCGCCACCGGGGCCGTTAGATTGGGTAGCTCTAAAATCACACTTTTCATCTTTTGGAACGCCTCTTCGGCCTCCGCTCCATCGGTACTCCTTTTGGTTATCTTTCGTGACATTTTTCAAAGTGTTGAAGAAGGGCAACGCTTTTTCAGCCGATCGAGACAGGAACCTGTTCATAGCTGCCAGCTTCCCGCTGAGGCTCTGCATCTCCTTGAGTGTTCTGGGCGATTGCATGTCGGCTATTGCCTTTGTTTTCTTTGGATTAGCTCTTATTCCTTCAGATGTTACGACGTAACCGAGGAATTTTCCTTCTTCCACTCCAAAAGAGCACTTTTTAGGGTTGAGCTTCATGTTTATCCTTCGGAGGTTGTCGAACGTTTACGCCATGTCACCGTGACTCTACTTCATACGCTTTTGATTACCATATCATCGACGTATACTTCCAAATTCCTGCCAATTTGCTCCTTAAAACTTGAATCCACCAGTCTTTGGTATGTCGCCCCGGCATTCCTTAGACCGAACGGCATTTTGGTGTAACAAAAGGTTCCATGTTCTGTGTAGAAAGCTGTTTTCTCTTCGTCTTCCTTGGCCATCTGGACTTGGTGGTATCCCTTGTATGCATCGAGAAAACACTTGTACTTGTAACCCATTACAGATTCAATTTTCCAATCGATCTCTGGGAGTGGGTAGTAATCTTTTGGGCACGAAGCATTGATGCTTTTGAAATCCATGCACATTCTCCATGATCCGTCCGGTTTCTTTACCAACACAGGATTGGAAATCCATGTAGGATATTTCACTGCCCGGACTATTCCTGCTTTCAGCCATTCCTCTACTTCGGTGTTGATCGCCTGATTCTTTTCAGCCGAGAAGGTTCTCTTCTTCTGAGCTATTGGTCTGTCATTCACATTGACATTTAGCTTGTGTTCTATGACTCGACGGGGCACCCCTGTCATGTCTGCCGCTGCTAGCGAATATGTCCTTGTTGTTCAATGATTCTACCAATCGCCTCTTGCATTCTTGGGAAAAATTGCTTCCGATAGTGATCATTTGCTCTGGGAATTGGGGGTTTACCATTACTTCTTCTGTTTTATCATTAGATCCTTCTTCGTTCGGAGGGTCTTCTCTCCCCTTACTTTCCGACTCCTTTGTTATGAAATGTCTTTCCAACCTCCTACATTCAGAGATGACTATCGATCTGGTAACCAGGGTTGCCACCCCCCTTGGCGTTGGGAATTTTATCATGGAGTGGATGGTCGAGGGGATCGCCCTTAATTCCCTAATACCTGATCGTCCCAGGATAATGTTATACGGAGAGGGGGATCTTATCACTGCAAACGTCATTACGGTTCGGCGATAGAGGCCATCGTTTCCGAAACACACTTTAGGTCTATTTTCCCGAGGGCTTTATCGTCTCGCTTTGAAAATCCCACTAAAGGTGTGTTCGTTTCTTAGCTTCCTTTGATTTACGGACATAGGTTTTGAAAAGCGTTGTTCAGTACATCACTTCCACGGCTGCCCCTGGATCGACATAGACTCTCCTTACGGTGTATCCTTCAACATCTGCCTCGATTATTAGTGGCTCTTCGGAAACGTCCCCCGGCAGAACGGGGGGGAAAGCTATAGGAACGTTCATCCAGTCTTCCTCTCGGCAGTTGCTCTTTCGTTTTCTGTCTATTCGTCCTCCGTATACCATGTTTATCACCCTTCCTCTGCCTGGCTGATTTTCTCTGGGTGGGTTTCTTCCCCTTTGCCTCACTTCTTTTAACAAATGATCCAACTTGCCTGTCTCCAAGGCTTTTCTGAGGTGTTCCTTGAGTTGGTAGCAGTCGTTGGTGAGATGGCCTTTCTCTCCGTGATAGTCACAGAACTTGTCTAAATTTTCTCTTCTTGGTGCTCCTCTCAGAGGCGGAGGTGGTGGTAGGTTTAGTTGAAGTTCCGTAGCCAAAATTTCTTTAGGGGATTTTGAGAGAAGGTTCAAATCTATGGGTCTGGCCTCGTTCTTGTACTGGTTCCTCCTGTAATCACTTGGTGGTCGTACACAGTAGTTATCGGCCTTTGTCGGGTAGTAGGGATTGTCTTGGCCGGGTTTTTGCTCCGTCCTCCTGTCTCCTCTTCGTTTGTCGGGGAGGTTTGCGACTCGGGGGGTTCGATCTGGCTGGCTTCCGTGCATAACCTGCGGTTCCATTCTCCTTTAGGGAGTTCTGTAGCGTTGTAGGCTTCCTCCGAACGTACAAAATCTTCCACCCTTTTCATCATCTCCGTGACTGTTTTGGGGATTCTGTCCGAGAATCGTTTTACCAATTCCGGGCATTTGCTTCCGTTGGTGAATGAGGATATTTGCATTATTTCTGGCACCCCGGGGATGTAGCTAGCTTCATCGGTCCACCTTTCCTTGAACTCTAGCAGGGTTTCATGAGCCTTCCGCACGATCTTTGTGAGCTCCATCGGGTCTTTTAAACACTTCCTCCTGAGTGCGAATCTCTCTAGAAAGTTATCTCTGAGCTCCTCCCTACCGTCAATCCGCCGTTGGGTGTCTTCGAACCACCCGCTTCTTTGGACCATCCGAGTTCTTTGGAACATCCAAAGACCATACCGGCATTGGCCAACCGCCGTGGTTAGCCGCCCCGGAGAAACGAGTTACATGGTCATCCGGGTCTGAAGATCCGTTGTAGAGTTTTATGTTCTTGGGTAACTCATATCTTGGTCCGGCGAATTCTACTATCCGTCGCGTGAATGGGGACCTGGGGGCATCTCTGTATGGCTTGTGTAGATCTTCCATGACCTGCTTTCCTTTCGGATCTTTCTCCTTTTCTGCTATGGTGGGTCCCTCGACTTCATCTCCAAAATCTATCCGTATGGGTTGCAACGGGCTTTTTCCTTGGGAGTTATGTTGCTGTATCAATGCCTTCAGCGATGATATGTGGTTTAGTATCTGCTCTTCTAGGTTAGGTGGGTTGCTTCCGGACGGTGTTTCCGTGGAGGTACCCGGGGGTGTTTCGGTGGTAGGACCTGCCATTTTCTAGTGTTGGTAGTTAGAATAGCGGGTCCCACGGATGGCGCCAATTTGTTGAAGTAAATTTCTGCGATTACTCCAAGCAAGCGAATCCTTCGGCTAATCCTTCGGTAAATCTCCTCGGATTAAACTCGTCGGATCTGTGAACACAAAAACAACACGCGTTAGCCTCGCCTAGGGTTTTATCCCTAGACCCAGCTCCGGCGTGAGAATGAGTATAATGATATGTCAGAGTAATGTGTGTAAAAAGTGGGTGAGAAATGGTCTACCTTGAATGTTGCTGCTTAGCTCCTTTTATAGATGAGGAGCTTTTTGTCCTCACCCGAAGGTCACGTGGGCGACAGTGACTCTTTCAGGCGGGAGTTGACTTTACCCTGTTTGGATTCCGTCTGTAACGGGTCAGTTGTCCTGACCAAGATTCCTTTCCTCTTATGCATGGTGATGTCAGGTGTCCGTTAGGCCGAGGGTTATGTTTGACCCCTCGGTATATGCTGGTCTAGGTTTGTTTCGTCTAAGTTGGTTTGCATGCTTTATTCGGAGGATTGCATAGTGTGTCGGGCAGTTTTACTGATCTGCCGGGGAGTTAGGTTATCCGGTGGTTTGCTGATCTGCCGGGGAGGTGTATGCCGGGATATACGCCAACAACACCAAAAGCTAAACACCAATAATCAACCCCTTATAATCTCTTACCATATTATTCAAATATCAAATGAACCATCTTTACCATTTAAGAGGAGTATAATACAAAAACAGGTAAAGTTTATCAAGAAAGTACAAAACGTTATCAATAAAAAATCCAAGAAAGTACCTCAACAGTTTTTTTGTTCGAAGCACAAATGGGTCCAAAAGAGCCCCAATTTTGACCCAGATAAGAATTAGTTAAAGATCTTAAAAACCTATTCGATAAGGGGTGTAAAAGTTGGAAAGAGGATGAGCCGCCATTGGAAGACGGTGGATAAATCCTCTTTTGAGTTGTGTTTGCAGCCTCCTAAACACCATTAACCCCTATTTCAAAGCAAAAATTAACAATATAACAGTAATAATAATCACAACCCCTGAGCGTTGAATCAAAATGACCATCAAGTTTTTACCACCCCATTTGTTAAATTAACTGAACAACAAACCACTTAAGATTTTTTGCTAAAAAGTTCCCTTTTGTATAATACTCGCAAACAAACATACATGTGGTTAAAAACCGTTTCCGATCTTGTTCGATTCTTGTAATTATTGATTCTGTATTATAATCGGGTTTGAGGCCATGATTTTTTAGATGATATGAGATGGAGAAGATGATCTCATTATTTTGATATGAGAGAGAGGCTGCGAGAAGCTCCAAGAATGGGGGAGAGGGGATGTTATTTTTGTCAGAGAAATGGTTTAATATTAAGGGAGATTTACATGTATATCCTTCCCTAAATGAATAATTACATATATGTCCTTCGTACTAGTTTTTTATGCATAAAGTACAATTCTTTTAATGCATTCAAATGATATATATATGTAATTTTTAAAATAAGCAAGGACATATATGTAAAAGCCCCTCTATTAATGTAGTAAGAGCACATGCTTCTATCTATTAAAGACTTTTTTCATTAATGACAATTAATATTGCATTAACTTCTATTTTTCTAAAAGTTATTTTGTAAATCTTTTTCAATGCACAAAAGCTATTCAAAAGCTTTTTCATATTAAGTCTCATTTAATAAGGGGTGTAAAATGAAAAAGTTAAATGTGCCTTTATTTAATGAAAATAGCTTGTGTCAGTTTTGTCAAAAACTTGACATGCACCAAATCATTCTTTAAAAAGCCTTTAGTAAAGCTTTTCTTACAATGCATCAAGTCATTCACATAACTTTTCTAAATAGTAAAAAGTCTTTGGTAAAGCTTGCATTGCAGATGCTCTAACGGGGACGAATAGTTGAAAACAGTGCTTTCGCACTGTAGCAATTGTCACACGTTATTTTTTTCAACCAATAGCAATATCACAACACAATTAGGACATCCAATAAGAGTGTGACAAACCCACAAAAGTACTTAACGGAGTTACTTAACGGGAACAAACTTCTCCCCACTTTTAGCATATAGTATAATTCAATAAATCAGCTGCAATTAGTATGTTTTAGTTATTTGGTGTAGTTTAAGAACGTTCTGCTAATTTCGCTAAATACTTTACCTTTTAAAATATTTTGTATTTAATATTTAAAAAAAAAGAAAAAATACTTTGACATAAAAAAATTAATTTAATTGTTACATTAACTATTGACCACGCATGTGATCGTTAAGTAATTAAACCTTTAAAATATTTTGTATTTAATCTTTTTTATACTTTTTTAAACAAAAAAGCGTAATAATTAAGTGACCACATATATGGCCGCGAATTAATTTACACATTAAAAAAAAATTCTATAATTTTTTTTGGTTTTTTTAAATAACAAAAAGAATTTAACAGAAAATCAAATGATTTTTAATAAATATGTTAAAGTAGCGACCACAACTATGGTGGCGAAGTATTTTACACCTTAGAAATCCTTTTATCTGAACTTTCTTTGATTTATTTTTAACAAATAAAAGTGAAAAACATGTAACGACCACATTTTTGGTAGCCAAGTCTGTGAATCCTATGATCGATAGTTTGACGAAAAGCTGCGTTGAAAATGTAGGCCCCATGCCTTTATTTAGCCACCACGTTTATGGTCGCCAAAATATTTCGACGCAAAAGATTGAAATCGTAGTAGTGAAAACCACCAAACACTGACAATTGGTAAACCATTATCCACATGTGAATATAACATTTTCATATGAATTAATGATTACGAGTGTCCATTTGATGTCAAATAACACATTCTTAGTCGCATTAAAACACTTCTGAGCCAAACTGATCTTGCAGGCGAACTGAACCAAACTTGCACCCTCAAACCCAAATGAGCCAAACTGGTCTTGCAGGCGAACTGAACCAAACTTGCACCCTCAAACCCAAATGAGCCAAACTGATCTTGCAGGCAAACTGAACCAAACTTAATGGCACAAACCCAAATAACAGTAACAACATACAATACATACATCACAACAATATTTGCAGCTGTACAAAAACATAATCTGATGCAGAAAAACTCATTGTAGCTGAATGTTTATAGGGCCCCTTAACCATTGTTGCCAATCTATCTATTTATATTTATTTGATCTTCGAATGATCCAGTCGTAGCCATTTAACTGAATATCCTGAACGATCTTATTAGTACTTGAAATTTTGTTACCTAACACACGTGCATTTCTTTCTTTCCAAATAAAGTACCCGGTAGTCAGGGGCGGAGCCACTTGTTTGGTAGTGGGGGGCGTTGCCCCCGACGAACCTCTTGCGGATACCCAAAGTACATATGATGTTTTTTATAATTGGCAACAAATATGACAAGTGCCCTCATGCAAATCATCCGAGTGCCCTCGATATTTTTAAGCAATTTAACAACCAAGTGTGTCCAGGGGCGGAGCCACTTGTTTAGTAATGGGGGGCGTTGCCCCCGACGAACCTCTTGCGGATACCCAAAGTACATATGATGTTTTTTATAATTGGCAACAAATATGACAAGTGCCCTCATGCAAATCATCCGAGTGCCCTCGATATTTTTAAGCAATTTAACAACCAAGTGTGTCGAAACTATTTTCTGTCTTTAGTTCATCTGAAAAAATGGAGTATAAAGGGGTAAATGGGTTGGGAAGTGAGAAAGCAGATGGTGGTGAAATGGTAGGTAGTCACGTGGTAGTGTTTGTTGAATATGATATGAAATACAGTAAGATATTAAATACTAGTATTTAATTAATACTTTTTCTTTCTACTCTATTTGTATTAGAGTAGTACTTTATTATGATGTTTTTCCATTAAAATTTTGGTTAGAAAGAAAATGAGCGGTAGTCCATATAACCGCTTGCCAAACACGAGCTCAGAAGATAGGGACATTAACGTTTTAGTTTTATGAAAAGAATTCATCAATCCAGAAAGAATTAACCTCCCCACCTTCCACCAATTAAAAGTTTTTTCCAAAAAGCACATAGCTAAATCACAAGTGATCAAGCTATGGGCGCATGTTTCCACAATATTATTACAACACAAACAAAGAACCGAATCTAAGTCGATACCTCTCCTATCAAGCTCCACACGAACAGGAAGTCTATCTCTTATGGCCCTCCACACTAAGATGTTTACTTTCTTAGGCACCAACTTGTTCCAAAGTATTTCTTGACCTCCATTATCCGAGCGAAAAATCATTTCCTCGATCAGTCTTGATAACTCTTTGACCGTGAAATCACCATCTTCGCTAAGCGACCACCTCCATCGATCCCTACAATTATTAGAAATAGCGACATGTTGCAAAGCTCCTAAAAGTTCATCGAACTCCGTAATAACTCTTCCCCAAACACTTCTAACCCAATCCCATTCCCATTCCCATACCCAACTATTATTTACGCACCCCCTTTTTCCATCATGCTAGTCTCCTTCCTCCTATCTAGATGATATAACCTAGAAAATCTATTACAAAGCCTTCGATTGTCCACCCATCGTTCTACCCAAAACCAAATATCCCTCCCATCCCCACAACCCCGACACAAGAAGATGAAACTCAACCCCTAACCCATCCATTTCTACTCCTATTTTAACAATATCGCTCCACACCTCACCCCTATTCACCTCCCCACCCATTGCCCTAACATCCCCTAACCCCCTACTATTACCATGAATACTTTTGATCACCCTAACCCATAAACTCCCCCTTCCTCCCCAAACCACCACCATTTACCTAACAACACCAAATTTTTTGCCTGTAACGACCCAACATTAAGCCCTCCCTCCCCAAGCGAAGACAAAACCGAACCCCATTTGACCCACGAAAGCAATACTTTTTAAAACGATTATATGTTTTTGCGGTATCTATCAAAGCATCAAACATTCAAACCACATTTTTTAAATCATTTTAAAAGTCTGTTTGGTGTGTTATTGGGATTCATTATGGATATCGTTTTGATTACTGGGTGGAATATCAATCGGATTGAACAAATGTGTAAGCATTAGATAGCGAAGTTCTATTGTCAATTGTCTTTAATTGACAAAAATAAATAAATTGGAGCATATGAATAAAACTCATTTTTGCGTATAGTGAGCATTAGATACCGAAGTAATTGTCACTCTGATTTCCTAAAGTTATGTTTTCATTGTGGAAGGAATAGAAATACTTTATTGATCTACCTTCCTTGCTCGTGATTATTACGATGATATGTTTCTATTTTTACCATACTAATTTCATTTTTAGTGAGGTGGATTTTTTTTATGAAATTTATAAAATAATACAGAGTATATATTAGTTTACTACGTAGTAGTATATAAATAACTCTCCACTAAATATCAAGTTATAAGTTTATCATTCTCATTTTGCATATTTGTTATAGTATTCCAAATTAATGAATTAGGAATTTGTTACGACCACACAAAATCATCCACAAAAAAGTTTTACACGCTGAGGTGAAAGCGGATGATTGGTTTTTTGTGATAGTGGATCCCACAAAAAACCAATCATTCACTTCCACCTCAGCGTGTGAATTTTTTTTGTGAATGGTTTTGTGTGGATGTATCACTCCTTAATGAATTATTGTTGATTTTATTTTTTCTGTCACCAGGCTACGCCGCATGGTTTAGCCCATCAAATAGAAGGGCCTTGTTTGTAGCTGGATCAATGTTTTGGGCTTTCTGCTAGAACCAAAAGTTAATACTTCATTACTTCCTGTAAGATAGTGTGAATTTGTAAGTTTGAGTGTTTGACATTAAAAAAAATGGTACTTAGAATTGCAAAACAAAAATGCTATACACTTTAAGGGTGTGTTTCCGTTCAGGTTGGGTTTTGGGCTTTAAAAAAAAGAAGTAATTGTTTGGTTAAGTATTTTGGATTAGGATTTAAGTTATTAAGTACTACGAGTCACAAATCTTTGAACTGTACAAAAGTGAGGGAGGAAGGTTGGACTTAGCAAAGTAGGGGTGTTCATGGGTTGGGTAATATCCGAATAAACCGAAAACCGAAAACCGAAACCGAACCGAACCAAAAATAACCGAACCGAACTCATAATTGAACCGAACTTGCCAAAACCGAACCGAACCGAAATAAAAGTTCGGTTTCGGTTCGGTTATAGTTTTAGCCTCCAAACCGAAAACCGAATTTAAATAAATATATATATTTTTTATATATTTATATAAAAATATATTAAAACTCTTTTATAATATATATATATAATATTTTTGAAGCTTGAAATTTTTTTTTTTTTAAATATATATAAATAAATGAATAAATTATTAAATTTGGGTAATTCGGGTTATTCGGTTTGTTTTCGGTTATTGGGGGTTCGGTGTTTTCGGTTCGGTTTAGTCAAATTTCGGTTCGGTTCGGTTCGGTTCGGTTCGGTTTTCGGTTATACCCAGAAAAAAAATTAACCGAACAAACTAATAACCGAACCGATGAACACCTCTAGTTGTGGGTCTCTTTTATATTACGTACTTTATTAATATAATATGTGATGCGTGTCAAAAATTCTAGTGGAATCGCATAGTCATTCACTAGTCCATTTTGCAATACTTAGGGAATTTGCTCATCAAACAAGGTAGAAAAGGGTACCAAATCAACCATGACTCCACCTAGTAAAATGCATTCGCATTTACAAGTATGCTAAAAATGCATATTAAACTTTTAAAAAAGCGTATGCTAGATTCTAAGTTACCAGCAAACAAAGGGGAAAAAATAAACATATAGATAGCCAGCATCAATCTAGGTAGATCCCATGTTACAAACAACAAAAATTGTCACATTTAAACTGTATAAACAAACTAGTAGACGAGGTAACCATGATCAGAGCTATCAATATCCGAGTTACTAGACGAGTACTCAGGACTATCCTTAACAAAAGGCATTTCACCAACACGACTATTCATACTAGTATTAGGTGTAGCATCCTTCATCTTTTTTTCCTTTCGTCTACGCCATTCTTGTTTCCTCGACCATTGTTTACCCAACAAAATGCCCAACCCTAGAAGTACCACGAGGGTGCATCCTACACCAACAACCATCAATTCAATCATTAACCATCTTGAACCCGAACCTTGTGGCAAAATGGTCCATGTTGCGGCTATATAAGCCGATGCCATAAACATAGTAGATATCCACATGATTTTATGTGTAGCGACTAACAGATTCATCATTGATTTTCGTTTAAATGGAATGACACTAACTAGAACATTAACAGTTCCTAGGGATAAAAACAAGGCCATAATATTGCACACCATAAACACCTTAAATGAATGGTTTTTTCCCATTATAGCCTTTCCATTTTCTTGTCTGAATCCACCTGGAGGGTTTATTCCACCAGAATACGTAACAGTCGCTATCAAAACCGCAACAATTGTTATGGTGTTTCTAGCATTTCGTAAACCCTCATTTTGAACCTCGATTTGTTTTGATCTACGTTTACTTTTCTTTATGTAGCGGTGGTGTTGCATTGGGGAGCTCATTTCTCGTGCCTGTGGAGAATGAGTGATGACATCACGATGAATGACTTCTTGGATGTCTCGAGATGTAGGGGGCAACTGATCACATCTTTTTGCACCAAAATTTAAAAGGGCCGGCACAATTTGGAGAGTAGTTGAGTTACTTCCATCATGTTCGACTACATCTAGAGCTGTGTACCCTCTTTGGTTGATTACGTTTACATCCACGCCACGCTTGAGTAAATATGTCACCATCTGTTTTCGAGTATAATTACGTAGTAAATAATTACAGAATAGTAGAAGTATAGACAGTATCGTAACATAGTTAAGTTAATTTAGCTCTATAACCTAAGATAGATTCATTATGTCATATTTTAACTGGATCTACTTGTTTATAGGAATGGCTGAATAGGCGAATTGCATATATACCGTTTCACAAGCAAGAGATTGCGTATATAATTAACTTAAACTGATCGATAATTATATACATATAATACCTAACCTTAAAATTGTCGTATACATATCCAAATTTTTGTATGTATACTTTGAGTTTTTGAAAGGTATATATGCAACTGCCCGTGAATAAAATACCATTGTGAGTTTTCCGGCCGTTGCTATGTGTAATACAGTGTTGCCATTGTTGTCTTGTACGTTCACAAGTTCTTGGGTGTTGAGTGCGTCCATCATGTAATTTAGACCATTAATCTGGTTGTACTTTACAGCAAGATGAAGAACAGTTTCGCCATGATTAGTAACCATCTCAACAGATTCTAGGCTGGTCGTGATTATTTCACCAATAATCCCAACTCGCCCTTTCATTGATGCCCAATGTAGAGGTGTCCAGCCATTGTGATCCCGGAGGTACAAGAGATCAGGATCGAACCCTAGAAGCTCACGAGTTGTTTCTACGTGGCCTCTACTACACGCTAGATGCAACGGGGAGTATCCTTCAGATGTACACTTTCGTGCAAAATCAGGACGCACATCAAGTATTTCCTTGACTATTTCTAGATATATGAATTATTACAAAAGATATATTAGTAAGTTTTAGAAAACTTAAACATTCATGAAAACCTATGAGTAGAGTTATTTTACATACCAAACTTTTTTCACATACCAAGGGACTCATCTTCACCATCCATTTAAAAAGAAATCAATGGATAAGATTAAAAACATTTTATTATTTCTTATTTTTATAATTTAAATATCTCTTAAACCGTTAATCGTTAAGCGAAAATATTTATATCGTCATGAGCGTTTAATTATCTTTCATAGGCAGAAACGACTTTGATATACTTTCGAAAAAGAATTTTTTGTTTTTTCACGCTTTTTATGTCTTATTTTCGTTTTATTTACGTTACTGAAATTTGCATGAAAAAATTATATATGATAAAACACTAAATTGAATATCAAATGTGATAACAGTGTTAAATCATATATGATATGTAATATCATATGTGATATCATATGTATATCATATATGATTTTACACTAATATCACATGTGATATTACATATCATATATGATTTAACACTAATTAGTGTTTTATCATATATGATTTATTAACGCAAATTCGAAGAACGTAAAAAAGCGAAAAAACTTTAAAAAGCGTGAAAAAATACGAAAAAAAATTTTGTCGAAAGTATATCAAAGTCTTTATCTATAGAAAGATAATTAAATGTTCGTTCAGAATGATATATTTTTTCGCTTAACGATTAACGGTTTGAAAGATATTAATATTTGGAAGAAAAAAAATGATGAAAGTGGGTTTTTTAAATTGTTGGGATTAATCTCATCCATTAGATCAAATAAAAATGAAGGGTGGAGATTGATCCCTTAGTATGTAAAGAATCTTTTGTATTCAAATGATCTTAAATCTTATTTTATAAGTGAAAAGATATTCAAGTGATTGATTGGATAACTTAAAAATCCTTAAGTATTCATGAAAACCTATTACTACCTCTGTCCTTAAATAATGTTCAGCTTGACTTTTCAAAATCAAACTGGATCAACTTTGACCTTATCTATTTTTACGAGTGTTATGTAATACTTGATGCAAAATATATGCATTGATTGGGTTTTGAGTGTATTTTTCATTGGTATAGTTTTTCATCAAGTATTATATAACACAAAAAAAATATTTACGATCAAAGTTGAACCAGTTTGAGAGTCAAACTGGACACTTATTTAAAGACGGAGGGAGTACTTCGATAATAGTGATTGTGAAGCTTAAAAGATGTGTTTAAATTTGGGGTGGGGTTATTCATACGGTGGCTATGTTTTTATTCATACGGTGGCTATGTATTCTATAACAACCATAGGGTACTTTTGTCCCCTTGTCCCCTTTGACTTTTTTTTTTTTTTTTTTTTAAATAGAAATAAGTGAGTGTATAATAATGTATATAATAAGTGTATTTATTTGTGTAGTGTTTAGGTATATGTATAGTGTATTTATTTGTGTAGTGTTTTTATATGTATAGTGTTTTTAATTGTGTAGTGTTTTTATATGGTATTTATTTTACGTTACTTTTATAAATTTTTTTATAAACTTTTATAAACTTTTTATAAACTTTTTATAAACTTTTTATAAACTTTTTTATAAACTTTTTTATAAACTTTTATAAACTTTTTTATAAACTTTTATAAAAGGTTTATAAAAATTATAAAAAGTTTATAAAAATTTATAAAAAGGATTATAAAAAAGTTTAATAAAAGTTTATAAAAAGTTTATAAAAAAGGTTTATAAAAAGTTTATAAAAAAAGTTTATAAAAAGTTTATAAAAAAAGTTTATAAAAAAAAGTTTAAAAAAAAAGTTTATAAAAAAAAGTTTATAAAAAAAGTTTATAAAAAAGGTTTATAAAAAATTTATAATAAAAGCACTACGCAAATTAAATATAAATATAAAAACACTACACAAATTAAATATACCACACAAATAAATACATTATACATATAAAAACACTACACAAATTAAATCTACCACACAAAATAAACTATACAAATTGCCACGTTAGAAACATGTAATAAGGGTCTCTTTAAAGGTATTTCTCTCGGGAATGGAGGTACTAATCTTTCTCTTTTACAATACGCGGATGACGCTCTTTTCTTCGGGGATTGGTCGAGACAAAATGCTAGAAACCTTATCCTTTCTCTCAAATGTTATGAACATGCTTCTGGTCTTAAAATCAACCTTTCTAAGAGTAGGTTGTTTGGTATTGGTATTTCTCCTAATGAGGTTGATGAGGTTGCTGTCTCTTTGGGGTGTCTACATGATGTTCTCCCGTTTTCATACCTCGGTCTCCCGGTGGGTAAGTCGATGCATTTTTGTGAAGGTTGGAATGATGTGGTCAATCGGTTTAGAGTTAGGCTTTCCGCCTGGAAAGCGAAGTCTTTATCTATTGGGGGTAGGCTTACGCTTATCAAAGCTATTCTTGGGAGCCTTCCGCTTTACTACTTTTCCCTCTTTCAAGCCCCTCAAAAAATCATTAAGCTCCTTGAATCGATCGGTGTCGTTTCTTTTGGGGTTTTAAGGATTATAGCGTGGTATTAGTTGGGTTAAATGGAGTAGTATTCTCCTCAATTCCAACTTAGGAGGTCTAGGTGTCGGTAGCCTTTTCGCCAAGAATCTTGGCCTTCTTAGCAAATGGAAGTGGCGTTTTCTCTCGGAAAAGAACGCTCTTTGGTGTTTGGTTATCAAAGAATTTTATGGCGAGGATGGAGGTTTTCACTCTATGATCAGCTCATTAAATTCCAATGGTGTTTGGTGCGATATTCTAAAGGTTGTGAAGTGTACCGAGTCTATCGCTCCTAATTTTAAACATTCCTTCTGTTTGAAAGTGTCTAATGGCTGCAATATTTCATTTTGGCGTGACCCTTGGTGTGGAAATGGTGTTTGCCTCAAGAATTTATTCCCAAGATTATTTGCTCTCGATATTCATCAGGACTGTAAAATCACGGATAGATGGCAGTTTCTTGATGGTGTTTGGCAGGGGGTTTGGAACTGGAGATGTTCGCCTCGTGGTCGTGCAATTGATGATCTGAACAATCTTGTGTCTATGATCGGAAATTTCGCTTTATCTGATGCCTCAAGTGACAAATGGACATGGTCTTTGGATGGTTCGGGTAATTTCAAGGTTTGCACTCTCTCGAATATTATTCAAAATTTGTATTTGGTCGATTCTAGTCTTGGAGTTCATCATAAATGGAATTCATGGATTCCTCGAAAGGTTAACATTTGTGTTTGGCGAGCCTCTAAATAGACTCGCTTACTCGCCCAACCTTATTGCCCGTGGAGTCCCCATTACCTCTACCTCGTGTCCTTTTTGTGGCAATCATGACGAGGACCTGGATCATTGTCTCATCAGTTGCCCATATGTCTGCACCATTTGGAGAAAAGTATGGAGTTGGTGGCATCTTCCTCCACCCGTGTCATTCCCTTCCTTCTCGGTTTCGGATGTCGCGTTGGGTTCTATTGATACTTACGATTGTTCGAAGCTTATGAAGATCATCAACGGGGTTTTCCAAGTTTCTATTTGGGCGATTTGGAAGCGAAGGAATAAATTGATTAATGCATCTCAAGAGGATGCTGATAAGGTTAGAGATGAGGACATTTTCCCTCTCATTCAGAGAATTACCAAAACTTGGATCGCTAGCCGTTGCACATTGAAATCTGCTTCATGGGACTGTTGGATTTCTCGGCCTTTTGATATTTTTATGTAATTCTTTTAGTTTCTGTTGGTTTCTGGTTTTTGGAGCTTCTTCTTGTCTTAGCTCCTATGTTTTCTATGTATATGCTTCTCTGTAGCTTTTCCTCGGCCTCCTCCTTGGAGCCGGGTTTTAATGATATCTTAGCCTTTCAAAAAAAAATAAACTATACACAATTAAATAAAATAAAAAATAAAAAAAGAAAGAAAAGGACGGTGTGTAAGAGAGAAGGAGGACAAAGGGGACCATTCAAAAGGTAGCCGTCCCAATAAGAAGACCCTAAATTTATTGCATAGACTAGGACAAATTAAGTAAACGGTCCTCTTATTCTTGCACTGGGCTACCCTGTACCGCCACCTTGTCCCCCTTGTGTCCGCTTTTCCAAGTCTGTGCGGTTTTGTCGGTTTGTTAGTATTTACAGCGGTTTAAGCGTTTCATTATTAAACTTTATATTCTGATTCCCGATTTTCGGGTTTATAGCTTTTTGATATAAACAAAATTATAAAAATAAAAAAAAAAAAAAAAAAGAAAAAAAGAAAAAAGGGGAGGGTCTTAATAACCAAATAGGGGGGGTCCTAATAACTCAACCCTAAGTAAACGCTTAAGGTCAACTTTTGCTTTTAAATATGAGGTGTGACATATTGCATGGACCAGGACAAATTAAGTGGGATAAATTTCATATCTCGAACATTTTTTATTACAATTCTATATATATTAAAATTAGAATTTTTTAATAAATGATATACAATGCTTTTAAAACATATTTTAGATAAATATAAAATTTCTGATTTTGAGAAGGGGACATATAAAATTGGCTAGATATATACCCAATGACATAGTTTGGAAAAAAAAAAGAAGAGAAAAAGCCGCACCCCGGACTATGTGACGAGTTACGAAAACTACCATGTACTTTTTATCTATTTACGGTTTTATTTATATAACAAACTTTATATAAAAAAAATATACCGATGAAAAGGCTTCTAAATTGCGAACAAAATAAGCTCAATATGCTAATATTTTTAACTTATGTACGATCTTACAAAAAAAGTTAAACATTATTTATAAAAATATCTATTTTGAAAAAAAAAAATCAAAATAAGCCCTTAGACTATGTAATAATTTCAAAAACTACTTTAAAGTTTTTTTAAATATAAATTTAATAAAAAAATCAAAACACACCACTAAACTAGGTAACAAGTGACGAAACAACCTTAAGCTTTTCGTTTTTACAATTTTTTTAACATAACAAACTTTGTTTATCAAATATTTAATAATATAAAAAATTCAGTAATTTTCTTATAAAAAAATATACCAATAAAAAAATTCTTTAAATTATGAATAAAATGAACTTAAATATTGCAATGTTTTTAACTTACGTACGATTTGATACTTTCAACTTCTTATTTTCCTAATAATTAGTCAAAATTTAGTATTTTTTTTAAATATACCAATAAAAGGTTTTTAAAATTTAAATAAAATGAACCCATATTTCAATACTTTCAACTTACATTTTATAAAAAATAGGAATTAAAGTTTTAAAATCAATTTTTTAATTTCCAGTAATTAGTCAAAATGATTGCACATATTTGAATGATATAAAGTATAAACAGTAGACTCATTATAATAATCAATATTATTTTGTGTAAGAACTTTTATATATGATTGAATTTTAGAATATAAACTATGGGTTTATCTAATAGGTGCCCTTAGGGTAAGGTTTACGGTCACTATAAAAAGAAACCTTTAGTTTATTTAATTAAAAATCATATCTAATTTAAGTTTCATTACTTTGCATTAAATGCAATTTTAATCTAAAAGGAAAGCTTGTGTTTAATAAATGTTGTTTAACCAGTGTCTTAAGGCACTCGTTAGATAATCCTATAAACTATTTAGTTAAATAAATTACTGGTAAAATAACTGAACTTTTATGCTATATTATTATGTTAGGTTAATAGATAAAGAATATGAATTGCATTGCATGATTTAGTTATATGATAACGCATGAATATTAAATTCTATAAACATTAACAATATTAAAAAAAAAAAAAAAAAGAAAGTAATTAAACGAGTTTGAGTGAATATATCATAAAAGTTTTATCAAATAATACACTACCGCAATGTGCGGTCATTTTATTTCTCCTTATATTCATTACTATATTATATAATTGTCATTCAAATAGCGTTGTTTGGATAAATAGAAAAAAAAAATATGACGTTGTTTGGACGTAAAGGAAAAAAAAGGTTTCAAAACACCCCCCAAACTATGTAGCGAGTTCCAAAATTAACATGTACTTTTAGTTATTTATGACTTTTTTATATAACAAATTTTATATATTAAATATCTAACAAATAATTAATGATTTCTTTATAAAAAAAACATATTGATGAAAAGACTTCAAAATTGCTAACAAAAAGACCTCAAAATCTTAAAGTTTAATGTGTGTATATATATATATATATATATATATATATATATATATATATATATATATATATATATATATATATATATATATATTATTTTTAAAAGTAAAGTCATATTAAAACATACCCTTAAACTATTCAACAATCTACAAAAACTACCTTTGATATTTAAAAAAATTGAAACACTCCTAGACTATGTGACGAGTTACGAAAACTCCCACGTACTTTTAGCTATTTACGGTTTTTTATATAACAAACTTTACTTATCAAATTATTTAACAAATGTCTAGCGATCTCTTAATAAAAAAATATACCGAAGAAAAAGGTCTCTAAGTTGCGAACAAAAGAAGCCCGATATTGCAATACTTTTGACATACTTACGATTTTATAAAAAATATTGAGTAATATATATTTTGTAAAAATAAAATAAAACCCAAAACATACCCTTAAACTATCTAACAATTTACAAAATCCACCTTTTACTTTGTTTTTAAAAACATCGCAACACCCCCGATATCTTTACCTTAAACTGTTACTTCAACTTTTTATTTTTTTTATAATAAATTTCAAATAAAATGAGCCTAACATTGCAATGCTTTGATTTACACACTCTTTTATAAAGAGATTGCTTATTTTTTCTGTTGTATGTCAAAATGATTACAAATGTTTGAATAATATACTGCAAATGTTTAAAAAAATATCATACTTGACACCATTTGTTTTTTAGGTAGCGAACAATTTTTTTTGCTTATATGGATACTTTTCTTTCAAATTCGTCATTCTTAAGGTAATTTGTGACATTTTTTTCTCTTTCAAAAACAATCTATTAGCTGCGAGGGGCAAAATTTCGCAAAATACCTAAAAAAGCTTGAATTTGAAAGAAAAGTACCCCTATAAGCCAAAAAATTTGTTCACTACCCAAAAAATAAATGATGTCAAGATGATAATTTTTTTAAAACATTTGCCCAATAATATAAACAGTAATAGGTAAATAGTATGAATTGCATTATACAATTCAGTTATATGAAATGAATAAAACTACATTATATAAGAGTTATTTTTTATACTAAACTTTTCTCACGTATCAAAGGACTTATCCACATCCTTCAGCTAAAAAAAATTCAATTGTTGAGATTAAAAGCATTTTAATATTTCACCTGTTTTTATAATTTAAATATCTCTTAAACTATTAATCATTAAGCAAAAATAATTACACCATTGCGACAAGCATTTAATTATCTTTCTATAGACGGTCACTTTGATATACTTTTGACAATTTCTTTTTCACGTTTTTTCATATTTTTTTCGTATTTCTTTGGTACTGAAGTTTGCATGAAACATCACATGTGATTAAATAATAATTTAAATATTATAATAATATCACAAGTGATATTAATGTTAAATCACATATGCTATGTAATATCACATGTGATATTAGTGTTAAATCACATATGATATTTGATTTAACACTAATATCACATGTGATATATTAAAATATTCAAATCGGTGTTTAATTTATGTGATTTTTTTCATGAAAATTTGATAAGGAAAAAAAGTTAAAACACGATTTGTTTTGTTGAAAATATATCAAAGTCATCATCTATAGAAAGATAATTAAATACTTTCGTCGAATGGTATATTTTTTCGCTAACGATTAACGGTTTGAAAGATATTAATATTTGGAAAAAAAAAATGAAAATGGGTTTTTTAAATTGTTGGGATTAATCTCATCAATTTATCAAATAAAGATGGAGGGTAGACATTGATATGTAAATGATCTTAAAATAGACGTACGGAATATTTTTAATGTTGAGAAACCAAAGTAATAGTCCGAGTTTAAAGGCTGTTGCCATCCATGACATTAGACTTAATAGGTTGCTTTTCCTTTATTTAGCATATAGGTTTATGTATCTTAGTGTATGCTTGTTTTTATTTTTGGTTTTCTAGTTGTGTGTAGTTAGTTGATCATTTATAGCTTGTCATGAATGAATTAGTGATTGTTCAAGCGGTTGCTTGAGATTAATGTGATACTTCAGCCACATTCCATTGCACTTAACTATTTTTTGAAGTAATATATTTTACCGGGTGAAAGCCCTTTAAAAAAAAACTAGTCGGATACCCGCGCATAGCGGCGACGATAAGTATAGTTATATGTGTTTGTCATATAAAAATACTCTCGCAATCTCTTACACGTCAAACACCCCAAAAATATATTTGACGAATCAAGATTGTATTGATTGAAATAAAGGTTAAAGTTGTAAAATTTGAATTAAAATAAAATAAACCCACTAAAATATCTACATCCGTCCCAAAATATAAATCCACTTTTGACTTTTCAAAGTCTTTCTCTTTCATATTTTGACCATAATTATTTTTTAGTGTTATATAATAATTGACGCAACATATATAAATGGATTCGTGTTTCAAATATATTTTCATTAAGATACTTTTCATCAAGATCATATATAGCGAAAAATATAAATACTGGTCAAAGTCGAAACAAAGACTTTGAAAAGTCGATTACGACTTATATTTTGGGACGATGAAAAAACTAAAAACTCATAAAAATATATCAAAATGGATGTTGAATTAAAGAGTATAAAATTTTAGAAAATATGGTGAAATTAGATTATAAAAAAATAAATAGATAAAAGATATTTCATTTGAAAATAAAGATGAATTTTTAATTGAGAAGTACACACACGCCACTTTATAATTAAATTCCTTATCTTCTTTTTAGTGTTTAGGGAAGAACTTGGAAATATTAGAATCGACGTACGTCATCTCATGATTGGGCTCCTTATCTTAATTTTGGTTAGGAGTTAGCCGGAATGAGGTTTGCTTTTAAACGTTATATAGTAGTATATAGATATAATAGTCCGAGTTCGTTACCATATGACCATGTGAATGAAGCCCGTATAATATACTAGTCTCCTTCCCATTATGTTAAGAACTAACTACCTTAGTCAAATAAAACGTGTTCTCGTAAATAGTTTTTATAGTATGTAACATTTTGCAGCATTGAAATTAAAGCTTACTTCGTTGTCAAAGATTAACTTAATTAATAATATTCATATCAAGTATCGTGTTAGTTAATTAAGTACTTAGTTAGCTACTATTAGCCAAATTAAAAGTAGATCAATACTATACCTGTGTGCCCAGCAGAAGCAGCAGCATGAATAGAACACAAGGACGCATCATGTTCATGCATAAGGAGCCACTGAAACCCTATCAAACACTTCACAACATCCACATTTCCGCGTTCACATGCTACAAACAACGCACTTTCACCTCTAGAATTCACCTTTCCGACCACCCCATCATCGGACGCTATCAATACCTCAACCACCTTTATTGTCCCTTCTCGACACGCCTCATGCAAAGCGGTCTCCAACTTAGCATTCTCCAACACAACCATTTCGGGCCATCGTTTCAATATTTCCAAACTAGCTCTAAATGCCCGAATCTAGCTGCTAAGTGTAAAACAGTGTTTGATGATCGATCTATGCTTGTTTGTGTGACTAGGGTTTCATCTTCTTGGACGAGTTTGAGGAAGGAGGTAAGGTCACCCTTTAGAACAGTCTCATAGAGGAGACGATGCATGATGGTTTTTGAGGTTTTGGAATAAGAATTTGAGAATCATTCGGAACTTAATTATATATGTGGATGTGAAGTGAACAAGGGTTATGAAGACGATTGAGGTAGGGTTTATTTTGTTTTCTTCCACAAGTGTAATTACCAGGAATGTTCACTTGGAATTTCATAGGAACGTGTGTGTTTTCTCTATTAGTCGACATTTATTCATTTAGTAAGAGCATTTGCAACCATAACTTGAGTTATGGTTTAACATCCGGCCACGTCTGCGTCATATCAGCTTTAACTCAAACAACACCCGCAATCATAACATCCCAAGGTTAAACCTTAACTCACCAACAATTTACAAAAATAACCCTCATTTAGAAAAATAATAATAATAATAAAAAATAAATAAAAAATAAAATAACGGGCGTTAGTTGGGTAACGCCCAACCCTTAACTTGGAAATAACATTAAGCACGCAATGGTTAACTTGGGTTTTTTTTGGGTAAAAGGTCTAAAAGACCCGGTAAATATATTACTCCAAAAAACGTTTAAGTACAAAGGATATGGGTGAATCCCATATCTTGGCCGGTCGCTACATGGTGAAAAGCTACATAACAAGATACTTCATATTTCTATATAAGAAAATAAACCACTACACAAAAATAACATTATACTCTTATGGAGATAAAATTACTTCTAGCAAGGCCTTGAACCTCGATACCATACGCCATAATATGCATCTCGATTACTGGGAAGATCGTAAACCGATCCAGATAGTTATCATAGACATAGTCATCATAATCATCTTCACGATCATGACCACCACCAAATAGATTACTCGACTCATCAAAGGTGTTCTCAACCACCTCTTCATCACTATCGAATCCACAATCTCCCAAAAGCAGTGAATGGGTTAACCTCTTAGTAATAGACGATAAGCAACATTTTTAATAGGATTTCCATTATCATCAACAAGAGTAGCTTTCCCATCCATAAGGAGCTTTTCAAACTCCCCAATTTTCTCAACAATTAGGGTATGATCAACCTCATTAACTTGGTTAACTTGGGTTAACTTGCAAATAACACCCAAATAACTTGTTTACACTAAAATCACATGTGATATTACAAATCATATATAATTTAACACTAATATCACATGTGATACTCAAATTAGTGTTTAATCACATGTGATTTTTTCATGCAAATCTCATATTCGAAAAAAAAACGAAAGAAAAGATGAAAAAACGTGAAAAAAACATTTTTTTTCCTTTTTTCAAAAGTACATCAAAATGCCCGTCTTTAGAAAGATAATTAAATGCTCGTCGCGATGGTGTAATTATTTTCGTTTAACGATTAATGGTTTAAGAAATATTTAAATTATAAAAAAAATAAATGAAATAATAAAATATTTTTAATCTTTACAATTGAGTTTTTTTTTTTAAATAAATTGTGAAGATGAATCTTTTGATATTTAAGAAAAGTTTGATATGTAAAATAACTCTTCTCTAATAATTTAAGAGTTACATTTTGAAAAAGTTCAAAATGCTTTATAATGTCCTATAGATAATGTATTATAGATGATTTGGATACGTTTCTAAATATAACAGCCTATATACGTGTTCTTTGGTAACCTTTTGAATTTTTTATAGCAGCTACGAACAAAGTCATGTTTTTTATTGCACGAGCGGGTATCATAATATATGGAAAGTTGTCTAATCGTTTAGAAAATCAGAAGAAATTTCCTATACTGTATATGGTCAAAAAAACGATGATGAAAGCTTATAGAAATTGTGTGAAATTGTGCATGGCTATAAAACTGTTTGCGCTTGCCATTCAATAAAAGAAATTTTTAAATATGTTATTCAAACATAAAAATTCAAATGTTATTTTTGGCTAATAAACATGTTATGTTAAGTCAATATATAACCTCATCGCTATCTAATGTAAATTTGAAAGAACGGTCGGGAATCGACCCGAACCAAAACCGACATCCGATAAGACGTAGAACCGAAACCGAACCGAAATGGTCGGTCGGTTCGATTCGATCGGTTCGGCTCGGTTTTCGGTTCGGCTCTTCGGTTTGATCGTTTTGTGCTCGGCCCTAATCTAATGCACATACATTCTGCTTCGTTAAAGACCCGCGTCATTGAAAAACAAATTAAGTTCATCATCCCTTACATTAGAATCGTGAAAGCAACCAATGTTCACGTCATTATCTTTGTTAAATACGTTTACAATTTATTTACGTACTATACGTTTTCTTATGCAGATTATATATGCAGACACGTTTTGATTAACGCCATTTTCGTCTGCAAGACTGCAAACTATCTCCTAGCTACATCAAGTAAATATGGTTTCAAATTAAATTTTTGGATGGGAGGCACATGCATCTATCAAACCATAAGTCCATAAGGTTACTTTGCAGTAGTTCTTTTAACACCACCTCTAACATTAAACCGTCTTATGATTCTATTTGGTTGATTGTAGATCTATTTTGCTAACTTTATCATAGCACAATCTTGATTTAGTATTAAACACATTATTCGATAAAATAACACGCCATGTCGATTGAAACCGTAATGCTACTTTACGAGAATTTTAGTTTATCGGGCTGCCTTTTTATTCACCGGTGTTTTTCTGAGGGCCTATAAGCTCTCGCTTATGCAAGTATCCGTAAAATTCACGAGTCATTTAGCTACTTTTTTATAAGGAAATTACTGCAAAGAACACATGTGACCCAAAATTAAGTTGATATTTTTAAGTGACGTTTTTAAATACAATATTAAAAATGGGAATTGAAAAGAAAACATAAATACATTATCATACATTGAACCTTGTTTATAGAAAATCATAATCATTGAATTTTTCATAAATGGGTAAAATTCTTTGTTTTTTCTAGAAAATAGCATAAACAATTCATGTCATGTCTCTTTCATAACAACTAAGAAAAAGAACTAAAAAGGAAATTTCAAAATTCTTTACCTGCAGGAAAACATGGATGTACATGTTGGGATTTCACATCATATTAAGTTATTAACAATTCATAATCACGAGTACGCAGCAGAGAATGTCCCAAAGGGATCCCTTAGACGTACAAGGAATAACACAAATGAACACGTGTATTTACAAACCTTTGATTTGCAAGGGATGATCAACGGATCGAATCTTGGATCTTGATCTTCTTCTAGACCTTCATGAAACCCTTAAGCAAGTAAAGTAAGTTGCCGAACTAGTAGCGACTCCGGGGTTCCCAGTTAAATCGGTTGAACCCATTGGTCCAGGTTTTTAAAACCATATGCATTATCAACTTGTTTGCATTTAATTTGTATGAAGCTTTGTGTGTTTTAATAGTTGGTAAAATAAGACATAACATGTATTTATCCTTTTAAAGGTGTTTTAGAAATAACATTTATTAGGTAGTTATGGTTATAGACCTTTTTAAAACATATATTTATTTTAAATTACATTCTTCTTATATTAAATTACATTTATTTTCTTAATTATATATTTTTAAAACATGTCTATAAAAAATGCTTTAAAGTGTTGTAATTAATCCTATTATAGTTACTAGCACGGTATTTGCGCGTTGCGATAGCGGGTACTCTGTGACGATACCGGATAAATAGATCCCAATGAGGCCTGATTCACAGTTTTTATCGGTTCCACCGGGTCTTCTCCGGTTCTTTACGGATGGCTTTTATTAGCTAGCCGAACCGGTGCCTACATCAGTTCCCGGTTGAACCCGTTGATTTGGCTCCAATTTTCAAATTATATGTACTATTAACTTGTTAGCTTGTATGATTTGTGTATTTTATTAGTTTGTACAGTTTGTATAATAATGTACTTTACATTTTAGGATATTTTAAAATAACATTAATCATTGTGTTTAATTATTTTATATTTGGGATTACGTTATAGTTTGTGTAGATTGTATATTGTGAAAATTTTATTTACTTTTTAGTAAGAGGATCATTTAATTGATTGTACAATGTGAATAAATTATTTTACTTTAACGTAATAAGGTGTTTTAATATGAGTATTAATTATGTGTTAATTTAATAAATTAGTGCATTAAAAAGTTGTACAATATGTTTCTTTGTTTGTATGTTTCAATTTTTAAGTTTCTAATGTCTTAGGGTGCGTTTCTTTTTTTTTGTTAGTGAAAGGAATTGTAGGGTCCATCATTTTAATATTATTTCTTTTGTGAGGTGGGTCCATTTAATCTTTTGTTTCATCATGAATACAGAGAAAAAAAAAGCACTCTCCCAATCAGTGGTTGATATAGGCGTGGGTCATATGTACACTTATATGTCTCTTAGCTTAGTGCATTAAAAAGTTGTACACTATGTATAAATACTTGTAATATTGAAGGTTAAGGCATTAAATGTCTAATAAAAAAAATTGCTTTATAAAATAGTAAGATATTTATTAAAAAATTTATAATAACTTAATATGTTTGCTTAATATTATATTTTAAGGCTTTTATTTTAAGAAGGTATATTATAAATGATTTGCATATATATAGGTGTTGTTTGGTAACCTTTTGAATTCGTTTTTTATAACAGCTACGAACAAAGTCATGGTTTTTATTACACAAGCGGGTATCATAATATTTGGAAAGTTGTTAAGTCGTTTAGAAAATCAGAAGAAATTTCCTATACTGTATATGGTCAAATAAACGATGATGAAAGCTTTTAGAAATTGTTTGAAACTGTTTGCACTTGCCATTCAATAAAAGAAATTTTCAAATATATTGAAAAATATTATGTGCTTATGTCTATTTATCATAATCTTGATTAACAAGTTAGAGTTTTAGTATGCCTTATAAATACCTCCTATTGTAACATTATGAATACATCTCAATAATAAGAATTCTGTTTCTCTATTATTCTTGTGCTTTTGTTTATTACATTTATAATACGTTATCGACGAAAGCTCTAATAATCGAAACTTTTTTTTTTTTCTTTTCAGAGAACTTTAATCATTAGTACGATGATATTGAAAGAGTTGCGTGAGACTAACGACAAAGAGTACACCTAATTAACTTCCTGAAATTCGGGTTTAAGACTATCTTTATTAACAACTCGCTACAACTCAATCTCTTAATAAAATATTATTTTCTTTTCTACACCTACACAACTAATACATACAACCAATCTACATTTTTACCATTTATCAACAATCAAACCCAACCTACCAATAAAATGATGCAAGTAAGGGTCACGATCATATTTCAAATCACTCA